>CM063505.1:4198509-4252509 GCA_032207245.1 Pardosa pseudoannulata
TCATTTTGATTTTCCGGTCTCATCCAGACGGGGACACCCATAACGCATCCTTAACTACAATAAACTATTTAATATTATATATGGGCGTGTAGATCTCTTCAAGAGGAACACGAACATACCACATTTGTTTGACTTTAAAATAATTGAAATACCTTTTATTCCTTCCTTCTGATTTTTTAGTTTTTTCATTTTGTTTAAAATAATTGAAATACCTTTTATTCCTTCCTTCTGATTTTTTAGTTTTTTCACAAGAGGAACACGAACATACCACATTTGTTTGACTTTAAAATAATTGAAATACCTTTTTTTCCTTCCTTCTGATTTTTTAGTTTTTTCATTTTGATTTTCGGGTCTCATCCAGACGGGGACACCCATAACGCATCCTTAACTCACCTAAACTATTTAATATTATATATGGGCGTGTAGATCTCTTCAAGAGGAACACGAACATACCACATTTGTTTGACTTTAAAATAATTGAAATACCTTTTATTCCTTCCTTCTGATTTTTTAGTTTTTTCATTTTGATTTTCCGGTCTCATCCAGACGGGGACACCCATAACGCATCCTTAACTCACCTAAACTATTTAATATTATATATGGGCGTGTAGATCTCTTCAAGAGGAACACGAACATACCACATTTGTTTGACTTTAAAATAATTGAAATACCTTTTATTCCTTCCTTCTGATTTTTTAGTTTTTTTCATTTTATTTTTCCGGTCTCATCCAGACGGGGACACCCATAACGCATCCTTAACTCACCTAAACTATTTAATATTATATATGGGCGTGTAGATCTCTTCAAGAGGAACACGTACATACCCCATTTGTTTGACTTTAAAATAATTGAAATACCTTTTATTCCTTCCTTCTGATTTTTTAGTTTTTTCATTTTGATTTTCCGGTCTCATCCAGACGGGGACACCCATAACGCATCCTTAACTCAGCTAAACTATTTAATATTATATATGGGCGTGTAGATCTCTTCAAGAGGAACACGAACATACCACATTTGTTTGACTTTAAAATAATTGAAATACCTTTTATTCCTTCCTTCTGATTTTTTAGTTTTTTCATTTTATTTTTCCGGTTTCTTCCAGACGGGGACACCCATAACGCATCCTTAACTCAGCTAAACTATTTAATATTATATATGGGACACCCATAACGCATCCTTAACTCACCTAAACTATTTAATATTATATATGGGCGTGTAGATCTCTTCAAGAGGAACACGAACATACCACATTTGTTTGACTTTAAAATAATTGAAATACCTTTTATTCCTTCCTTCTGATTTTTTAGTTTTTTCATTTTGATGGAACACGAACATACCACATTTGTTTACCCATAACGCATCCTTAACTCACCTAAACTATTTAATATTATATATGGGCGTGTAGATCTCTTCAAGAGGAACACGAACATACCACATTTGTTTGACTTTAAAATAATTGAAATACCTTTTATTCCTTCCTTCTGATTTTTTAGTTTTTTCATTTTGATTTTCCGGTCTCATCCAGACGGGGACACCCATAACGCATCCTTAACTCACCTAAACTATTTAATATTATATATGGGCGTGTAGATCTCTTCAAGAGGAACACGAACATACCACATTTGTTTGACTTTAAAATAATTGAAATACCTTTTATTCCTTCCTTCTGATTTTTTAGTTTTTTCATTTTGATTTTCCGGTCTCATCCAGACGGGGACACCCATAACGCATCCTTAACTCACCTAAACTATTTAATATTATATATGGGCGTGTAGATCTCTTCAAGAGGAACACGAACATACCACATTTGTTTGACTTTAAAATAATTGAAATACCTTTTATTCCTTCCTTCTGATTTTTTAGTTTTTTCATTTTGATTTTCCGGTCTCATCCAGACGGGGACACCCATAACGCATCCTTAACTACAATAAACTATTTAATATTATATATGGGCGTGTAGATCTCTTCAAGAGGAACACGAACATACCACATTTGTTTGACTTTAAAATAATTGAAATACCTTTTATTCCTTCCTTCTGATTTTTTAGTTTTTTCATTTTGATTTTCCGGTCTCATCCAGACGGGGACACCCATAACGCATCCTTAACTCACCTAAACTATTTAATATTATATATGGGCGTGTAGATCTCTTCAAGAGGAACACGAACATACCACATTTGTTTGACTTTAAAATAATTGAAATACCTTTTATTCCTTCCTTCTGATTTTTTAGTTTTTTCATTTTGATTTTCCGGTCTCATCCAGACGGGGACACCCATAACGCATCCTTAACTCACCTAAACTATTTAATATTATATATGGGCGTGTAGATCTCTTCAAGAGGAACACGAACATACCACATTTGTTTGACTTTAAAATAATTGAAATACCTTTTATTCCTTCCTTCTGATTTTTTAGTTTTTTCATTTTGATTTTCCGGTCTCATCCAGACGGGGACACCCATAACGCATCCTTAACTCACCTAAACTATTTAATATTATATATGGGCGTGTAGATCTCTTCAAGAGGAACACGAACATACCACATTTGTTTGACTTTAAAATAATTGAAATACCTTTTATTCCTTCCTTCTGATTTTTTAGTTTTTTCATTTTGATTTTCCGGTCTCATCCAGACGGGGACACCCATAACGCATCCTTAACTCACCTAAACTATTTAATATTATATATGGGCGTGTAGATCTCTTCAAGAGGAACACGAACATACCACATTTGTTTGACTTTAAAATAATTGAAATACCTTTTATTCCTTCCTTCTGATTTTTTTAGTTTTTTCATTTTATTTTTCCGGTTTCTTCCAGACGGGGACACCCATAACGCATCCTTAACTCACCTAAACTATTTAATATTATATATGGGCGTGTAGATCTCTTCAAGAGGAACACGAACATACCACATTTGTTTGACTTTAAAATAATTTTTGTTTTTCCGGTCTCATCCAGACGGGGACACCCATAACGCATCCTTAACTCACCTAAACTATTTAATATTATATGGGACACCCATAACGCATCCTTAACTCACCTAAACTATTTAATATTATATATGGGCGTGTAGATCTCTTCAAGAGGAACACGAACATACCACATTTGTTTGACTTTAAAATAATTGAAATACCTTTTATTCCTTCCTTCTGATTTTTTAGTTTTTTCATTTTATTTTTCCGGTTTCTTCCAGACGGGGACACCCATAACGCATCGGCGTGTAGATCTCTTCAAGAGGAACACGAACATACCACATTTGTTTGACTATATATGGGCGTGTAGATCTCTTCAAGAGGAACACGAACATACCACATTTGTTTGACTTTAAAATAATTGAAATACCTTTTATTCCTTCCTTCTGATTTTTTAGTTTTTTCATTTTGATTTTCCGGTCTCATCCAGACGGGGACACCCATAACGCATCCTTAACTCACCTAAACTATTTAATATTATATATGGGCGTGTAGATCTCTTCAAGAGGAACACGAACATACCACATTTGTTTGACTTTAAAATAATTGAAATACCTTTTATTCCTTCCTTCTGATTTTTTAGTTTTTTCATTTTGATTTTCCGGTCTCATCCAGACGGGGACACCCATAACGCATCCTTAACTCACCTAAACTATTTAATATTATATATGGGCGTGTAGATCTCTTCAAGAGGAACACGAACATACCACATTTGTTTGACTTTAAAATAATTGAAATACCTTTTATTCCTTCCTTCTGATTTTTTAGTTTTTTCATTTTGATTTTCCGGTCTCATCCAGACGGGGACACCCATAACGCATCCTTAACTCCAATAAACTATTTAATATTATATATGGGCGTGTAGATCTCTTCAAGAGGAACACGAACATACCACATTTGTTTGACTTTAAAATAATTGAAATACCTTTTATTCCTTCCTTCTGATTTTTTTAGTTTTTTCATTTTGATTTTCCGGTCTCATCCAGACGGGGACACCCATAACGCATCCTTAACTCACCTAAACTATTTAATATTATATATGGGCGTGTAGATCTCTTCAAGAGGAACACGAACATACCACATTTGTTTGACTTTAAAATAATTGAAATACCTTTTATTCCTTCCTTCTGATTTTTTAGTTTTTTCATTTTTATTTTCCGGTCTCATCCAGACGTGGACACCCATAACGCATCCTTAACTCACCTAAACTATTTAATATTATATATGGGCGTGTAGATCTCTTCAAGAGGAACACGAACATACCACATTTGTTTGACTTTAAAATAATTGAAATACCTTTACCCATAACGCATCCTTAACTCACCTAAACTACTTAATAGACGGGGACACCCATAACGCAGGAACACGAACATACCACATTTGTTGCGTGTAGATCTCTTCAAGAGGAACACGAACATACCACATTTGTTTGACTTTAAAATAATTGAAATACCTTTTATTCCTTCCTTCTGATTTTTTAGTTTTTTCATTTTGATTTTCCGGTCTCATCCAGACGGGGACACCCATAACGCATCCTTAACTCACCTAAACTATTTAATATTATATATGGGCGTGTAGATCTCTTCAAGAGGAACACGAACATACCACATTTGTTTGACTTTAAAATAATTGAAATACCTTTTATTCCTTCCTTCTGATTTTTTAGTTTTTTCATTTTGATTTTCCGGTCTCATCCAGACGGGGACACCCATAACGCATCCTTAACTCACCTAAACTATTTAATATTATATATGGGCGTGTAGATCTCTTCAAGAGGAACACGAACATACCACATTTGTTTGACTTTAAAATAATTGAAATACCTTTTATTCCTTCCTTCTGATTTTTTAGTTTTTTCATTTTGATTTTCCGGTCTCATCCAGACGGGGACACCCATAACGCATCCTTAACTCACCTAAACTATTTAATATTATATATGGGCGTGTAGATCTCTTCAAGAGGAACACGAACATACCACATTTGTTTGACTTTAAAATAATTGAAATACCTTTGACTTTAAAATAATTGAAATACCTTTTATTCCTTCCTTCTGATTTTTTAGTTTTTTCATTTTGATTTTCCGGTCTCATCCAGACGGGGACACCCATAACGCATCCTTAACTCACCTAAACTATTTAATATTTTGATTTTCCGGTCTCATCCAGACGGGGACACCCATAACGCATCCTTAACTCACCTAAACTATTTAATATTATATATGGGCGTGTAGATCTCTTCAAGAGGAACACGAACATACCACATTTGTTTGACTTTAAAATAATTGAAATACCTTTTATTCCTTCCTTCTGATTTTTTAGTTTTTTCATTTTGATTTTCCGGTCTCATCCAGACGGGGACACCCATAACGCATCCTTAACTCACCTAAACTATTTAATATTTATAGGGGGCGTGTAGATCTCTTCAAGAGGAACACGAACATACCACATTTGTTTGACTTTAAAATAATTGAAATACCTTTTATTCCTTCCTTCTGATTTTTTAGTTTTTTCATTTTGATTTTCCGGTCTCATCCAGACGGGGACACCCATAACGCATCCTTAACTCACCTAAACTATTTAATATTATATATGGGCGTGTAGATCTCTTCAAGAGGAACACGAACATACCACATTTGTTTGACTTTAAAATAATTGAAATACCTTTTATTCCTTCCTTCTGATTTTTTAGTTTTTTCATTTTGATTTTCCGGTCTCATCCAGACGGGGACACCCATAACGCATCCTTAACTCACCTAAACTATTTAATATTATATATGGGCGTGTAGATCTCTTCAAGAGGAACACGAACATACCACATTTGTTTGACTTTAAAATAATTGAAATACCTTTTATTCCTTCCTTGTGATTTTTTAGATTTTTCATTTTATTTTTCCGGTTTCTTCCAGACGGGGACACCCACGGGGACACCCATAACGCATCCTTAACTCACCTAAACTATTTAATATTATATATGGGCGTGTAGATCTCTTCAAGAGGAACACGAACATACCACATTTGTTTGACTTTAAAATAATTGAAATACCTTTTATTCCTTCCTTCTGATTTTTTAGTTTTTTCATTTTGATTTTCCGGTCTCATCCAGACGGGGACACCCATAACGCATCCTTAACTCACCTAAACTATTTAATATTATATATGGGCGTGTAGATCTCTTCAAGAGGAACATGACTTTAAAATAATTGAAATACCTTTTTTTCCTTCCTTCTGATTTTTTAGTTTTTTCATTTTGATTTTCCGGTCTCATCCAGACGGGGACACCCATAACGCATCCTTAACTCACCTAAACTATTTAATATTATATATGGGCGTGTAGATCTCTTCAAGAGGAACACGAACATACCACATTTGTTTGACTTTAAAATAATTGAAATACCTTTTATTCCTTCCTTCTGATTTTTTAGTTTTTTCATTTTGATTTTCCGGTCTCATCCAGACGGGGACACCCATAACGCATCCTTAACTCACCTAAACTATTTAATATTATATATGGGCGTGTAGATCTCTTCAAGAGGAACACGAACATACCACATTTGTTTGACTTTAAAATAATTGAAATACCTTTTATTCCTTCCTTCTGATTTTTTAGTTTTTTCATTTTGATTTTCCGGTCTCATCCAGACGGGGACACCCATAACGCATCCTTAACTCACCTAAACTATTTAATATTATATATGGGCGTGTAGATCTCTTCAAGAGGAACACGAACATACCACATTTGTTTGACTTTAAAATAATTGAAATACCTTTTATTCCTTCCTTCTGATTTTTTAGTTTTTTCATTTTGATTTTCCGGTCTCATCCAGACGGGGACACCCATAACGCATCCTTAACTCACCTAAACTATTTAATATTATATATGGGCGTGTAGATCTCTTCAAGAGGAACACGAACATACCACATTTGTTTGACTTTAAAATAATTGAAATACCTTTTATTTCATTTTTATTTTCCGGTCTCATCCAGACGGGGACACCCATAACGCGACCCATAACGCATCCTTAACTCACCTAAACTATTTAATATTATATATGGGCGTGTAGATCTCTTCAAGAGGAACACGAACATACCACATTTGTTTGACTTTAAAATAATTGAAATACCTTTTATTCCTTCCTTCTGATTTTTTAGTTTTTTCTTATTTTGATTTTCCGGTCTCATCCAGACGGGGACACCCATAACGCATCCTTAACTCACCTAAACTATTTAATATTATATATGGGCGTGTAGATCTCTTCAAGAGGAACACGTACATACCACATTTGTTTGACTTTAAAAATCCAGACGGGGACACCCATAACGCATCCTTAACTCACCTAAACCTTTTATTCCTTACTTCTGATTTTTTAGTTTTTTCATTTTGATTTTCCGGTCTCATCCAGACGGGGACACCCATAACGCATCCTTAACTCACCTAAACTATTTAATATTATATATGGGCGTGTAGATCTCTTCAAGAGGAACACGAACATACCACATTTGTTTGACTTTAAAATAATTGAAATACCTTTTATTCCTTCCTTCTGATTTTTCCGGTCTCATCCAGACGGGGACACCCATAACGCATCCTCGCATAGGAACACGAACATACCACATTTGTGTGTAGATCTCTTCAAGAGGAACACGATCATACCACATTTGTTTGACTTTAAAATAATTGAAATACCTTTTATTCCTTCCTTCTGATTTTTTTAGTTTTTTCATTTTGATTTTCCGGTTTCTTCCAGACGGGGACACCCATAACGCATCCTTAACTCACCTAAACTATTTAATATTATATATGGGCGTGTAGATCTCTTCAAGAGGAACACGAACATACCACATTTGTTTGACTTTAAAATAATTGACAAGAGGAACACGAACATACCACATTTGTTCATTTTGATTTTCCGGTCTCATCCAGACGGGGACACCCATAACGCATCCTTAACTCACCTAAACAATAATTGAAATACCTTTTATTCCTTCCTTCTAGATCTCTTCAAGAGGAACACGTACATACCACATTTGTTTGACTTTAAAATAATTGAAATACCTTTTATTCCTTCCTTCTGATTTTTTAGTTTTTTTCATTTTGATTTTCCGGTCTCATCCAGACGGGGACACCCATAACGCATCCTTAACTCACCTAAACTATTTAATATTATATATGGGCGTGTAGATCTCTTCAAGAGGAACACGAACATACCACATTTGTTTGACTTTAAAATAATTGAAATACCTTTTATTCCTTCCTTCTGATTTTTTAGTTTTTTCATTTTGATTTTCCGGTCTCATCCAGACGGGGACACCCATAACGCATCCTTAACTCACCTAAACTATTTAATATTATATATGGGCGTGTAGATCTCTTCAAGAGGAACACGAACATACCACATTTGTTTGACTTTAAAATAATTGAAATACCTTTTATTGATTTTCCGGTCTCATCCAGACGGGGACACCCATAACGCATCCTTAACTCACCTAAACTATTTAATATTATATATGGGCGTGTAGATCTCTTCAAGAGGAACACGAACATACCACATTTGTTTGACTTTAAAATAATTGAAATACCTTTTATTCCTTCCTTCTGATTTTTTAGTTTTTTCATTTTGATTTTCCGGTCTCATCCAGACGGGGACACCCATAACGCATCCTTAACTCACCTAAACTATTTAATATTATATATGGGCGTGTAGATCTCTTCAAGAGGAACACGAACATACCACATTTGTTTGACTTTAAAATAATTGAAATACCTTTTATTCCTTCCTTCTGATTTTTTAGTTTTTTCATTTTGATTTTCCGGTCTCATCCAGACGGGGACACCCATAACGCATCCTTAACTCACCTAAACTATTTAATATTATATATGGGCGTGTAGATCTCTTCAAGAGGAACACGAACATACCACATTTGTTTGACTTTAAAATAATTGAAATACCTTTTACTCCTTCCTTCTGATTTTTTAGTTTTTTCATTTTGATTTTCCGGTCTCATCCAGACGGGGACACCCATAACGCATCCTTAACTCACCTAAACTATTTAATATTATATATGGGCGTGTAGATCTCTTCAAGAGGAACACGAACATACCACATTTGTTTGACTTTAAAATAATTGAAATACCTTTTTTTCCTTCCTTCTGATTTTTTAGTTTTTTCATTTTGATTTTCCGGTCTCATCCAGACGGGGACACCCATAACGCATCCTTAACTCACCTAAACTATTTAATATTATATATGGGCGTGTAGATCTCTTCAAGAGGAACACGAACATACCACATTTGTTTGACTTTAAAATAATTGAAATACCTTTTATTCCTTCCTTCTGATTTTTTAGTTTTTTCATTTTGATTTTCCGGTCTCATCCAGACGGGGACACCCATAACGCATCCTTAACTCACCTAAACTATTTAATATTATATATGGGCGTGTAGATCTCTTCAAGAGGAACACGAACATACCACATTTGTTTGACTTTAAAATAATTGAAATACCTTTTATTCCTTCCTTCTGATTTTTTAGTTTTTTCATTTTGATTTTCCGGTCTCATCCAGACGGGGACACCCATAACGCATCCTTAACTCACCTAAACTATTTAATATTATATATGGGCGTGTAGATCTCTTCAAGAGGAACACGAACATACCACATTTGTTTGACTTTAAAATAATTGAAATACCTTTTATTCCTTCCTTCTGATTTTTTAGTTTTTTTCATTTTGATTTTCCGGTCTCATCCAGACGGGGACACCCATAACGCATCCTTAACTCTAATAAACTATTTAATATTATATATGGGCGTGTAGATCTCTTCAAGAGGAACACGAACATACCACATTTGTTTGACTTTAAAATAATTGAAATACCTTTTATTCCTTCCTTCTGATTTTTTAGTTTTTTCATTCCTTTTATTCCTTCCTTCTGATTTTTTAGTTTTTTCATTTTGATTTTCCGGTCTCATCCAGACGGGGACACCCATAACGCATCCTTAACTCACCTAAACTATTTAATATTATATATGGGCGTGTAGATCTCTTCAAGAGGAACACGAACATACCACATTTGTTTGACTTTAAAATAATTGAAATACCTTTTATTCCTTCCTTCTGATTTTTTAGTTTTTTCATTTTGATTTTCCGGTCTCATCCAGACGGGGACACCCATAACGCATCCTTAACTCACCTAAACTATTTAATATTATATATGGGCGTGTAGATCTCTTCAAGAGGAACACGAACATACCACATTTGTTTGACTTTAAAATAATTGAAATACCTTTTATTCCTTCCTTCTGATTTTTTAGTTTTTTCATTTTGATTTTCCGGTCTCATCCAGACGGGGACACCCATAACGCATCCTTAACTCACCTAAACTATTTAATATTATATATGGGCGTGTAGATCTCTTCAAGAGGAACACGAACATACCACATTTGTTTGACTTTAAAATAATTGAAATACCTTTTATTCCTTCCTTCTGATTTTTTAGTTTTTTCATTTTGATTTTCCGGTCTCATCCAGACGGGGACACCCATAACGCATCCTTAACTCACCTAAACTATTTAATATTATATATGGGCGTGTAGATCTCTTCAAGAGGAACACGAACATACCACATTTGTTTGACTTTAAAATAATTGAAATACCTTTTATTCCTTCCTTCTGATTTTTTAGTTCACGAACATACCACATTTGTTTGACTTTAAAATAATTGAAATACCTTTTATTCCTTCCTTCTGATTTTTTAGTTTTTTCATTTTATTTTTCCGGTACCTTCCAGACGGGGACACCCATAACGCATCCTTAACTCACCTAAACTATTTAATATTATATATGGGCGTGTAGATCTCTTCAAGAGGAACACGAACATACCACATTTGTTTGACTTTAAAATAATGCATCCTTAACTCACCTAAACTATTTAATATTATATATGGGCGACGGGGACACCCATAACGCATCCTTAACTCACCTAAACTATTTAATATTATATATGGGCGTGTAGATCTCTTCAAGAGGAACACGAACATACCACATTTGTTTGACTTTAAAATAATTGAAATACCTTTTATTCCTTCCTTCTGATTTTTTAGTTTTTTCATTTTGATTTTCCGGTCTCATCCAGACGGGGACACCCATAACGCATCCTTAACTCACCTAAACTATTTAATATTATATATGGGCGTGTAGATCTCTTCAAGAGGAACACGAACATACCACATTTGTTTGACTTTAAAATAATTGAAATACCTTTTATTCCTTCCTTGATTTTCCGATCAAGGGGGGGGGGGGGGGGGGGGGGGGGGGGGGGGGGGGGGGGGGGGGGGGGGGGGGGGGGGGGGGGGGGGGGGTCATCCAGACGGGGACACCCATAACGCTCCAGACGGGGACACCCATAACGCATCCTTAACTTACCTAAACTATTTAATATTATATATGGGCGTGTAGATCTCTTCAAGAGGAACACGAACATACCACATTTGTTTGACTTTAAAATAATTGAAATACCTTTTATTCCTTCCTTCTGATTTTTTAGTTTTTTCATTTTGATTTTCCGGTCTCATCCAGACGGGGACACCCATAACGCATCCTTAACTCACCTAAACTATTTAATATTATATATGGGCGTGTAGATCTCTTCAAGAGGAACACGAACATACCACATTTGTTTGACTTTAAAATAATTGAAATACCTTTTATTCCTTCCTTCTGATTTTTTAGTTTTTTCATTTTGATTTTCCGGTCTCATCCAGACGGGGACACCATAACGCATCCTTAACTCACCTAAACTATTTAATATTATATATGGGCGTGTAGATCTCTTCAAGAGGAACACGAACATACCACATTTGTTTGACTTTAAAATAATTGAAATACCTTTTATTAACTCACCTAACTATTTAATATTAGCATCCTTAACTCACCTAAACTATTTAATATTATATATGGGCGTGTAGATCTCTTCAAGAGGAACACGAACATACCACATTTGTTTGACTTTAAAATAATTCTCTTCAAGAGGAACACGAACATACCACATTTGTCCAGACGGGGACACCCATAACGCATCCTTAACTCACCTAAACTATTTAATATTATATATGGGCGTGTAGATCTCTTCAAGAGGAACACGAACATACCACATTTGTTTGACTTTAAAATAATTGAAATACCTTTTATCAAGAGGAACACGAACATACCACATTTGACACCCATAACGCATCCTTAACTCACCTAAACTATTTAATATTATATATGGGCGTGTAGATCTCTTCAAGAGGAACACGAACATACCACATTTGTTTGACTTTAAAATAATTGAAATACCTTTTATTCCTTCCTTCTGATTTTTTAGTTTTTTCTGTTTTTTTCATTTTGATTTTCCGGTCTCATCCAGACGGGGACACCCATAACGCATCCTTAACTCACCGGGGACACCATAACGCATCCTTAACTCACCTAAACTATTTAATATTATATATGGGCGTGTAGATCTCTTCAAGAGGAACACGAACATACCACATTTGTTTGACTTTAAAATAATTGAAATACCTTTTATTCCTTCCTTCTGATTTTAATATTATATATGGGCGTGTAGATCTCTTCACACCCATAACGCATCCTTAACTCACCTAAACTATTTAATATTATATATGGGCGTGTAGATCTCTTCAAGAGGAACACGAACATACCACATTTGTTTGACTTTAAAATAATTGAAATACCTTTTATTCCTTCCTTCTGATCTTTTATTCCTTCCTTCTGATTTTTTAGTTTTTGGGGACACCCATAACGCATCCTTAACTCACCTAAACTATTTAATATTATATATGGGCGTGTAGATCTCTTCAAGAGGAACACGAACATACCACATTTGTTTGACTTTAAAATAATTGAAATACCTTTTATTCCTTCCTTCTGATTTTTTAGTTTTTTCATTTTGATTTTCCGGTCTCATCCAGACGGGGACACCCATAACGCATCCTTAACTCACCTAAACTATTTAATATTATATATGGGCGTGTAGATCTCTTCAAGAGGAACACGAACATACCACATTTGTTTGACTTTAAAATAATTGAAATACCTTTTATTCCTTCCTTCTGAATTTTTCCTTAACTCACCTAAACTATTTAATATTATATATGGGCGTGTAGATCTCTTCAAGAGGAACACGAACATACCACATTTGTTTGACTTTAAAATAATTGAAATACCTTTTATTCCTTCCTTCTGATTTTTTAGTTTTTTCATTTTGATTTTCCGGTCTCATCCAGACGGGGACACCCATAACGCATCCTTAACTCACCTAAACTATTTAATATTATATATGGGCGTGTAGATCTCTTCAAGAGGAACACGAACATACCACATTTGTTTGGGGGACACCCATAACGCATCCTTAACTCACCTAAACTATTTAATATTATATATGGGCGTGTAGATCTCTTCAAGAGGAACACGAACATACCACATTTGTTTGACTTTAAAATAATTGAAATACCTTTTATTCCTTCCTTCTAATAATTGAAATACCTTTTATTCCTTCCTTCTGATTTTTTAGTTTTTTCATTTTGATTTTCCGGTCTCATCCAGACGGGGACACCCATAACGCATCCTTAACTCACCTAAACTATTTAATTCATCCAGACGGGGACACCCATAACGCATCCTTAACTCACCTAAACTATTTAATATTATATATGGGCGTGTAGATCTCTTCAAGAGGAACACGAACATACCACATTTGTTTGACTTTAAAATAATTGAAATACCTTTTATTCCTTCCTTCTGATTTTTTAGTTTTTTCATTTTGATTTTCCGGTCTCATCCAGACGGGGACACCCATAACGCATCCTTAACTCACCTAAACTATTTAATATTATATATGGGCGTGTAGATCTCTTCAAGAGGAACACGAACATACCACATTTGTTTGACTTTAAAATAATTGAAATACCTTTTATTTCCTTCTGATTTTTTAGTTTTTTCATTTTGATTTTCCGGTCTCATCCAGACGGGGACACCCATAACGCATCCTTAACTCACCTAAACTATTTAATATTATATATGGGCGTGTAGATCTCTTCAAGAGGAACACGAACATACCACATTTGTTTGACTTTAAAATAATTGAAATACCTTTTATTCCTTCCTTCTGATTTTTTAGTTTTTTTCATTTTGATTTTCCGGTCTCATCCAGACGGGGACACCCATAACGCATCCTTAACTCACCTAAACTATTTAATATTATATATGGGCGTGTAGATCTCTTCAAGAGGAACACGAACATACCACATTTGTTTGACTTTAAAATAATTGAAATACCTTTTATTCCTTCCTTCTGATTTTTTAGTTTTTTCATTTTGATTTTCCGGTCTCATCCAGACGGGGACACCCATAACGCATCCTTAACTCACCTAAACTATTTAATATTATATATGGGCGTGTAGATCTCTTCAAGAGGAACACGAACATACCACATTTGTTTGACTTTAAAATAATTGAAATACCTTTTATTCCTTCCTTCTGATTTTTTAGTTTTTTCATTTTGATTTTCCGGTCTCATCCAGACGGGGACACCCATAACGCATCCTTAACTCACCTAAACTATTTAATATTATATATGGGCGTGTAGATCTCTTCAAGAGGAACACGAACATACCACATTTGTTTGACTTTAAAATAATTGAAATACCTTTTATTCCTTCCTTCTGATTTTTTAGTTTTTTCATTTTGATTTTCCGGTCTCATCCAGACGGGGACACCCATAACGCATCCTTAACTCCAATAAACTATTTAATATTATATATGGGCGTGTAGATCTCTTCAAGAGGAACACGAACATACCACATTTGTTTGACTTTAAAATAATTCTCTTCAAGAGGAACACGAACATACCATTTGATTTTCCGGTCTCATCCAGACGGGGACACCCATAACGCATCCTTAACTCACCTAAACTATTTAATATTATATATGGGCGTGTAGATCTCTTCAAGAGGAACACGAACATACCACATTTGTTTGACTTTAAAATAATTGAAATACCTTTTATTCCTTCCTTCTGATTTTTTAGTTTTTTCATTTTTATTTTCCGCTCTCATCCAGACGGGGACACCCATAACGCATCCTTAACTCACCTAAACTATTTAATATTATATATGGGCGTGTAGATCTCTTCAAGAGGAACACGAACATACCACATTTGTTTGACTTTAAAATAATTGAAATACCTTTTATTCCTTCCTTCTGATTTTTTAGTTTTTTCATTTTGATTTTCCGGTCTCATCCAGACGGGGACACCCATAACGCATCCTTAACTCACCTAAACTATTTAATATTATATATGGGCGTGTAGATCTCTTCAAGAGGAACACGAACATACCACATTTGTTTGACTTTAAAATAATTGAAATAACTTTTATTCCTTCCTTCTGATTTTTTAGTTTTTTCTTTAAAATAATTGAAATAACTTTTATTCCTTCCTTCTGATTTTTTAGTTTTTTCATTTTATTTTTCCGGTCTCTTCCAGACGGGGACACCCATAACGCATCCTTAACTCACCTAAACTATTTAATATTATATATGGGCGTGTAGATCTCTTCAAGAGGAACACGAACATACCACATTTGTTTGACTTTAAAATAATTGAAATACCTTTTATTCCTTCCTTCTGATTTTTTAGTTTTTTCATTTTGATTTTCCGGTCTCATCCATTAATATTATATATGGGCGTGTAGATCTCTTCAAGAGGAACACGAACATACCACATTTGTTTGACTTTAAAATAATTGAAATACCTTTTATTCCTTCCTTCTGATTTTTTAGTTTTTTCATTTTGATTTTCCGGTCTCATCCAGACGGGGACACCCATAACGCATCCTTAACTCACCTAAACTATTTAATATTATATATGGGCGTGTAGATCTCTTCAAGAGGAACACGAACATACCACATTTGTTTGACTTTAAAATAATTGAAATACCTTTTATTCCTTCCTTCTGATTTTTTAGTTTTTTCATTTTGATTTTCCGGTCTCATCCAGACGGGGACACCCATAACGCATCCTTAACTCACCTAAACTATTTAATATTATATATGGGCGTGTAGATCTCTTCAAGAGGAACACGAACATACCACATTTGTTTGACTTTAAAATAATTGAAATACCTTTTATTCCTTCCTTCTGATTTTTTAGTTTTTTCATTTTGATTTTCCGGTCTCATCCAGACGGGGACACCCATAACGCATCCTTAACTCACCTAAACTATTTAATATTATATATGGGCGTGTAGATCTCTTCAAGAGGAACACGAACATACCACATTTGTTTGACTTTAAAATAATTGAAATACCTTTTATTCCTTCCTTCTGATTTTTTAGTTTTTTCATTTTGATTTTCCGGTCTCATCCAGACGGGGACACCCATAACGCATCCTTAACTCACCTAAACTATTTAATATTATATATGGGCGTGTAGATCTCTTCAAGAGGAACACGAACATACCACATTTGTTTGACTTTAAAATAATTGAAATACCTTTTATTCCTTCCTTCTGATTTTTTAGTTTTTTCATTTTGATTTTCCGGTCTCATCCAGACGGGGACACCCATAACGCATCCTTAACTCACCTAAACTATTTAATATTATATATGGGCGTGTAGATCTCTTCAAGAGGAACACGAACATACCACATTTGTTTGACTTTAAAATAATTGAAATACCTTTTATTCCTTCCTTCTGATTTTTTAGTTTTTTCATTTTTATTTTCCGGTCTCATCTAAACTATTTAATATTATATATGGGCGTGTAGATCTTCTTCAAGAGGAACACGAACATACCACATTTGTTTGACTTTAAAATAATTGAAATACCTTTTATTCCTTCCTTCTGATTTTTTAGATTTTCATTTTATTTTTCCGGTTTCTTCCAGACGGGGACACCCATAACGCATCCTTAACTCACCTAAACTATTTAATATTATATATGGGCGCACCCATAACGCATCCTTAACTCACCTAAACTATTTAATATTATATATGGGCGTGTAGATCTCTTCAAGAGGAACACGAACATACCACATTTGTTTGACTTTAAAATAATTGAAATACCTTTTATTCCTTCCTTCTGATTTTTTAGTTTTTTCATTTTGATTTTCCGGTCTCATCCAGACGGGGACACCCATAACGCATCCTTAACTCACCTAAACTATTTAATATTATATATGGGCGTGTAGATCTCTTCAAGAGGAACACGAACATACCACATTTGTTTGACTTTAAAATAATTGAAATACCTTTTATTCCTTCCTTCTGATTTTTTAGTTTTTTCATTTTGATTTTCCGGTCTCATCCAGACGGGGACACCCATAACGCATCCTTAACTCACCTAAACTATTTAATATTATATATGGGCGTGTAGATCTCTTCAAGAGGAACACGAACATACCACATTTGTTTGACTTTAAAATAATTGAAATACCTTTTATTCCTTCCTTCTGATTTTTTAGTTTTTTCATTGGAACACGAACATACCACATTTGTTTGACTTTAACATAACGCATCCTTAACTCCACTAAACTATTTAATATTATATATGGGCGTGTAGATCTCTTCAAGAGGAACACGAACATACCACATTTGTTTGACTTTAAAATAATTGAAATACCTTTTATTCCTTCCTTCTGATTTTTTAGTTTTTTCATTTTGATTTTCCGGTCTCATCCAGACGGGGACACCCATAACGCATCCTTAACTCCAATAAACTATTTAACGCATCCTTAACTCACCTAAACTATTTAATATTATATATGGGCGTGTAGATCTCTTCAAGAGGAACACGAACATACCACATTTGTTTGACTTTAAAATAATTGAAATACCTTTTATTCCTTCCTTCTGATTTTTTAGTTTTTTCATTTTGATTTTCCGGTCTCATCCAGACGGGGACACCCATAACGCATCCTTAACTCACCTAAACTATTTAATATTATATATGGGCGTGTAGATCTCTTCAAGAGGAACACGAACATACCACATTTGTTTGACTTTAAAATAATTGAAATACCTTTTATTCCTTCCTTCTGATTTTTTAGTTTTTTCATTTTGATTTTCCGGTCTCATCCAGACGGGGACACCCATAACGCATCCTTAACTCACCTAAACTATTTAATATTATATATGGGCGTGTAGATCTCTTCAAGAGGAACACGAACATACCACATTTGTTTGACTTTAAAATAATTGAAATACCTTTTATTCCTTCCTTCTGATTTTTTTTAGTTTAGAGGAACACGTACATACCACATTTGTTTGACTTTAAAATAATTGAAATACCTTTTATTCCTTCCTTCTGATTTTTTAGTTTTTTCATTTTATTTTTCCGGTTTCTTCCAGACGGGGACACCCATAACGCATCCTTAACTCCAATAAACTATTTAATATACGGGGACACCCATAACGCATCCTTAACTCACCTAAACTATTTAATATTATATATGGGCGTGTAGATCTCTTCAAGAGGAACACGAACATACCACATTTGTTTGACTTTAAAATAATTGAAATACCTTTTATTCCTTCCTTCTGATTTTTTAGATTTTTCAAGAGGAACACGAACATACCACATTTTTATTTTCCCCTCTCATCCAGACGGGGACACCCATAACGCATCCTTAACTCACCTAAACTATTTAATATTATATATGGGCGTGTAGATCTCTTCAAGAGGAACACGAACATACCACATTTGTTTGACTTTAAAATAATTGAAATACCTTTTATTCCTTCCTTCTGATTTTTTAGTTTTTTTCATTTTGATTTTCCGGTCTCATCCAGACGGGGACACCCATAACGCATCCTTAACTCACCTAAACTATTTAATATTATATATGGGCGTGTAGATCTCTTCAAGAGGAACACGTACATACCACATTTGTTTGACTTTAAAATAATTGAAATACCTTTATTTTCTTCCTTCTGATTTTTTAGTTTTTTCATTTTGATTTTCCGGTCTCATCCAGACGGGGACACCCATAACGCATCCTTAACTCACCTAAACTATTTAATATTATATATGGGCGTGTAGATCTCTTCAAGAGGAACACGAACATACCACATTTGTTTGACTTTAAAATAATTGAAATACCTTTTATTCCTTCTGATTTTTTAGTTTTTTCATTTTGATTTTCCGGTCTCATCCAGACGGGGACACCCATAACGCATCCTTAACTCACCTAAACTATTTAATATTATATATGGGCGTGTAGATCTCTTCAAGAGGAACACGAACATACCACATTTGTTTGACTTTAAAATAATTGAAATACCTTTTATTCCTTCCTTCTGATTTTTTAGTTTTTTCATTTTGATTTTCCGGTCTCATCCAGACGGGGACACCCATAACGCATCCTTAACTCACCTAAACTATTTAATATTATATATGGGCGTGTAGATCTCTTCAAGAGGAACACGAACATACCACATTTGTTTGACTTTAAAATAATTGAAATACCTTTTATTCGTAAATTCTGATTTTTTAGTTTTTTCATTTTATTTTTCCGGTCTCATCCAGACGTTTTTTCATTTTCATTTTCCGGTCTCATCCAGACGTGGACACCCATAACGCATCCTTAACTCACCTAAACTATTTAATATTATATATGGGCGTGTAGATCTCTTCAAGAGGAACACGAACATACCACATTTGTTTGACTTTAAAATAATTGAAATACCTTTTATTCCTTCCTTCTGATTTTTTAGTTTTCCTTAACTCACCTAAACTATTTAATAGACGGGGACACCCATAACGCATCCTTAACTCACCTAAACTATTTAATATTATATATGGGCGTGTAGATCTCTTCAAGAGGAACACGAACATACCACATTTGTTTGACTTTAAAATAATTGAAATACCTTTTTTTCCTTCCTTCTGATTTTTTAGTTTTTTCATTTTGATTTTCCGGTCTCATCCAGACGGGGACACCCATAACGCATCCTTAACTCACCTAAACTATTTAATATTATATATGGGCGTGTAGATCTCTTCAAGAGGAACACGTACATACCACATTTGTTTGACTTTAAAATAATTGAAATACCTTTTATTCCTTCCTTCTGATTTTTAATTGAAATACCTTTTATTCCTTCCTTCTGATTTTTTAGTTTTTTCATTTTGATTTTCCGGTCTCATCCAGACGGGGACACCCATAACGCATCCTTAACTCACCTAAACTATTTAATATTATATATGGGCGGAGACGGGGACACCCATAACGCATCCTTAACTCACCTAAACTATTTAATATTATATATGGGCGTGTAGATCTCTTCAAGAGGAACACGAACATACCACATTTGTTTGACTTTAAAATAATTGAAATACCTTTTATTCCTTCCTTCTGATTTTTTAGTTTTTTCATTTTGATTTTCCGGTCTCATCCAGACGGGGACACCCATAACGCATCCTTAACTCACCTAAACTATTTAATATTATATATGGGCGTGTAGATCTCTTCAAGAGGAACACGAACATACCACATTTGTTTGACTTTAAAATAATTGAAATACCTTTTATTCCTTCCTTCTGATTTTTTAGTTTTTTCATTTTGATTTTCCGGTCTCATCCAGACGGGGACACCCATAACTCCGGTCTCATCCAGACGGGGACACCCATAACGCATATATGGGCGTGTAGATCTCTTCAAGAGGAACACGAACATACCACATTTGTTTGACTTTAAAATAATTGAAATACCTTTTATTCCTTCCTTCTGATTTTTTAGTTTTTTCATTTTTATTTTCCGGTCTCATCCAGACGGGGACACCCATAACGCATCCTTAACTCACCTAAACTATTTAATATTATATATGGGCGTGTAGATCTCTTCAAGAGGAACACGAACATACCACATTTGTTTGACTTTAAAATAATTTTCCGGTCTCATCCAGACGGGGACACCCATAACGCATGTTTTTTCATTTTTATTTTCCGGTCTCATCCAGACGGGGACACCCATAACGCATCCTTAACTCACCTAAACTATTTAATATTATATATGGGCGTGTAGATCTCTTCAAGAGGAACACGAACATACCACATTTGTTTGACTTTAAAATAATACGGGGACACCCATAACGCATCCTTAACTCACCTAAACTATTTTTTAGTTTTTTCATTTTGATTTTCCGGTCTCATCCAGACGGGGACACCCATAACGCATCCTTAACTCACCTAAACTATTTAATATTATATATGGGCGTGTAGATCTCTTCAAGAGGAACACGAACATACCACATTTGTTTGACTTTAAAATAATTGAAATACCTTTTATTCCTTCCTTCTGATTTTTTAGTTTTTTCATTTTGATTTTCCGGTCTCATCCAGACGGGGACACCCATAACGCATCCTTAACTCCCCTAAACTATTTAATATTATATATGGGCGTGTAGATCTCTTCAAGAGGAACACGAACATACCACATTTGTTTGACTTTAAAATAATTGAAATACCTTTTATTCCTTCCTTCTGATTTTTTAGTTTTTTCATTTTGATTTTCCGGTCTCATCCAGACGGGGACACCCATAACGCATCCTTAACTCACCTAAACTATTTAATATTATATATGGGCGTGTAGATCTCTTCAAGAGGAACACGAACATACCACATTTGTTTGACTTTAAAATAATTGAAATACCTTTTATTCCTTCCTTCTGAATTTTTAGATTTTCATTTTGATTTTCCGGTCTCATCCAGACGGGGACACCCATAACGCATCCTTAACTCAAATAAACTCCCATAACGCATCCTTAACTCACCTAAACTATTTAATATTATATATGGGCGTGTAGATCTCTTCAAGAGGAACACGAACATACCACATTTGTTTGACTTTAAAATAATTGAAATACCTTTTATTCCTTCCTTCTGATTTTTTAGTTTTTCATTTTGATTTTCCGGTCTCATCCAGACGGGGACACCCATAACGCATCCTTAACTCACCTAAACTATTTAATATTATATATGGGCGTGTAGATCTCTTCAAGAGGAACACGAACATACCACATTTGTTTGACTTTAAAATAATTGAAATACCTTTTATTCCTTCCTTCTGATTTTTTAGATTTTCATTTTATTCCTTCCTTCTGATTTTTTAGTTTTTTCATTGGACACCCATAACGCATCCTTAACTCACCTAAACTATTTAATATTATATATGGGCGTGTAGATCTCTTCAAGAGGAACACGAACATACCACATTTGTTTGACTTTAAAATAATTGAAATACCTTTTATTCCTTCCTTCTGATTTTTTAGTTTTTTCATTTTGATTTTCCGGTCTCATCCAGACGGGGACACCCATAACGCATCCTTAACTCACCTAAACTATTTAATATTATATATGGGCGTGTAGATCTCTTCAAGAGGAACACGAACATACCACATTTGTTTGACTTTAAAATAATTGAAATCCTTAACTCACCTAAACTATTTAAGACGGGGACACCCATAACGCATCCTTAACTCACCTAAACTATTTAATATTATATATGGGCGTGTAGATCTCTTCAAGAGGAACACGAACATACCACATTTGTTTGACTTTAAAATAATTGAAATACCTTTTATTCCTTCCTTCTGATTTTTTAGTTTTTTCATTTTGATTTTCCGGTCTCATCCAGACGGGGACACCCATAACGCATCCTTAACTCACCTAAACTATTTAATATTATATATGGGCGTGTAGATCTCTTCAAGAGGAACACGAACATACCACATTTGTTTGACTTTAAAATAATTGAAATACCTTTTATTCCTTCCTTCTGATTTTTTAGTTTTTTCATTTTGATTTTCCGGTCTCATCCAGACGGGGACACCCATAACGCATCCTTAACTCACCTAAACTATTTAATATTATATATGGGCGTGTAGATCTCTTCAAGAGGAACACGAACATACCACATTTGTTTGACTTTAAAATAATTGAAATACCTTTTATTCCTTCCTTCTGATTTTTTAGTTTTTTCATTTTGATTTTCCGGTCTCATCCAGACGGGGACACCCATAACGCATCCTTAACTCACCTAAACTATTTAATATTATATATGGGCGTGTAGATCTCTTCAAGAGGAACACGAACATACCACATTTGTTTGACTTTAAAATAATTGAAATACCTTTTATTCCTTCCTTCTGATTTTTTAGTTTTTTCATTTTGATTTTCCGGTCTCATCCAGACGGGGACACCCATAACGCATCCTTAACTCACCTAAACTATTTAATATTATATATGGGCGTGTAGATCTCTTCAAGAGGAACACGAACATACCACATTTGTTTGACTTTAAAATAATTGAAATACCTTTTATTCCTTCCTTCTGATTTTTTAGTTTTTTCATTTTGATTTTCCAGGGTCATCCAGACGGGGACACCCATAACGCATCCTTAACTCACCTAAACTATTTAATATTATATATGGGCGTGTAGATCTCTTCAAGAGGAACACGAACATACCACATTTGTTTGACTTTAAAATAATTGAAATACCTTTTATTCCTTCCTTCTGATTTTTTAGTTTTTTCATTTTGATTTTCCGGTCTCATCCAGACGGGGACACCCATAACGCATCCTTAACTCACCTAAACTATTTAATATTATATATGGGCGTGTAGATCTCTTCAAGAGGAACACGAACATACCACATTTGTTTGACTTTAAAATAATTGAAATACCTTTTATTCCTTCCTTCTGATTTTTTAGTTTTTTCATTTTGATTTTCCGGTCTCATCCAGACGGGGACACCCATAACGCATCCTTAACTCACCTAAACTATTTAATATTATATATGGGCGTGTAGATCTCTTCAAGATTAACACGAACATACCACATTTGTTTGACTTTAAAATAATTGAAATACCTTTTATTCCTTCCTTCTGATTTTTTAGTTTTTTTCATTTTGATTTTCCGGTCTCATCCAGACGGGGACACCCATAACTTATCCGGTCTCATCCAGACGGGGACACCCATAACGCATATTATATATGGGCGTGTAGATCTCTTCAAGAGGAACACGAACATACCACATTTGTTTGACTTTAAAATAATTGAAATACCTTTTATTCCTTCCTTCTGATTTTTTAGTTTTTTCATTTTGATTTTCCGGTCTCATCCAGACGGGGACACCCATAACGCATCCTTAACTCCAATAAACTATTTAATATTATATATGGGCGTGTAGATCTCTTCAAGAGGAACACGAACATACCACATTTGTTTGACTTTAAAATAATTGAAATACCTTTTTTTCCTTCCTTCTGATTTTTTAGTTTTTTCATTTTGATTTTCCGGTCTCATCCAGACGGGGACACCCATAACGCATCCTTAACTCACCTAAACTATTTAATATTATATATGGGCGTGTAGATCTCTTCAAGAGGAACACGAACATACCACATTTGTTTGACTTTAAAATAATTGAAATACCTTTTATTCCTTCCTTCTAATACCTTTTATTCCTTCCGTCTGATTTTTTAGTTTTTTTATTTTATTTTTCTTCTTTCTTCCAGATGGGGACACCCATAACGCATCCTTAACTCACCTAAACTATTTAATATTATATATGGGCGTGTAGATCTCTTCAAGAGGAACACGAACATACCACATTTGTTTGACTTTAAAATAATTGAAATACCTTTTATTCCTTCCTTCTGATTTTTTAGTTTTTTTCATTTTGATTTTCCGGTCTCATCCAGACGGGGACAACCATAACGCATCCTTAACTCACCTAAACTATTTAATATTATATATGGGCGTGTAGATCTCTTCAAGAGGAACACGTACATACCACATTTGTTTGACTTTAAAATAATTGAAATACCTTTATTTCCTTCCTTCTGATTTTTTTGTTTTTTCATTTTATTTTTCCGGACTCTTCCAGACGGGGACAACCATAACGCATCCTTAACTCACCTAAACTATTTAATATTATATATGGGCGTGTAGATCTCTTCAAGAGGAACACGAACATACCACATTTGTTTGACTTTAAAATAATTGAAATACCTTTTATTCCTTCCTTCTGATTTTTTAGTTTTTTCATTTTGATTTTCGGGTCTCATCCAGACGGGGACACCCATAACGCATCCTTAACTCACCTAAACTATTTAATATTATATATGGGCGTGTAGATCTCTTCAAGAGGAACACGAACATACCACATTTGTTTGACTTTAAAATAATTGAAATACCTTTTATTCCTTCCTTCTGATTTTTTAGTTTTTTCATTTTGATTTTCGGGTCTCATCCAGACGGGGACACCCATAACGCATCCTTAACTCACTTAAACTATTTAATATTATATATGGGCGTGTAGATCTCTTCAAGAGGAACACGAACATACCACATTTGTTTGACTTTAAAATAATTGAAATACCTTTTATTCCTTTCCGGTCTCATCCAGACGGGGACACCCATCACCCATAACGCATCCTTAACTCACCTAAACTATTTAATATTATATATGGGCGTGTAGATCTCTTCAAGAGGAACACGAACATACCACATTTGTTTGACTTTAAAATAATTGAAATACCTTTTATTCCTTCCTTCTGATTTTTTAGTTTTTTCATTTTGATTTTCCGGTCTCATCCAGACGGGGACACCCATAACGCATCCTTAACTCACCTAAACTATTTAATATTATATATGGGCGTGTAGATCTCTTCAAGAGGAACACGTACATACCACATTTGTTTGACTTTAAAATAATTGAAATACCTTTTATTCCTTCCGTCTGATTTTTTAGTTTTTTCATTTTATTTTTCCGGTTTCTTCCAGACGGGGACACCCATAACGCATCCTTAACTCACCTAAACTATTTAATATTATATATGGGCGTGTAGATCTCTTCAAGAGGAACACGAACATACCACATTTGTTTGACTTTAAAATAATTGAAATACCTTTTATTCCTTCCTTCTGATTTTTTAGTTTTCCGGTCTCATCCAGACGGAGACGCATCCTTAACTCACCTAAACTATTTAATATTATATATGGGCGTGTAGATCTCTTCAAGAGGAACACGAACATACCACATTTGTTTGACTTTAAAATAATTGAAATACCTTTTATTCCTTCCTTCTGATTTTTTAGTTTTTTCATTTTGATTTTCCGGTCTCATCCAGACGGGGACACCCATAACGCATCCTTAACTCACCTAAACTATTTAATATTATATATGGGCGTGTAGATCTCTTCAAGAGGAACACGAACATACCACATTTGTTTGACTTTAAAATAATTACCTTTTATTCCTTCCTTCTGATTTTTTAGTTTTTTCATTTTGATTTTCCGGTCTCATTTTAGTTTTTTCATTTTATTTTTCCGGTTTCTTCCAGACGGGGACACCCATAACGCATCCTTAACTCACCTAAACTATTTAATATTATATATGGGCGTGTAGATCTCTTCAAGAGGAACACGAACATACCACATTTGTTTGACTTTAAAATAATTGAAATACCTTTTATTCCTTCCTTCTGATTTTTTAGTTTTTTCATTTTGATTTTCCGGTCTCATCCAGACGGGGACACCCATAACGCATCCTTAACTCACCTAAACTATTTAATATTATATATGGGCGTGTAGATCTCTTCAAGAGGAACACGAACATACCACATTTGTTTGACTTTAAAATAATTGAAATACCTTTTATTCCTTCCTTCTGATTTTTTAGTTTTTTCATTTTGATTTTCCGGTCTCATCCAGACGGGGACACCCATAACGCATCCTTAACTCACCTAAACTATTTAATATTATATATGTGCGTGTAGATCTCTTCAAGAGGAACACGAACATACCACATTTGTTTGACTTTAAAATAATTGAAATACCTTTTATTCCTTCCTTCTGATTTTTAACGCATCCTTAACTCACCTAAACTATTTAATATTATATATGGGCGTGTAGATCTCTTCAAGAGGAACACGAACATACCACATTTGTTTGACTTTAAAATAATTGAAATACCTTTTATTCCTTCCTTCTGATTTTTTAGTTTTCTTCATTTTATTTTTCCGGTTTCTTCCAGACGGGGACACCCATAACGCATCCTTAACTCCAATAAACTATTTAATATTATATATGGGCGTGTAGATCTCTTCAAGACGGGGACACCCATAACGCATCCTTAACTTCCTTCCTTCTGATTTTTTAGTTTTTTCATTTTGATTTTCCGGTCTCATCCAGGACGGGGACACCATCTCTTCAAGAGGAACACGAACATACCACATTTGTTTGACTTTAAAATAATTGAAATACCTTTTATTCCTTCCTATATATGGGCGTGTAGATCTCTTCAAGAGGACACGAACATACCAGACACCCATAACGCATCCTTAACTCACCTAAACTATTTAATATTATATATGGGCGTGTAGATCTCTTCAAGAGGAACACGAACATACCACATTTGTTTGACTTTAAAATAATTGAAATACCTTTTATTCCTTCTTTAAAATAATTGAAATACCTTTTATTCCTTCCTTCTGATTTTTTAGTTTTTTCATTTTGATTTTCCGGTCTCATCCAGACATGGACACCCATAACGCATCCTTAACTCACCTAAACTATTTAATATTATATATGGGCGTGTAGATCTCTTCAAGAGGAACACGAACATACCACATTTGTTTGACTTTAAAATAATTGAAATACCTTTTATTCCTTCCTTCTGATTTTTTAGTTTTTTCATTTTGATTTTCCGGTCTCATCCAGACGGGGACACCCATAACGCATCCTTAACTCACCTAAACTATTTAATATTATATATGGGCGTGTAGATCTCTTCAAGAGGAACACGAACATACCACATTTGTTTGACTTTAAAATAATTGAAATACCTTTTATTCCTTCCTTCTGATTTTTTAGTTTTTTCATTTTGATTTTCCGGTCTCATCCAGACGGGGACACCCATAACGCATCCTTAACTCACCTAAACTATTTAATATTATATATGGGCATGTAGATCTCTTCAAGAGGAACACGAACATACCACATTTGTTTGACTTTAAAATAATTGAAATACCTTTTATTCCCTACTTCTGATTTTTTTAGTTTTTTCATTTTGATTTTCCGGTCTCATCCAGACGGGGACACCCATAACGCATCCTTAACTTCAATAAACTATTTAATATTATATATGGGCGTGTAGATCTCTTCAAGAGGAACACGAACATACCACATTTGTTTGACTTTAAAATAATTGAAATACCTTTTATTCCTTCCTTCTGATTTTTTAGTTTTTTCATTTTGATTTTCCGGTCTCATCCAGACGGGGACACCCATAACGCATCCTTAACTCACCTAAACTATTTAATATTATATATGGGCGTGTAGATCTCTTCAAGAGGAACACGAACATACCACATTTGTTTGACTTTAAAATAATTGAAATACCTTTTATTCCTTCCTTCTGATTTTTTAGTTTTTTCATTTTGATTTTCCGGTCTCATCCAGACGGGGACACCCATAACGCATCCTTAACTCACCTAAACTATTTAATATTATATATGGGCGTGTAGATCTCTTCAAGAGGAACACGAACATACCACATTTGTTTGACTTTAAAATAATTGAAATACCTTTTATTCCTTCCTTCTGATTTTTTAGTTTTTTCATTTTGATTTTCCGGTCTCATCCAGACGGGGACACCCATAACGCATCCTTAACTCACCTAAACTATTTAATATTATATATGGGCGTGTAGATCTCTTCAAGAGGAACACGAACATACCACATTTGTTTGACACCACATTTGTTGATTTTTTAGTTTTTTCATTTTGATTTTCCGGTCTCATCCAGACGGGGACACCCATAACGCATCCTTAACTCACCTAAACTATTTAATATTATATATGGGCGTGTAGATCTCTTCAAGAGGAACACGAACATACCACATTTGTTTGACTTTAAAATAATTGAAATACCTTTTATTCCTTCCTTCTGATTTTTTAGTTTTTTCATTTTGATTTTCCGGTCTCATCCAGACGGGGACACCCATAACGCATCCTTAACTCACCTAAACTATTTAATATTATATATGGGCGTGTAGATCTCTTCAAGAGGAACACGAACATACCACATTTGTTTGACTTTAAAATAATTGAAATACCTTTTATTCCTTCCTTCTGATTTTTTTATTTTCCCGTCTCATCCAGGACGGGGACCCAGACGGGGACACCCATAACGCATCCTTAACTCCAATAAACTATTTAATATTATATATGGGCGTGTAGATCTCTTCAAGAGGAACACGAACATACCACATTTGTTTGACTTTAAAATAATTGAAATACCTTTTATTCCTTCCTTCTGATTTTTTAGTTTTTTCATTTTGATTTTCCGGTCTCATCCAGACGGGGACACCCATAACGCATCCTTAACTCACCTAAACTATTTAATATTATATATGGGCGTGTAGATCTCTTCAAGAGGAACACGAACATACCACATTTGTTTGACTTTAAAATAATTGAAATACCTTTTATTCCTTCCTTCTGATTTTTTAGTTTTTTCATTTTGATTTTCCGGTCTCATCCAGACGGGGACACCCATAACGCATCCTTAACTCACCTAAACTATTTAATATTATATATGGGCGTGTAGATCTCTTCAAGAGGAACACGTACATACCACATTTGTTTGACTTTAAAATCATAACGCATCCTTAACTCACCTAAACTATTTAATGATTTTTTAGTTTTTTCATTTTGATTTTCCGGTCTCATCCAGACGGGGACACCCATAACGCATCCTTAACTCACCTAAACTATTTAATATTATATATGGGCGTGTAGATCTCTTCAAGAGGAACACGTACATACCACATTTGTTTGACTTTAAAATAATTGAAATACCTTTTATTCCTTCCTTCTGATTTTTTAGTTTTTTCCCTTTTATTCCTTCCTTCTGATTTTTAGTTTTTTCATTTTGATTTTCCGGTCTCATCCAGACGGGGACACCCATAACGCATCCTTAACTCCCATAAACTATTTAATATTATATATGGGCGTGTAGATCTCTTCAAGAGGCACACGTACATACCACATTTGTTTGACTTTAAAATAATTGAAATACCTTTTATTCGTTCCTTCTGATTTTTTAGTTTTTTTATTTTGATTTTCCGGTCTCATGCAGACGGGGACACCCATACCGCATCCTTAACTCCAATAAACTATTTAATATTATATATGGGCGTGTAGAGACACCCATAACGCATCCTTAACTCACCTAAACTATTTAATATTATATATGGGCGTGTAGATCTCTTCAAGAGGAACACGAACATACCACATTTGTTTGACTTTAAAATAATTGAAATACCTTTTATTCCTTCCTTCTGATTTTTTAGTTTTTTCATTTTGATTTTCCGGTCTCATCCAGACGGGGACACCCATAACGCATCCTTAACTCACCTAAACTATTTAATATTATATATGGGCGTGTAGATCTCTTCAAGAGGAACACGAACATACCACATTTGTTTGACTTTAAAATAATTGAAATACCTTTTATTCCTTCCTTCTGATTTTTTAGATTAGAGGAACACGTACATACCACATTTGTTTGACTTTAAAATAATTGAAATACCTTTTATTCCTTCCTTCTGATTTTTTAGTTTTTTCATTTTGATTTTCCGGTCTCATCCAGACGGGGACACCCATAACGCATCCTTAACTCACCTAAACTATTTAATATTATATATGGGCGTGTAGATCTCTTCAAGAGGAACACGAACATACCACATTTGTTTGACTTTAAAATAATTGAAATACCTTTTTTTCCTTCCTTCTGATTTTTTAGTTTTTTCATTTTGATTTTCGGGTCTCATCCAGACGGGGACACCCATAACGCATCCTTAACTCACCTAAACTATTTAATATTATATATGGGCGTGTAGATCTCTTCAAGAGGAACACGAACATACCACATTTGTTTGATTTCAAAATAATTGAAATACCTTTTTTTCCTTCCTTCTGATTTTTTAGTTTTTTCATTTTATTTTTCCGGTTTCTTCCAGACGGGGACACCCATAACGCATCCTTAACTCCAATAAACTATTTAATATTATATATGGGCGTGTAGATCTCTTCAAGAGGAACACGAACATACCACATTTGTTTGACTTTAAAATAATTGAAATACCTTTTTTTCCTTCCTTCTGATTTTTTAGTTTTTTCATTTTGATTTTCGGGTCTCATCCAGACGGGGACACCCATAACGCATCCTTAACTCACCTAAACTATTTAATATTATATATGGGCGTGTAGATCTCTTCAAGAGGAACACGAACATACCACATTTGTTTGACTTTAAAATAATTGAAATACCTTTTATTCCTTCCTTCTGATTTTTTAGTTTTTTCATTTTGATTTTCCGGTCTCATCCAGACGGGGACACCCATAACGCATCCTTAACTCACCTAAACTATTTAATATTATATATGGGCGTGTAGATCTCTTCAAGAGGAACACGAACATACCACATTTGTTTGACTTTAAAATAATTGAAATACCTTTTATTCCTTCCTTCTTATTTTTTAGTTCTGATTTTTTAGTTTTTTCATTTTGATTTTCCGGTCTCATAACAGACGGGGACACCCATAACGCATCCTTAACTCACCTAAACTATTTAATATTATATATGGGCGTGTAGATCTCTTCAAGAGGAACACGAACATACCACATTTGTTTGACTTTAAAATAATTGAAATACCTTTTATTCCTTCCTTCTGATTTTTTAGTTTTTTCATTTTGATTTTCCGGTCTCATCCAGACGGGGACACCCATAACGCATCCTTAACTCCAATAAACTATTTAATATTATATATGGGCGTGTAGATCTCTTCAAGAGGAACACGAACATACCACATTTGTTTGACTTTAAAATAATTGAAATACCTTTTATTCCTTCCTTCTGATTTTTTAGTTTTTTCATTTTGATTTTCCGGTCTCATCCAGACGGGGACACCCATAACGCATCCTTAACTCACCTAAACTATTTAATATTATATATGGGCGTGTAGATCTCTTCAAGAGGAACACGAACATACCACATTTGTTTGACTTTAAAATAATTGAAATACCTTTTATTCCTTCCTTCTGATTTTTTAGTTTTTTCATTTTGATTTTCCGGTCTCATCCAGACGGGGACACCCATAACGCATCCTTAACTCACCTAAACTATTTAATATTATATATGGGCGTGTAGATCTCTTCAAGAGGAACACGAACATACCACATTTGTTTGACTTTAAAATAATTGAAATACCTTTTATTCCTTCCTTCTGATTTTTTAGTTTTTTCATTTTGATTTTCCGGTCTCATCCAGACGGGGACACCCATAACGCATCCTTAACTCACCTAAACTATTTAATATTATATATGGGCGTGTAGATCTCTTCAAGAGGAACACGAACATACCACATTTGTTTGACTTTAAAATAATTGAAATACCTTTATATATGGGCGTGTAGATCTCTTCAAGAGGAACTTCCGGTCTCATCCAGACGGGGACACCCATAACGCATCCTTAACTCCAATAAACTATTTAATATTATATATGGGCGTGTAGATCTCTTCAAGAGGAACACGAACATACCACATTTGTTTGACTTTAAAATAATTGAAATACCTTTTATTCCTTCCTTCTGATTTTTTAGTTTTTTCATTTTGATTTTCCGGTCTCATCCAGACGGGGACACCCATAACGCATCCTTAACTCACCTAAACTATTTAATATTATATATGGGCGTGTAGATCTCTTCATGAGGAACACGGACATACCACATTTGTTTGACTTTAAAATAATTGAATAACCTTTTATTCCTTCCTTCTGATTTTTTAGTTTTTTCATTTTATTTTTCCGGTTTCTTCCAGACGTGGATACCCATAACGCATCCTTAACTAAAATAAACTATTTAATATTATATATGGGCGTGTAGATCTCTTCAAGAGGAACACGAACATACCACATTTGTTTGACTTTAAAATAATTGAAATACCTTTTATTCCTTCCTTCTGATTTTTTAGTTTTTTCATTTTGATTTTCCGGTCTCATCCAGACGGGGACACCCATAACGCATCCTTAACTCACCTAAACTATTTAATATTATATATGGGCGTGTAGATCTCTTCAAGAGGAACACGAACATACCACATTTGTTTGACTTTAAAATAATTGAAATACCTTTTATTCCTTCCTTCTGATTTTTTAGTTTTTTCATTTTATTTTTCCGATCTCATCCAGACGGGGACACCCATAACGCATCCTTAACTCACCTAAACTATTTAATATTATATATGGGCGTGAACGCATCCTTAACTCACCTAAACTATTTAATATTATATATGGGCGTGTAGATCTCTTCAAGAGGAACACGAACATACCACATTTGTTTGACTTTAAAATAATTGAAATACCTTTTATTCCTTCCTTCTGATTTTTTAGTTTTTTCATTTTTATTTTCCGCTCTCATCCAGACGGGGACACCCATAACGCATCCTTAACTCACCTAAACTATTTAATATTATATATGGGCGTGTAGATCTCTTCAAGAGGAACACGAACATACCACATTTGTTTGACTTTAAAATAATTGAAATACCTTTTATTCCTTCCTTCTGATTTCATCCTTAACTAACCTAAACTATTTAATATTATATATGGGCGTGTAGATCTCTTCAAGAGGAACAGGGACACCCATAACGCATCCTTAACTCACCTAAACTATTTAATATTATATATGGGCGTGTAGATCTCTTCAAGAGGAACACGAACATACCACATTTGTTTGACTTTAAAATAATTGAAATACCTTTTATAATTTCCTTCTGATTTTTTAGTTTTTTCATTTTATTTTTCCGGTCTCATCCAGACGGGGACACCCATAACGCATCCTTAACTCACCTAAACTATTTAATATTATATATGGGCGTGTAGATCTCTTCAAGAGGAACACGAACATACCACATTTGTTTGACTTTAAAATAATTGAAATACCTTTTATTCCTTCCTTCTGATTTTTTAGTTTTTTCATTTTGATTTTCCGGTCTCATCCAGACGGGGACACCCATAACGCATCCTTAACTCACCTAAACTATTTAATATTATATATGGGCGTGTAGATCTCTTCAAGAGGAACACGAACATACCACATTTGTTTGACTTTAAAATAATTGAAATACCTTTTATTCCTTCCTTCTGATTTTTTAGTTTTTTCATTTTGATTTTCCGGTCTCATCCAGACGGGGACACCCATAACGCATCCTTAACTCACCTAAACTATTTAATATTATATATGGGCGTGTAGATCTCTTCAAGAGGAACACGAACATACCACATTTGTTTGACTTTAAAATAATTGAAATACCTTTTATTCCTTCCTTCTGATTTTTTAGTTTTTTCATTTTGATTTTCCGGTCTCATCCAGACGGGGACACCCATAACGCATCCTTAACTCACCTAAACTATTTAATATTATATATGGGCGTGTAGATCTCTTCAAGAGGAACACGAACATACCACATTTGTTTGACTTTAAAATAATTGAAATACCTTTTATTCCTTCCTTCTGATTTTTTTAGTTTTTTCATGTTTGACTTTAAAATAATTGAAATACCTTTTTTTCCTCGGGGACACCCATAACGCATCCTTAACTCACCTAAACTATTTAATATTATATATGGGCGTGTAGATCTCTTCAAGAGGAACACGAACATACCACATTTGTTTGACTTTAAAATAATTGAAATACCTTTTATTCCTTCCTTCTGATTTTTTAGTTTTTTCATTTTGATTTTCCGGTCTCATAGAGACGGGGACACCCATAACGCATCCTTAACTCCATTAAACTATTTAATATTATATATGGGCGTGTAGATCTCTTCAAGAGGAACACGAACATACCACATTTGTTTGACTTTAAAATAATTGAAATACCTTTTATTCCTTCCTTCTGATTTTTTAGTTTTGTCATTTTATTTTTCCGGTCTCATCCAGACGGGGACACCCATAACGCATCCTTAACTCACCTAAACTATTTAATATTATATATGGGCGTGTAGATCTCTTCAAGAGGAACACGAACATACCACATTTGTTTGACTTTAAAATAATTGAAATACCTTTTATTCCTTCCTTCTGATTTTTTAGTTTTTTCATTTTGATTTTCCGGTCTCATCCAGACGGGGACACCCATAACGCATCCTTAACTCACCTAAACTATTTAATATTATATATGGGCGTGTAGATCTCTTCCAGAGGAACACGAACATACCACATTTGTTTGATCCTTAACTCTCCTAAACTATTTAATATTATATATGGGCGTTCTGATTTTTTAGTTTTTTCATTTTGATTTTCCGGTCTCATCCAGACGGGGACACCCATAACGCATCCTTAACTCACCTAAACTATTTAATATTATATATGGGCGTGTAGATCTCTTCAAGAGGAACACGTACATACCACATTTGTTTGACTTTAAAATAATTGAAATACCTTTTATTCCTTCCTTCTGATTTTTTAGTTTTCAAGAGGAACACGTACATACCACATTTGTTTGACTTTAAAATTATTGAAATACCTTTTATTCCTTCCTTCTGATTTTTTAGTTAACTCACCTAAACTATTTAATATTATATATGGGCGTGTAGATCTCTTCAAGAGGAACACGTACATACCACATTTGTTTGACTTTAAAATAATTGAAATACCTTTTATTCCTTCCTTCTGATTTTTTAGTTTCTCATCCAGACGGGGACACCCATAACGCATCCTTAACTCCATTAAACTATTTAATATTATATATGGGCGTGTAGATCTCTTCAAGAGGAACAGACGGGGACAGCCATAACGCATCCTTAACTCACCTAAACTATTTAATATTATATATGGGCGTGTAGATCTCTTCAAGAGGAACACGAACATACCACATTTGTTTGACTTTAAAATAATTGAAATACCTTTTATTCCTTCCTTCTGATTTTTTTAGTTTTTTTCATTTTGATTTTCCGGTCTCATCCAGACGGGGACACCCATAACGCATATTTAGTTTTTTCATTTTGATTTTCCGGTCTCATCCAGACGGGGACACCCATAACGCATCCTTAACTCACCTAAACTATTTAATATTATATATGGGCGTGTAGATCTCTTCAAGAGGAACACGAACATACCACATTTGTTTGACTTTAAAATAATTGAAATACCTTTTATTCCTTCCTTCTGATTTTTTAGTTTTTTCATTTTGATTTTCCGGTCTCATCCAGACGGGGACACCCATAACGCATCCTTAACTCACCTAAACTATTTAATATTATATATGGGCGTGTAGATCTCTTCAAGAGGAACACGAACATACCACATTTGTTTGACTTTAAAATAATTGAAATACCTTTTATTCCTTCCTTCTGATTTTTTAGTTTTTTCATTTTATTTTTCCGGTTTCTTCCAGACGGGGACACCCATAACGCATCCTTAACTCACCTAAACTATTTAATATTATATATGGCTCACCTAAACTATTTAATATTATATATGGGCGTGTAGATCTCTTCAAGAGGAACACGAACATACCACATTTGTTTGACTTTAAAATAATTGAAATACCTTTTATTCCTTCCTTCTGATTTTTTAGTTTTTTCATTTTGATTTTCCGGTCTCATCCAGACGGGGACACCCATAACGCATCCTTAACTCCAATAAACTATTTAATATTATATATGGGCGTGTAGATCTCTTCAAGAGGAACACGTACATACCACATTTGTTTGACTTTAAAATAATTGAAATACCTTTTATTCCTTCCTTCTGTTCTTTAAAATAATTGAAATACCTTTTATTCCTTCCTTCTGATTTTTTTAGTTTTTTCATTTTGATTTTCCGGTCTCATCCAGACGGGGACACCCATAACGCATCCTTAACTCACCTAAACTATTTAATATTATATATGGGCGTGTAGATCTCTTCAAGAGGAACACGAACATACCACATTTACCCATAACGCATCCTTAACTCACCTAAACTATTTAATATTATATATGGGCGTGTAGATCTCTTCAAGAGGAACACGTACATACCACATTTGTTTGACTTTAAAATAATTGAAATACCTTTTATTCCTTCCTTCTGATTTTTTAGTTAATAATTGAAATACCTTTTATTCCTTCCTTCTGATTTTTTAGTTTTTTCATTTTGATTTTCCGGTCTCATCCAGACGGGGACACCCACATAACGCATCCTTCATAACGCATTGGGCGTGTAGATCTCTTCAAGAGGAACACGAACATACCACATTTATTATATATGGGCGTGTAGATCTCTTCAAGAGGAACACGAACATACCACATTTGTTTGACTTTAAAATAATTGAAATACCTTTTATTCCTTCCTTCTGATTTTTTAGTTTTTTCATTTTGATTTTCCGGTCTCATCCAGACGGGGACACCCATAACGCATCCTTAACTCACCTAAACTATTTAATATTATATATGGGCGTGTAGATCTCTTCAAGAGGAACACGAACATACCACATTTGTTTGACTTTAAAATAATTGAAATACCTTTTACTCCTTCTGATTTTTTAGTTTTTTCATTTTGATTTTCCGGTCTCATCCAGACGGGGACACCCATAACGCATCCTTAACTCACCTAAACTATTTAATATTATATATGGGCGTGTAGATCTCTTCAAGAGGAACACGAACATACCACATTTGTTTGACTTTAAAATAATTGAAATACCTTTTATTCCTTCCTTCTGATTTTTTAGTTTTTTCATTTTGATTTTCCGGTCTCATCCAGACGGGGACACCCATAACGCATCCTTAACTCACCTAAACTATTTAATATTATATATGGGCGTGTAGATCTCTTCAAGAGGAACACGAACATACCACATTTGTTTGACTTTAAAATAATTGAAATACCTTTTATTCCTTCCTTCTGATTTTTTAGTTTTTTCATTTTGATTTTCCGGTCTCATCCAGACGGGGACACCCATAACGCATCCTTAACTCACCTAAACTATTTAATATTATATATGGGCGTGTAGATCTCTTCAAGAGGAACACGAACATACCACATTTGTTTGACTTTAAAATAATTGAAATACCTTTTATTCCTTCCTTCTGATTTTTTAGTTTTTTCATTTTGATTTTCCGGTCTCATCCAGACGGGGACACCCATAACGCATCCTTAACTCACCTAAACTATTTAATATTATATATGGGCGTGTAGATCTCTTCAAGAGGAACACGAACATACCACATTTGTTTGACTTTAAAATAATTGAAATACCTTTTATTCCTTCCTTCTGATTTTTTAGTTTTTTCATTTTATTTTTCCGGTTTCTTCCAGACGGGGACACCCATAACGCATCCTTAACTCACCTAAACTATTTAATATGGGCGTGTAGATCTCTTCAAGAGGAACACGAACATACCACATTTGTTTGACTTTAAAATAATTGAAATACCTTTTATTCCTTCCTTCTGATTTTTTAGTTTTTTCATTTTGATTTTCCGGTCTCATCCAGACGGGGACACCCATAACGCATCCTTAACTCCAATAAACTATTTAATATTATATATGGGCGTGTAGATCTCTTCAAGAGGAACACGAACATACCACATTTGTTTGACTTTAAAATAATTGAAATACCTTTTATTCCTTCCTTCTGATTTTTTAGTTTTTTCATTTTGATTTTCCGGTCTCATCCAGACGGGGACACCCATAACGCATCCTTAACTCACCTAAACTATTTAATATTATATATATGGGCGTGTAGATCTCTTCAAGAGGAACACGAACATACCACATTTGTTTGACTTTAAAATAATTGAAATACCTTTTATTCCTTCCTTCTGATTTTTTAGTTTTTTCATTTTGATTTTCCGGTCTCATCCAGACGGGGACACCCATAACGCATCCTTAACTCACCTAAACTATTTAATATTATATATGGGCGTGTAGATCTCTTCAAGAGGAACACGAACATACCACATTTGTTTGACTTTAAAATAATTGAAATACCTTTTATTCCTTCCTTCTGATTTTTTAGTTTTTTCATTTTGATTTTCCGGTCTCATCCAGACGGGGACACCCATAACGCATCCTTAACTCACCTAAACTATTTAATATTATATATGGGCGTGTAGATCTCTTCAAGAGGAACACGAACATACCACATTTGTTTGACTTTAAAATAATTGAAATACCTTTTATTCCTTCCTTCTGATTTTTTAGTTTTTTCATTTTGATTTTCCGGTCTCATCCAGACGGGGACACCCATAACGCATCCTTAACTAATTAACTCACCTAAACTATTTAATATTATATATGGGCGTGTAGATCTCTTCAAGAGGAACACGTACATACCACATTTGTTTGACTTTAAAATAATTGAAATACCTTTTATTCCTTCCTTCTGATTTTTTAGTTTTTTCATTTTGATTTTCCGGTCTCATCCAGACGGGGACACCCATAACGCATCCTTAACTCACCTAAACTATTTAATATTATATATGGGCGTGTAGATCTCTTCAAGAGGAACACGAACATACCACATTTGTTTGACTTTAAAATAATTGAAATACCTTTTATTCCTTCCTTCTGATTTTTTAGTTTTTTCATTTTGATTTTCCGGTCTCATCCAGACGGGGACACCCATAACGCATCCTTAACTCACCTAAACTATTTAATATTATATATGGGCGTGTAGATCTCTTCAAGAGGAACACGAACATACCACATTTGTTTGACTTTAAAATAATTGAAATACCTTTTATTCCTTCCTTCTGATTTTTTAGTTTTTTCATTTTGATTTTCCGGTCTCATCCAGACGGGGACACCCATAACGCATCCTTAACTCACCTAAACTATTTAATATTATATATGGGCGTGTAGATCTCTTCAAGAGGAACACGAACATACCACATTTGTTTGACTTTAAAATAATTGAAATACCTTTTATTCCTTCCTTCTGATTTTTTAGTTTTTTCATTTTGATTTTCCGGTCTCATCCAGACGGGGACACCCATAACGCATCCTTAACTCACCTAAACTATTTAATATTATATATGGGCGTGTAGATCTCTTCAAGAGGAACACGAACATACCACATTTGTTTGACTTTAAAATAATTGAAATACCTTTTATTCCTTCCTTCTGATTTTTTAGTTTTTTCATTTTGATTTTCCGGTCTCATCCAGACGGGGACACCCATAACGCATCCTTAACTCACCTAAACTATTTAATATTATATATGGGCGTGTAGATCTCTTCAAGAGGAACACGAACATACCACATTTGTTTGACTTTAAAATAATTGAAATACCTTTTTTTCCTTCCTTCTGATTTTTTTAGTTTTTTCATTTTGATTTTCCGGTCTCATCCAGACGGGGACACCCATAACGCATCCTTAACTCCAATAAACTATTTAATATTATATATGGGCGTGTAGATCTCTTCAAGAGGAACACGAACATACCACATTTGTTTGACTTTAAAATAATTGAAATACCTTTTATTCCTTCCTTCTGATTTTTTAGTTTTTTCATTTTGATTTTCCGGTCTCATCCAGACGGGGACACCCATAACGCATCCTTAACTCACCTAAACTATTTAATATTATATATGGGCGTGTAGATCTCTTCAAGAGGAACACGAACATACCACATTTGTTTGACTTTAAAATAATTGAAATACCTTTTATTCCTTCCTTCTGATTTTTTAGTTTTTTCATTTTGATTTTCCGGTCTCATCCAGACGGGGACACCCATAACGCATCCTTAACTCCACTAAACTATTTAATATTATATATGGGCGTGTAGATCTCTTCAAGAGGAACACGAACATACCACATTTGTTTGACTTTAAAATAATTGAAATACCTTTTTTTCCTTCCTTCTGATTTTTTAGTTTTTTCATTTTGATTTTCGGGTCTCATCCAGACGGGGACACCCATAACGCATCCTTAACTCACCTAAACTATTTAATATTATATATGGGCGTGTAGATCTCTTCAAGAGGAACACGAACATACCACATTTGTTTGACTTTAAAATAATTGAAATACCTTTTATTCCTTCCTTCTGATTTTTTAGTTTTTTCATTTTGATTTTCCGGTCTCATCCAGACGGGGACACCCATAACGCATCCTTAACTCACCTAAACTATTTAATATTATATATGGGCGTGTAGATCTCTTCAAGAGGAACACGAACATACCACATTTGTTTGACTTTAAAATAATTGAAATACCTTTTATTCCTTCCTTCTGATTTTTTAGTTTTTTCATTTTGATTTTCCGGTCTCATCCAGACGGGGACACCCATAACGCATCCTTAACTCACCTAAACTATTTAATATTATATATGGGCGTGTAGATCTCTTCAAGAGGAACACGAACATACCACATTTGTTTGACTTTAAAATAATTGAAATACCTTTTATTCCTTCCTTCTGATTTTTTAGTTTTTTCATTTTGATTTTCCGGTCTCATCCAGACGGGGACACCCATAACGCATCCTTAACTCACCTAAACTATTTAATATTATATATGGGCGTGTAGATCTCTTCAAGAGGAACACGAACATACCACATTTGTTTGACTTTAAAATAATTGAAATACCTTTTATTCCTTCCTTCTGATTTTTTAGTTTTTTCATTTTGATTTTCCGGTCTCATCCAGACGGGGACACCCATAACGCATCCTTAACTCACCTAAACTATTTAATATTATATATGGGCGTGTAGATCTCTTCAAGAGGAACACGAACATACCACATTTGTTTGACTTTAAAATAATTGAAATACCTTTTATTCCTTCCTTCTGATTTTTTAGTTTTTTCATTTTGATTTTCCGGTCTCATCCAGACGGGGACACCCATAACGCATCCTTAACTCACCTAAACTATTTAATATTATATATGGGCGTGTAGATCTCTTCAAGAGGAACACGAACATACCACATTTGTTTGACTTTAAAATAATTGAAATACCTTTTATTCCTTCTTTCTGATTTTTTAGTTTTTTCATTTTATTTTTCCGGTTTCTTCCAGACGGGGACAACAATAACGCATCCTTAACTCACCTAAACTATTTAATATTATATAGATTATATATGGGCGTGTAGATCTCTTCAAGAGGAACACGAACATACCACATTTGTTTGACTTTAAAATAATTGAAATACCTTTTATTCCTTCCTTCTGATTTTTTTCCTTCCTTCTGATTTTTTAGATTTTTCATTTTGATTTTCCGGTCTCATCCAGACGGGGACACCCATAACGCATCCTTAACTCACCTAAACTATTTAATATTATATATGGGCGTGTAGATCTCTTCAAGAGGAACACGAACATACCACATTTGTTTGACTTTAAAATAATTGAAATACCTTTTATTCCTTCCTTCTGATTTTTTAGTTTTTTCATTTTGATTTTCCGGTCTCATCCAGACGGGGACACCCATAACGCATCATCTCTTCAAGAGGAACACGAACATACTACATATTTGTTTGACTTTAAAATAATTGAAATACCTTTTATTCCTTCCTTCTGATTTTTTAGTTTTTTCATTTTGATTTTCCGGTCTCATCCAGACGGGGACACCCATAACGCATCCTTAACTCACCTAAACTATTTAATATTATATATGGGCGTGTAGATCTCTTCAAGAGGAACACGAACATACCACATTTGTTTGACTTTAAAATAATTGAAATACCTTTTATTCCTTCCTTCTGATTTTTTAGTTTTTTCATTTTGATTTTCCGGTCTCATCCAGACGGGGACACCCATAACGCATCCTTAACTCCAATAAACTATTTAATATTATATATGGGCGTGTAGATCTCTTCAAGAGGAACACGAACATACCACATTTGTTTGACTTTAAAATAATTGAAATACCTTTTATTCCTTCCTTCTGATTTTTTAGTTTTTTCATTTTGATTTTCCGGTCTCATCCAGACGGGGACACCCATAACGCTTCTATAAGACAGGGACACCCATAACGCATCCTTAACTCACCTAAACTATTTAATATTATATATGGGCGTGTAGATCTCTTCAAGAGGAACACGAACATACCACATTTGTTTGACTTTAAAATAATTGAAATACCTTTATTTCCTTCCTTCTGATTTTTTAGTTTTTTCATTTTATTTTTCCGGTCTCATCCAGACGGGGACACCCATAACGCATCCTTAACTCAGCTAAACTATTTAATATTATATATGGGCGTGTAGATCTCTTCAAGAGGAACACGTACATACCACATTTGTTTGACTTTAAAATAATTGCAATACCTTTTATTCCTTCCTTCTGATTTTTTAGTTTTTTCATTTTGATTTTCCGGTCTCATCCAGACGGGGACACCCATAACGCATCCTTAACTCACCTAAACTATTTAATATTATATCATTTTGATTTTCCGGTCTCATCCAGACGGGGACACCCATAACGCATCCTTAACTCACCTAAACTATTTAATATTATATATGGGCGTGTAGATCTCTTCAAGAGGAACACGAACATACCACATTTGTTTGACTTTAAAATAATTGAAATACCTTTTATTCCAAATAATTGAAATACCTTTTATTCCTTCCTTCTGATTTTTTTAGTTTTTTCATTTTGATTTTCCGGTCTCATCCAGACGGGGACACCCATAACGCACATCCTTAACTCACCTAAACTATTTAATATTATATATGGGCGTGTAGATCTCTTCAAGAGGAACACGAACATACCACATTTGTTTGACTTTAAAATAATTGAAATACCTTTTATTCCTTACTTCTGATTTTTTTAGTTTTTTCATTTTGATTTTCCGGTCTCATCCAGACGGGGACACCCATAACGCATCCTTAACTCCAATAAACTATTTAATATTATATATGGGCGTGTAGATCTCTTCAAGAGGAACACGTACATACCACATTTGTTTGACTTTAAAATAATTGAAATACCTTTTATTCCTTCCTTCTGAATTTGGGCGTGTAGATCTCTTCAAGAGGAACACGACGCATCCTTAACTCACCTAAACTATTTAATATTATATATGGGCGTGTAGATCTCTTCAAGAGGAACACGTACATACCACATTTGTTTGACTTTAAAATAATTGAAATACCTTTTATTCCTTCCTTCTGATTTTTTAGTTTTTTCATTTTGATTTTCCGGTCTCATCCAGACGGGGACACCCATAACGCATCCTTAACTCCAATAAACTATTTAATATTATATATGGGCGTGTAGATCTCTTCAAGAGGAACACGAACATACCACATTTGTTTGACTTTAAAATAATTGCAAAACTTTTTTTCCTTCCTTCTGATTTTTTAGTTTTTTCATTTTGATTTTCCGGTCTCATCCAGACGGGGACACCCATAACGCATCCTTATTATTCCTTCCTTCTGATTTTTTAGTTTTTTCATTTTGATTTTCCGGTCTCATCCAGACGGGGACACCATAACGCATCCTTAACTCACCTAAACTATTTAATATGTAGATCTCTTCAAGAGGAACACGAACATACCACATTTGTTTGACTTTAAAATAATTGAAATACCTTTTATTCCTTCCTTCTGATTTTTTAGTTTTTTCATTTTGATTTTCCGGTCTCATCCAGACGGGGACACCCATAACGCATCCTTAACTCACCTAAACTATTTAATATTATATATGGGCGTGTAGATCTCTTCAAGAGGAACACGAACATACCACATTTGTTTGACTTTAAAATAATTGAAATACCTTTTATTCCTTCCTTCTGATTTTTTAGTTTTTTCATTTTGATTTTCCGGTCTCATCCAGACGGGGACACCCATAACGCATCCTTAACTCACCTAAACTATTTAATATTATATATGGGCGTGTAGATCTCTTCAAGAGGAACACGAACATACCACATTTGTTTGACTTTAAAATAATTGAAATACCTTTTATTCCTTCCTTCTGATTTTTTAGTTTTTTCATTTTGATTTTCCGGTCTCATCCAGACGGGGACACCCATAACGCATCCTTAACTCCAATAAACTATTTAATATTATATATGGGCGTGTAGATCTCTTCAAGAGGAACACGAACATACCACATTTGTTTGACTTTAAAATAATTGAAATACCTTTTATTCCTTCCTTCTGATTTTTTAGTTTTTTCATTTTGATTTTCCGGTCTCATCCAGACGGGGACACCCATAACGCATCCTTAACTCACCTAAACTATTTAATATTATATATGGGCGTGTAGATCTCTTCAAGAGGAACACGAACATACCACATTTGTTTGACTTTAAAATAATTGAAATACCTTTTATTCCTTCCTTCTGATTTTTTAGTTTTTTCATTTTGATTTTCCGGTCTCATCCAGACGGGGACACCCATAACGCATCCTTAACTCACCTAAACTATTTAATATTATATATGGGCGTGTAGATCTCTTCAAGAGGAACACGAACATACCACATTTGTTTGACTTTAAAATAATTGAAATACCTTTTATTCCTTCCTTCTGATTTTTTAGTTTTTTCATTTTGATTTTCCGGTCTCATCCAGACGGGGACACCCATAACGCATCCTTAACTCCAATAAACTATTTAATATTATATATGGGCGTGTAGATCTCTTCAAGAGGAACACGAACATACCACATTTGTTTGACTTTAAAATAATTGAAATACCTTTTATTCCTTCCTTCTGATTTTTTAGTTTTTTTCATTTTGATTTTCCGGTCTCATCCAGACGGGGACACCCATAACGCATCCTTAACTCACCTAAACTATTTAATATTATATATATGGGCGTGTAGATCTCTTCAAGAGGAACACGAACATACCACATTTGTTTGACTTTAAAATAATTGAAATACCTTTTATTCCTTCCTTCTGATTTTTAGGAACACGTACATACCACATTTGTTTGACTTTAAAATAATTGCAGGGACACCCATAACGCATCCTTAACTCACCTAAACTATTTAATATTATATATGGGCGTGTAGATCTCTTCAAGAGGAACACGAACATACCACATTTGTTTGACTTTAAAATAATTGAAATACCTTTTATTCCTTCCTTCTGATTTTTTAGTTTTTTCATTTTGATTTTCCGGTCTCATCCAGACGGGGACACCCATAACGCATCCTTAACTCACCTAAACTATTTAATATTATATATGGGCGTGTAGATCTCTTCAAGAGGAACACGAACATACCACATTTGTTTGACTTTAAAATAATTGAAATACCTTTTTTTCCTTCCTTCTGATTTTTTAGTTTTTTCATTTTGATTTTCGGGTCTCATCCAGACGGGGACACCCATAACGCATCCTTAACTCACCTAAACTATTTAATATTATATATGGGCGTGTAGATCTCTTCAAGAGGAACACGAACATACCACATTTGTTTGACTTTAAAATAATTGAAATACCTTTTATTCCTTCCTTCTGATTTTTTAGTTTTTTCATTTTGATTTTCCGGTCTCATCCAGACGGGGACACCCATAACGCATCCTTAACTCACCTAAACTATTTAATATTATATATGGGCGTGTAGATCTCTTCAAGAGGAACACGAACATACCACATTTGTTTGACTTTAAAATAATTGAAATACCTTTTATTCCTTCCTTCTGATTTTTTAGTTTTTTCATTTTGATTTTCCGGTCTCATCCAGACGGGGACACCCATAACGCATCCTTAACTCACCTAAACTATTTAATATTATATATGGGCGTGTAGATCTCTTCAAGAGGAACACGAACATACCACATTTGTTTGACTTTAAAATAATTGAAATACCTTTTATTCCTTCCTTCTGATTTTTTAGTTTTTTCATTTTGATTTTCCGGTCTCATCCAGACGGGGACACCCATAACGCATCCTTAACTCACCTAAACTATTTAATACTATTTAATATTATATATGGGCGTGTAGATCTCTTCAAGAGGAACACGAACTTACCACATTTGTTTGACTTTAAAATAATTGAAATACCTTTTATTCCTTCCTTCTGATTTTTTATATTTTCTTTTTTGATTTTCCGGCTCTCATCCAGACGGGGGACACCCATAACGCCATCCTTAACTCACCTTAAACTATTTATAGAGGAACACGAACATACCACATTTGTTTGACTTTAAAATAATTGAAATACCTTTTATTCCTTCCTTCTGATTTTTTAGTTTTTTCATTTTGATTTTCCGGTCTCATCCAGACGGGGACACCCATAACGCATCCTTAACTCACCTAAACTATTTAATATTATATATGGGCGTGTAGATCTCTTCAAGAGGAACACGAACATACCACATTTGTTTGACTTTAAAATAATTGAAATACCTTTTATTCCTTCCTTCTGATTTTTTAGTTTTTTCATTTTGATTTTCCGGTCTCATCCAGACGGGGACACCCATAACGCATCCTTAACTCACCTAAACTATTTAATATTATATATGGGCGTGTAGATCTCTTCAAGAGGAACACGAACATACCACATTTGTTTGACTTTAAAATAATTGAAATACCTTTTATTCCTTCCTTCTTATTTTTTAGTTTTTTCATTTTGATTTTCCGGTCTCATCCAGACGGGGACACCCATAACGCATCCTTAACTCACCTAAACTATTTAATATTATATATGGGCGTGTAGATCTCTTCAAGAGGAACACGAACATACCACACATTTGTTTGACTTTAAAATAATTGAAATACCTTTTATTCCTTCCTTCTTATTTTTTAGTTTTTTCATTTTGATTTTCCGGTCTCATCCAGACGGGGACACCCATAACGCATCCTTAACTCACCTAAACTATTTAATATTATATATGGGCGTGTAGATCTCTTCAAGAGGAACACGAACATACCACATTTGTTTGACTTTAAAATAATTGAAATACCTTTTATTCCTTCCTTCTTATTTTTTAGTTTTTAAATAATTGAAATACCTTTTATTCCTTCCTTCTTATTTTTTAGTTTTTTCATTTTGATTTTCCGGTCTCATCCAGACGGGGACACCCATAACGCATCCTTAACTCACCTAAACTATTTAATATTATATATGGGCGTGTAGATCTCTTCAAGAGGAACACGAACATACCACATTTGTTTGACTTTAAAATAATTGAAATACCTTTTATTCCTTCCTTCTTATTTTTTAGTTTTTTCATTTTGATTTTCCGGTCTCATCCAGACGGGGACACCCATAACGCATCCTTAACTCACCTAAACTATTTAATATTATATATGGGCGTGTAGATCTCTTCAAGAGGAACACGAACATACCACATTTGTTTGACTTTAAAATAATTGAAATACCTTTTATTCCTTCCTTCTGATTTTTTTAGTTTTTTCATTTTGATTTTCCGGTCTCATCCAGACGGGGACACCCATAACGCATCCTTAACTCACCTAAACTATTTAATATTATATATGGGCGTGTAGATCTCTTCAAGAGGAACACGTACATACCACATTTGTTTGACTTTAAAATAATGGAACACGAACATACCACATTTGTTTGACTTTTTTTTAGTTTTTTCATTTTGATTTTCCGGTCTCATCCAGACGGGGACACCCATAACGCATCCTTAACTCACCTAAACTATTTAATATTATATATGGGCGTGTAGATCTCTTCAAGAGGAACACGAACATACCACATTTGTTTGACTTTAAAATAATTGAAATACCTTTTATTCCTTCCTTCTGATTTTTTAGTTTTTTCATTTTGATTTTCCGGTCTCATCCAGACGGGGACACCCATAACGCATCCTTAACTCACCTAAACTATTTAATATTATATATGGGCGTGTAGATCTCTTCAAGAGGAACACGAACATACCACATTTGTTTGACTTTAAAATAATTGAAATACCTTTTATTCCTTCCTTCTGATTTTTTAGTTTTTTCATTTTGATTTTCCGGTCTCATCCAGACGGGGACACCCATAACGCATCCTTAACTCACCTAAACTATTTAATATTATATATGGGCGTGTAGATCTCTTCAAGAGGAACACGTACATACCACATTTGTTTGACTTTAAAATAATTGAAATACCTTTTATTCCTTCCTTCTGATTTTTTAGTTTTTTCATTTTATTTTTCCGGTACCTTCCAGACGGGGACACCCATAACGCATGCTTAACTCACCTAAACTATATAATATTATATATGGGCGTGTAGATCTCTTCAAGAGGAACACGAACATACCACATTTGTTGACACCCATAACGCATCCTTAACTATAATAAACTATTTAATATTATATATGGGCGTGTAGATCTCTTCAAGAGGAACACGAACATACCACATTTGTTTGACTTTAAAATAATTGAAATACCTTTTATTCCTTCCTTCTGATTTTTTAGTTTTTTCATTTTGATTTTCCGGTCTCATCCAGACGGGGACACCCATAACGCATCCTTAACTCACCTAAACTATTTAATATTATATATGGGCGTGTAGATCTCTTCAAGAGGAACACGAACATACCACATTTGTTTGACTTTAAAATAATTGAAATACCTTTTATTCCTTCCTTCTGATTTTTTAGTTTTTTCATTTTGATTTTCCGGTCTCATCCAGACGGGGACACCCATAACGCATCCTTAACTCACCTAAACTATTTAATATTATATATGGGCGTGTAGATCTCTTCAAGAGGAACACGAACATACCACATTTGTTTGACTTTAAAATAATTGAAATACCTTTTATTCCTTCCTTCTGATTTTTTAGTTTTTTCATTTTGATTTTCCGGTCTCATCCAGACGGGGACACCCATAACGCATCCTTAACTCACCTAAACTATTTAATATTATATATATGGGCGTGTAGATCTCTTCAAGAGGAACACGAACATACCACATTTGTTTGACTTTAAAATAATTGAAATACCTTTTATTCCTTCCTTCTGATTTTTTAGTTTTTTCATTTTATTTTTCCGGTCTCATCCAGACGGGGACACCCATAACGCATCCTTAACTCACCTAAACTATTTAATATTATATATGGGCGTGTAGATCTCTTCAAGAGGAACACGAACATACCACATTTGTTTGACTTTAAAATAATTGAAATACCTTTTATTCCTTCCTTCTGATTTTTTAGTTACTTTAATATAATTGAAATACCTTTTATTCCTTCCTTCTGATTTTTTAGTTTTTTCATTTTATTTTTCCGGTTTCTTCGAGACGGGAACACCCATAACGCATCCTTAACTCACCTAAACTATTTAATATTATATATGGGCGTGTAGATCTCTTCAAGAGGAACACGAACATACCACATTTGTTTGACTTTAAAATAATTGAAATACCTTTTATTCCTTCCTTCTGATTTTTTAGTTTTTTCATTTTGATTTTCCGGTCTCATCCAGACGGGGACACCCATAACGCATCCTTAACTCACCTAAACTATTTAATATTATATATGGGCGTGTAGATCTCTTCAAGAGGAACACGAACATACCACATTTGTTTGACTTTAAAATAATTGAAATACCTTTTATTCCTTCCTTCTGATTTTTTAGTTTTTTCATTTTAAAATAATTGAAATACCTTTTATTCCTTCCTTCTGATTTTTTAGTTTTTTCATTTTATTTTTCCGGTCTCTTCCAGACGGGGACACCCATAACGCATCCTTAACTCACCTAAACTATTTAATATTATATATGGGCGTGTAGATCTCCCATAACGCATCCTTAACTCACCTAAACTATTTAATATTATATATGGGCGTGTAGATCTCTTCAAGAGGAACACGAACATACCACATTTGTTTGACTTTAAAATAATTGAAATACCTTTTATTCCTTCCTTCTGATTTTTTAGTTTTTTCATTTTGATTTTCCGGTCTCATCCAGACGGGGACACCCATAACGCATCCTTAAACCTTTTATTCCTTCCTTCTGATTTTTTAGTTTTTTCATTTTGATTTTCCGGTCTCATCCAGACGGGGACACCCATAACGCATCCTTAACTCACCTAAACTATTTAATATTATATATGGGCGTGTAGATCTCTTCAAGAGGAACACGAACATACCACATTTGTTAGGCGTGTAGATCTCTTCAAGAGGAACACGAACATACCACATTTGTTTGACTTTAAAATAATTGAAATACCTTTTATTCCTTCCTTCTGATTTTTTAGTTTTTTCATTTTGATTTTCCGGTCTCATCCAGACGGGGACACCCATAACGCATCCTTAACTCACCTAAACTATTTAATATTATATATGGGCGTGTAGATCTCTTCAAGAGGAACACGAACATACCACATTTGTTTGACTTTAAAATAATTGAAATACATTCCTTCTGATTTTTTACTTTTTTCATTTTGATTTTCCGGTCTCATCCAGACGGGGACACCCATAACGCATCCTTAACTCACCTAAACTATTTAATATTATATATGGGCGTGTAGATCTCTTCAAGAGGAACACGAACATACCACATTTGTTTGACTTTAAAATAATTGAAATACCTTTTATTCCTTCCTTCTGATTTTTTAGTTTTTTCATTTTGATTTTCCGGTCTCATCCAGACGGGGACACCCATAACGCATCCTTAACTCACCTAAACTATTTAATATTATATATGGGCGTGTAGATCTCTTCAAGAGGAACACGAACATACCACATTTGTTTGACTTTAAAATAATTGAAATACCTTTTATTCCTTCCTTCTGATTTTTTAGTTTTTTCATTTTGATTTTCCGGTCTCATCCAGACGGGGACACCCATAACGCATCCTTAACTCACCTAAACTATTTAATATTATATATGGGCGTGTAGATCTCTTCAAGAGGAACACGAACATACCACATTTGTTTGACTTTAAAATAATTGAAATACCTTTTATTCCTTCCTTCTTATTTTTTAGTTTTTTCATTTTATTTTTTCGGCTTCTACCAGACGGGGACACCCATAACGCATCCTTAACTCACCTAAACTATTTAATATTATATATGGGCGTGTAGATCTCTTCAAGAGGAACACGAACATACCACATTTGTTTGACTTTAAAATAATTGAAATACCTTTTATTCCTTCCTTCTGATTTTTTAGTTTTTTCATTTTGATTTTCCGGTCTCATCCGGACGGGGACACCCATAACGCAACCTTAACTCACCTAAACTATTTAATATTATATATGGGCGTGTAGATATCTTCAAGAGGAACACGAACATACCACATTTGTTTGACTTTAAAATAATTGAAATACCTTTTATTCCTTCCTTCTGATTTTTTAGTTCCATAACGCATCCTTAACTCACCTAAACTATTTAATATTATATATGGGCGTGTAGATCGACGGGGACACCCATAACGCATCCTTAACTCACCTAAACTATTTAATATTATATATGGGCGTGTAGATCTCTTCAAGAGGAACACGAACATACCACATTTGTTTGACTTTAAAATAATTGAAATACCTTTTATTCCTTCCTTCTGATTTTTTAGTTTTTTCATTTTGATTTTCCGGTCTCATCCAGACGGGGACACCCATAACGCATCCTTAACTCACCTAAACTATTTAATATTATATATGGGCGTGTAGATCTCTTCAAGAGGAACACGTACATACCACATTTGTTTGACTTTAAAATAATTGAAATACCTTTTATTCCTTCCTTCTGATTTTTTAATTGAAATACCTTTTATTCCTTCCTTCTGATTTTTTAGTTTTTTCAGGGACACCCATAACGCATCCTTAACTCACCTAAACTATTTAATATTATATATGGGCGTGTAGATCTCTTCAAGAGGAACACGAACATACCACATTTGTTTGACTTTAAAATAATCGGGGACACCCATAACGCATCCTTAACTTACCTAAACTATTTAATATTATATATGGACGGGGACACCCATAACGCATCCTTAACTCACCTAAACTATTTAATATTATATATGGGCGTGTAGATCTCTTCAAGAGGAACACGAACATACCACATTTGTTTGACTTTAAAATAATTGAGATGGAACACGAACATACCACATTTGTTTACCCATAACGCATCCTTAACTCACCTAAACTATTTAATATTATATATGGGCGTGTAGATCTCTTCAAGAGGAACACGAACATACCACATTTGTTTGACTTTAAAATAATTGAAATACCTTTATTTCCTTCCTTCTGATTTTTTAAGTTTTTTCATTTTATTTTTCCGGTCTCATCCAGACGGGGACACCCATAACGCATCCTTAACTCACCTAAACTATTTAATATTATATATGGGCGTGTAGATCTCTTCAAGAGGAACACGAACATACCACATTTGTTTGACTTTAAAATAATTGAAATACCTTTTATTCCTTCCTTCTGATTTTTTAGTTTTTTCATTTTGATTTTCCGGTCTCATCCAGACGGGGACACCCATAACGCATCCTTAACTCCTATAAACTATTTAATATTATATATGGGCGTGTAGATCTCTTCAAGAGGAACACGAACATACCACATTTGTTTGACTTTAAAATAATTGAAATACCTTTTATTCCTTCCTTCTGATTTTTTAGTTTTTTCATTTTGATTTTCCGGTCTCATCCAGACGGGGACACCCATAACGCATCCTTAACTCACCTAAACTATTTAATATTATATATGGGCGTGTAGATCTCTTCAAGAGGAACACGAACATACCACATTTGTTTGACTTTAAAATAATTGAAATACCTTTTATTCCTTCCTTCTGATTTTTTAGTTTTTTCATTTTGATTTTCCGGTCTCATCCAGACGGGGACACCCATAACGCATCCTTAACTCACCTAAACTATTTAATATTATATATGGGCGTGTAGATCTCTTCAAGAGGAACACGAACATACCACATTTGTTTGACTTTAAAATAATTGAAATACCTTTTATTCCTTCCTTCTGATTTTTTAGTTTTTTCATTTTATTTTTCCGGTTTTTTCCAGACGGGGACACCCA
>CM063505.1:4252609-4291250 GCA_032207245.1 Pardosa pseudoannulata
AGCTGAGTTAAGGATGCGTTATGGGTGTCCCCGTCTGGATGAGACCGGAAAAATAAAATGAAAAAACTAAAAAATCAGAAGGAAGGAATAAAAGGTATTTCAATTATATTAAAGTCAAACAAATGTGGTATGTACGTGTTCCTCTTGAAGAGATCTACACGCCCATATATAATATTAAATAGTTTAAGTGAGTTAAGGATGCGTTATGGGTGTCCCCGTCTGGATGAGACCGGAAAAATAAAATGAAAAAACTAAAAAATCAGAAGGAAGGAATAAAAGGTATTTCAATTATTTTAAAGTCAAACAAATGTGGTATGTTCGTGTTCCTCTTGAAGAGATCTACACGCCCATATATAATATTAAATAGTTTAGGTGAGTTAAGGATGAGTTATGGGTGTCCCCGTCTGGATGAGACCGGAAAAATAAAATGAAAAAACTAAAAAATCAGAAGGAAGGAATAAAAGGTATTTCAATTATTTTAAAGTCAAACAAATGTGGTATTTTCGTGTTCCTCTTGAAGAGATCTACACGCCCATATATAATATTAAATAGTTTAGGTGAGTTAAGGATGCGTTATGGGTGTCCCCGTCTGGAAGAAACCGGAAAAATAAAATGAAAAAACTAAAAAATCAGAAGGAAGGAATAAAAGGTATTTCAATTATTTTAAAGTCAAACAAATGTGGTATGTACGTGTTCCTCTTTAAGAGATCTACACGCCCATATATAATATTAAATAGTTTAGCTGAGTTAAGGATGCGTTATGGGTGTCCCCGTCTGGATGAGACCGGAAAAATAAAATGAAAAAAACTAAAAAATCAGAAGGAAGGAATAAAAGGTATTTCAATTATTTTAAAGTCAAACAAATGTGGTATGTACGTGTTCCTCTTGAAGAGATCTACACGCCCATATATAATATTAAATAGTTTAGCTGAGTTAAGGATGCGTTATGGGTGTCCCCGTCTGGATGAGACCGGAAAAATAAAATGAAAAAACTAAAAAATCAGAAGGAAGGAATAAAAGGTATTTCAATTATTTTAAAGTCAAACAAATGTGGTATGTTCGTGTTCCTCTTGAAGAGATCTACACGCCCATATATAATATTAAATAGTTTAGCTGAGTTAAGGATGCGTTATGGGTGTCCCCGTCTGGATGAGACCGGAAAAATAAAATGAAAAAACTAAAAAAATCAGAAGGAAGGAATAAAAGGTATTTCAATTATTTTAAAGTCAAACAAATGTGGTATGTTCGTGTTCCTCTTGAAGAGATCTACACGCCCATATATAATATTAAATAGTTTAGGTGAGTTAAGGATGAGTTATGGGTGTCCCCGTCTGGATGAGACCGGAAAAATAAAATGAAAAAACTAAAAAATCAGAAGGAAGGAATAAAAGGTATTTCAATTATTTTAAAGTCAAACAAATGTGGTATGTTCGTGTTCCTCTTGAAGAGATCTACACGCCCATATATAATATTAAATAGTTTAGCTGAGTTAAGGATGAGTTATGGGTGTCCCCGTCTGGATGAGACCGGAAAAATAAAATGAAAAAACTAAAAAATCAGAAGGAAGGATTAAAATGTATTTCAATTATTTTAAAGTCAAACATATGTGGTATGTTCGTGTTCCTCTTTAAGAGATCTACACGCCCATATATAATATTAAATAGTTTAGCTGAGTTAAGGATGCGTTATGGGTGTCCCCGTCTGGAAGAGACCGGAAAAATAAAATGAAAAAACTAAAAAATCAGAAGGAAGGAATAAAAGGTATTTCAATTATACTAAAGTCAAACAAATGTGGTATATACGTGTTCCTCTTGAAGAGATCTACACGCCCATATATAATATTAAATAGTTTAGCTGAGTTAAGGATGCGTTATGGGTGTCCCCGTCTGGAAGAAACCGGAAAAATAAAATGAAAAAACTAAAAAATCAGAAGGAAGGAATAAAAGGTATTTCAATTATTTTAAAGTCAAACAAATGTGGTATGTACGTGTTCCTCTTGAAGAGATCTACACGCCCATATATAATATTAAATAGTTTAGCTGAGTTAAGGATGCGTTATGGGTGTCCCCGTCTGGAAGAGACCGGAAAAATAAAATGAAAAAACTAAAAAATCAGAAGGAAGGAATAAAAGGTATTTCAATTATTTTAAAGTCAAACAAATGTGGTATGTACGTGTTCCTCTTAAAGAGATCTACACGCCCATATATAATATTAAATAGTTTAGCTGAGTTAAGGATGCGTTATGGGTGTCCCCGTCTGGATGAGACCGGAAAAATAAAATGAAAAAACTAAAAAATCAGAAGGAAGGAATAAAAGGTATTTCAATTATTTTAAAGTCAAACAAATGTGGTATGTACGTGTTCCTCTTGAAGAGATCTACACGCCCATATATAATATTAAATAGTTTAGGTGAGTTAAGGATGCGTTATGGGTGTCCCCGTCTGGATGAGACCGGAAAAATAAAATGAAAAAACTAAAAAATCAGAAGGAAGGAATAAAAGGTATTTCAATTATTTTAAAGTCAAACAAATGTGGTATGTACGTGTTCCTCTTGAAGAGATCTACACGCCCATATATAATATTAAATAGTTTAGGTGAGTTAAGGATGCGTTATGGGTGTCCCCGTCTGGATGAGACCGGAAAAATAAAATGAAAAAACTAAAAAATCAGAAGGAAGGAATAAAAGGTATTTCAATTATTTTAAAGTCAAACAAATGTGGTATGTACGTGTTCCTCTTTAAGAGATCTACACGCCCATATATAATATTAAATAGTTTAGGTGAGTTAAGGATGCGTTATGGGTGTCCCCGTCTGGATGAGACCGGAAAAATAAAATGAAAAAACTAAAAAATCAGAAGGAAGGAATAAAAAAAATTTCAATTATTTTAAAGTCAAACAAATGTGGTATGTACGTGTTCCTCTTTAAGAGATCTACACGCCCATATATAATATTAAATAGTTTAGTGAGTTAAGGATGCGTTATGGGTGTCCCCGTCTGGATGAGACCGGAAAAATAAAATGAAAAAACTAAAAAATCAGAAGGAAGGAATAAAAGGTATTTCAATTATTTTAAAGTCAAACAAATGTGGTATGTACGTGTTCCTCTTTAAGAGATCTACACGCCCATATATAATATTAAATAGTTTAGGTGAGTTAAGGATGCGTTATGGGTGTCCCCGTCTGGATGAGACCGGAAAAATAAAATGAAAAAACTAAAAAAATCAGAAGGAAGGAATAAAAGGTATTTCAATTATTTTAAAGTCAAACAAATGTGGTATGTTCGTGTTCCTCTTGAAGAGATCTACACGCCCATATATAATATTAAATAGTTTAGCTGAGTTAAGGATGCGTTATGGGTGTCCCCGTCTGGATGAGACCGGAAAAATAAAATGAAAAAACTAAAAAATCAGAAGGAAGGAATAAAAGGTATTTCAATTATTTTAAAGTCAAACAAATGTGGTATGTTCGTGTTCCTCTTGAAGAGATCTACACGCCCATATATAATATTAAATAGTTTAGGTGAGTTAAGGATGAGTTATGGGTGTCCCCGTCTGGATGAGACCGGAAAAATAAAATGAAAAAACTAAAAAATCAGAAGGAAGGAATAAAAGGTATTTCAATTATTTTAAAGTCAAACAAATGTGGTATGTACGTGTTCCTCTTGAAGAGATCTACACGCCCATATATAATAATAAATAGTTTAGGTGAGTTAAGGATGCGTTATGGGTGTCCCCGTCTGGAAGAAACCGGAAAAATAAAATGAAAAAACTAAAAAATCAGAAGGAAGGAATAAAAGGTATTTCAATTATTTTAAAGTCAAACAAATGTGGTATGTTCGTGTTCCTCTTGAAGAGATCTACACGCCCATATATAATATTAAATAGTTTAGGTGAGTTAAGGATGCGTTATGGGTGTCCCCGTCTGGATGAGACCGGAAAAATAAAATGAAAAAACTAAAAAATCAGAAGGAAGGAATAAAAGGTATTTCAATTATTTTAAAGTCAAACAAATGTGGTATGTACGTGTTCCTCTTTAAGAGATCTACACGCCCATATATAATATTAAATAGTTTAGGTGAGTTAAGGATGCGTTATGGGTGTCCCCGTCTGGATGAGACCGGAAAAATAAAATGAAAAAACTAAAAAATCAGAAGGAAGGAATAAAAGGTATTTCAATTATTTTAAAGTCAAACAAATGTGGTATGTACGTGTTCCTCTTGAAGAGATCTACACGCCCATATATAATATTAAATAGTTTAGCTGAGTTAAGGATGCGTTATGGGTGTCCCCGTCTGGATGAGACCGGAAAAATAAAATGAAAAAACTAAAAAATCAGAAGGAAGGAATAAAAGGTATTTCAATTATTTTAAAGTCAAACAAATGTGGTATGTTCGTGTTCCTCTTGAAGAGATCTACACGCCCATATATAATATTAAATAGTTTAGCTGAGTTAAGGATGCGTTATGGGTGTCCCCGTCTGGATGAGACCGGAAAAATAAAATGAAAAAACTAAAAAATCAGAAGGAAGGAATAAAAGGTATTTCAATTATTTTAAAGTCAAACAAATGTGGTATGGTCGTGTTCCTCTTGAAGAGATCTACACGCCCATATATAATATTAAATAGTTTAGCTGAGTTAAGGATGCGTTATGGGTGTCCCCGTCTGGATGAGACCGGAAAAATAAAATGAAAAAACTAAAAAATCAGAAGGAAGGAATAAAAGGTATTTCAATTATTTTAAAGTCAAACAAATGTGGTATGTACGTGTTCCTCTTGAAGAGATCTACACGCCCATATATAATATTAAATAGTTTAGCTGAGTTAAGGATGCGTTATGGGTGTCCCCGTCTGGATGAGACCGGAAAAATAAAATGAAAAAACTAAAAAATCAGAAGGAAGGAATAAAAGGTATTTCAATTATTTTAAAGTCAAACAAATGTGGTATGTTCGTGTTCCTCTTTAAGAGATCTACACGCCCATATATAATATTAAATAGTTTAGCTGAGTTAAGGATGCGTTATGGGTGTCCCCGTCTGGATGAGACCGGAAAAATAAAATGAAAAAACTAAAAAATCAGAAGGAAGGAATAAAAGGTATTTCAATTATTTTAAAGTCAAACAAATGTGGTATGTACGTGTTCCTCTTGAAGAGATCTACACGCCCATATATAATATTAAATAGTTTAGCTGAGTTAAGGATGCGTTATGGGTGTCCCCGTCTGGATGAGACCGGAAAAATAAAATGAAAAAACTAAAAAATCAGAAGGAAGGAATAAAAGGTATTTCAATTATTTTAAAGTCAAACAAATGTGGTATTATACGTGTTCCTCTTTAAGAGATCTACACGCCCATATATAATATTAAATAGTTTAGGTGAGTTAAGGATGCGTTATGGGTGTCCCCGTCTGGAAAAAAGGGTAAAAATAAAATGAAAAAACTAAAAAATCAGAAGGAAGGAATAAAAGGTATTTCAGTTATTTTAAAGTCAAACAAATGTGGTATTATACGTGTTCCTCTTTAAGAGATCTACACGCCCATATATAATATTAAATAGTTTAGCTGAGTTAAGGATGCGTTATGGGTGTCCCCGTCTGGATGAGACCGGAAAAATAAAATGAAAAAACTAAAAAATCAGAAGGAAGGAATAAAAGGTATTTCAATTATTTTAAAGTCAAACAAATGTGGTATGTTCGTGTTCCTCTTGAAGAGATCTACACGCCCATATATAATATTAAATAGTTTAGGTGAGTTAAGGATGCGTTATGGGTGTCCCCGTCTGGATGAGACCGGAAAAATAAAATGAAAAAACTAAAAAATCAGAAGGAAGGAATAAAAGGTATTTCAATTATTTTAAAGTCAAACAAATGTGGTATGTTCGTGTTCCTCTTGAAGAGATCTACACGCCCATATATAATATTAAATAGTTTAGGTGAGTTAAGGATGCGTTATGGGTGTCCCCGTCTGGATGAGACCGGAAAAATAAAATGAAAAAACTAAAAAATCAGAAGGAAGGAATAAAAGGTATTTCAATTATTTTAAAGTCAAACAAATGTGGTATGTTCGTGTTCCTCTTGAAGAGATCTACACGCCCATATATAATTTTAAATAGTTTAGGTGAGTTAAGGATGAGTTATGGGTGTCCCCGTCTGGATGAGACCGGAAAAATAAAATGAAAAAACTAAAAAATCAGAAGGAAGGAATAAAAGGTATTTCAATTATTTTAAAGTCAAACAAATGTGGTATGTTCGTGTTCCTCTTGAAGAGATCTACACGCCCATATATAATATTAAATAGTTTAGGTGAGTTAAGGATGCGTTATGGGTGTCCCCGTCTGGATGAGACCGGAAAAATAAAATGAAAAAAACTAAAAAATCAGAAGGAAGGAATAAAAGGTATTTCAATTATTTTAAAGTCAAACAAATGTGGTATGTACGTGTTCCTCTTTAAGAGATCTACACGCCCATATATAATATTAAATAGTTTAGGTGAGTTAAGGATGCGTTATGGGTGTCCCCGTCTGGATGAGACCGGAAAAATAAAATGAAAAAACTAAAAAATCAGAAGGAAGGAATAAAAGGTATTTCAATTATTTTAAAGTCAAACAAATGTGGTATGTACGTGTTCCTCTTGAAGAGATCTACACGCCCATATATAATATTAAATAGTTTAGCTGAGTTAAGGATGCGTTATGGGTGTCCCCGTCTGGATGAGACCGGAAAAATAAAATGAAAAAACTAAAAAATCAGAAGGAAGGAATAAAAGGTATTTCAATTATTTTAAAGTCAAACAAATGTGGTATGTTCGTGTTCCTCTTTAAGAGATCTACACGCCCATATATAATATTAAATAGTTTATTGAAGTTAAGGATGCGTTATGGGTGTCCCCGTCTGGATGAGACCGGAAAAATAAAATGAAAAAACTAAAAAATCAGAAGGAAGGAATAAAAGGTATTTCAATTATTTTAAAGTCAAACAAATGTGGTATGTTCGTGTTCCTCTTTAAGAGATCTACACGCCCATATATAATATTAAATAGTTTAGCTGAGTTAAGGATGCGTTATGGGTGTCCCCGTCTGGATGAGACCGGAAAAATAAAATGAAAAAACTAAAAAATCAGAAGGAAGGAATAAAAGGTATTTCAATTATTTTAAAGTCAAACAAATGTGGTATGTTCGTGTTCCTCTTTAAGAGATCTACACGCCCATATATAATATTAAATAGTTTAGCTGAGTTAAGGATGCGTTATGGGTGTCCCCGTCTGGATGAGACCGGAAAAATAAAATGAAAAAACTAAAAAATCAGAAGGAAGGAATAAAAGGTATTTCAATTATTTTAAAGTCAAACAAATGTGGTATGTTCGTGTTCCTCTTTAAGAGATCTACACGCCCATATATAATATTAAATAGTTTAGCTGAGTTAAGGATGCGTTATGGGTGTCCCCGTCTGGATGAGACCGGAAAAATAAAATGAAAAAACTAAAAAATCAGAAGGAAGGAATAAAAGGTATTTCAATTATTTTAAAGTCAAACAAATGTGGTATGTTCGTGTTCCTCTTGAAGAGATCTACACGCCCATATATAATATTAAATAGTTTATGTGAGTTAAGGATGCGTTATGGGTGTCCCCGTCTGGATGAGACCGGAAAAATAAAATGAAAAAACTAAAAAATCAGAAGGAAGGAATAAAAGGTATTTCAATTATTTTAAAGTCAAACAAATGTGGTATGTACGTGTTCCTCTTTAAGAGATCTACACGCCCATATATAATATTAAATAGTTTAGGTGAGTTAAGGATGCGTTATGGGTGTCCCCGTCTGGAAGAGACCGAAAAATAAAATGAAAAAACTAAAAAATCAGAAGGAAGGAATAAAAGGTATTTCAATTTTTTTAAAGTCAAACAAATGTGGTATGTACGTGTTCCTCTTGAAGAGATCTACACGCCCATATATAATATTAAATAGTTTAGGTGAGTTAAGGATGCGTTATGGGTGTCCCCGTCTGGATGAGACCGGAAAAATAAAATGAAAAAACTAAAAAATCAGAAGGAAGGAATAAAAGGTATTTCAATTATTTTAAAGTCAAACAAATGTGGTATGTACGTGTTCCTCTTGAAGAGATCTACACGCCCATATATAATATTAAATAGTTTAGCTGAGTTAAGGATGCGTTATGGGTGTCCCCGTCTGGATGAGACCGGAAAAATAAAATGAAAAAACTAAAAAATCAGAAGGAAGGAATAAAAGGTATTTCAATTATTTTAAAGTCAAACAAATGTGGTATGTTCGTGTTCCTCTTGATGAGATCTACACGCCCATATATAATATTAAATAGTTTAGCTGAGTTAAATAATCGTTATGGGTGTCCCCGTCTGGATGAGACCGGAAAAATAAAATGAAAAAACTAAAAAATCAGAAGGAAGGAATAAAAGGTATTTCAATTATTTTAAAGTCAAACAAATGTGGTATGTTCGTGTTCCTCTTGAAGAGATCTACACGCCCATATATAATATTAAATAGTTTAGCTGAGTTAAGGATGCGTTATGGGTGTCCCCGTCTGGATGAGACCGGAAAAATAAAATGAAAAAACTAAAAAATCAGAAGGAAGGAATAAAAGGTATTTCAATTATTTTAAAGTCAAACAAATGTGGTATGTTCGTGTTCCTCTTGAAGAGATCTACACGCCCATATATAATATTAAATAGTTTAGGTGAGTTAAGGATGCGTTATGGGTGTCCCCGTCTGGATGAGACCGGAAAAATAAAATGAAAAAACTAAAAAATCAGAAGGAAGGAATAAAAGGTATTTCAATTATTTTAAAGTCAAACAAATGTGGTATGTACGTGTTCCTCTTGAAGAGATCTACACGCCCATATATAATATTAAATAGTTTAGGTGAGTTAAATAATCGTTATGGGTGTCCCCGTCTGGATGAGACCGGAAAAATAAAATGAAAAAACTAAAAAATCAGAAGGAAGGAATAAAAGGTATTTCAATTATTTTAAAGTCAAACAAATGTGGTATGTACGTGTTCCTCTTGAAGAGATCTACACGCCCATATATAATATTAAATAGTTTAGGTGAGTTAAGGATGCGTTATGGGTGTCCCCGTCTGGATGAGACCGGAAAAATAAAATGAAAAAACTAAAAAATCAGAAGGAAGGAATAAAAGGTATTTCAATTATTTTAAAGTCAAACAAATGTGGTATGTACGTGTTCCTCTTGAAGAGATCTACACGCCCATATATAATATTAAATAGTTTAGGTGAGTTAAGGATGCGTTATGGGTGTCCCCGTCTGGATGAGAGCGGAAAAATAAAATGAAAAAACTAAAAAATCAGAAGGAAGGAATAAAAGGTATTTCAATTATTTTAAAGTCAAACAAATATGGTATATACGTATTCCTCTTTAAGAGATCTACACGCCCATATATAATATTAAATAGTTTAGGTGAGTTAAGGATGCGTTATGGGTGTCCCCGTCTGGATGAGACCGGAAAAATAAAATGAAAAAACTAAAAAATCAGAAGGAAGGAATAAAAGGTATTTCAATTATTTTAAAGTCAAACAAATGTGGTATGTACGTGTTCCTCTTGAAGAGATCTACACGCCCATATATAATATTAAATAGTTTAGGTGAGTTAAGGATGCGTTATGGGTGTCCCCGTCTGGATGAGACCGGAAAAATAAAATGAAAAAACTAAAAAATCAGAAGGAAGGAATAAAAGGTATTTCAATTATTTTAAAGTCAAACAAATGTGGTATGTACGTGTTCCTCTTGAAGAGATCTACACGCCCATATATAATATTAAATAGTTTAGGTGAGTTAAGGATGCGTTATGGGTGTCCCCGTCTGGATGAGACCGGAAAAATAAAATGAAAAAACTAAAAAATCAGAAGGAAGGAATAAAAGGTATTTCAATTATTTTAAAGTCAAACAAATGTGGTATGTACGTGTTCCTTTTGAAGAGATCTACACGCCCATATATAATATTAAATAGTTTAGGTGAGTTAAGGATGCGTTATGGGTGTCCCCGTCTGGATGAGACCGGAAAAATAAAATGAAAAAACTAAAAAATCAGAAGGAAGGAATAAAAGGTATTTCAATTATTTTAAAGTCAAACAAATGTGGTATGTACGTGTTCCTCTTGAAGAGATCTACACGCCCATATATAATATTAAATAGTTTAGCTGAGTTAAGGATGAGTTATGGGTGTCCCCGTCTGGATGAGACCGGAAAAATAAAATGAAAAAACTAAAAAATCAGAAGGAAGGAATAAAAGGTATTTCAATTATTTTAAAGTCAAACAAATGGGGTATGTACGTGTTCCTCTTGAAGAGATCTACACGCCCATATATAATATTAAATAGTTTAGGTGAGTTAAGGATGCGTTATGGGTGTCCCCGTCTGGATGAGACCGGAAAAATAAAATGAAAAAACTAAAAAATCAGAAGGAAGGAATAAAAGGTATTTCAATTATTTTAAAGTCAAACAAATGTGGTATGTGCGTGTTCCTCTTGAAGAGATCTACACGAACATATATAATATTAAATAGTTTAGGTGAGTTAAGGATGCGTTATGGGTGTCCCCGTCTGGATGAGACCGAAAAATAAAATGAAAAAACTAAAAAATAAGAAGGAAGGAAATAAAGGTATTTTCAATTATTTTAAAGTCAAACAAATGTGGTATGTACGTGTTCCTCTTGAAGAGATCTACACGCCCATATATAATAATTAATAGTTTAGGTGAGTTAAGGATGCGTTATGGGTGTCCCCGTCTGGATGAGACCGGAAAAATAAAATGAAAAAACTAAAAAATCAGAAGGAAGGAATAAAAGGTATTTCAATTATTTTAAAGTCAAACAAATGTGGTATGTTCGTGTTCCTCTTGAAGAGATCTACACGCCCATATATAATATTAAATAGTTTAGGTGAGTTAAGGATGCGTTATGGGTGTCCCCGTCTGGATGAGACCGGAAAAATAAAATGAAAAAACTAAAAAATCAGAAGGAAGGAATAAAAGGTATTTCAATTATTTTAAAGTCAAACAAATGTGGTATGTACGTGTTCCTCTTGAAGAGATCTACACGCACATATATAATATTAAATAGTTTAGGTGAGTTAAGGATGCGTTATGGGTGTCCCCGTCTGGAAGAAACCGGAAAAATAAAATGAAAAAACTAAAAAATCAGAAGGAAGGAATAAAAGGTATTTCAATTATTTTAAAGTCAAACAAATGTGGTATGTACGTGTTCCTCTTTAAGAGATCTACACGCCCATATATAATATTAAATAGTTAACTGAGTTAAGGATGCGTTATGGGTGTCCCCGTCTGGATGAGACCGGAAAAATAAAATGAAAAAACTAAAAAATCAGAAGGAAGGAATAAAAGGTATTTCAATTATTTTAAAGTCAAACAAATGTGGTATGTACGTGTTCCTCTTGAAGAGATCTACACGCCCATATATAATATTAAATAGTTTAGCTGAGTTAAGGATGCGTTATGGGTGTCCCCGTCTGGATGAGACCGGAAAAATAAAATGAAAAAACTAAAAAATCAGAAGGAAGGAATAAAAGGTATTTCAATTATTTTAAAGTCAAACAAATGTGGTATGTACGTGTTCCTCTTGAAGAGATCTACACGCCCATATATAAAATTAATTAGTTTAGGTGAGATAAGGATGCGTTATGGGTGTCCCCGTCTGGATGAGACCGGAAAAATAAAATGAAAAAACTAAAAAATCAGAAGGAAGGAATAAAAGGTATTTCAATTATTTTAAAGTCAAACAAATGTGGTATGTACGTGTTCCTCTTTAAGAGATCTACACGCCCATATATAATATTAAATAGTTTAGGTGAGTTAAGGATGAGTTATGGGTGTCCCCGTCTGGATGAGACCGGAAAAATAAAATGAAAAAACTAAAAAATCAGAAGGAAGGAATAAAAGGTATTTCAATTATTTTAAAGTCAAACAAATGTGGTATGTACGTGTTCCTTTTTAAGAGATCTACACGCCCATATATAATATTAAATAGTTTAGCTGAGTTAAGGATGCGTTATGGGTGTCCCCGTCTGGATGAGACCGGAAAAATAAAATGAAAAAACTAAAAAATCAGAAGGAAGGAATAAAAGGTATTTCAATTATTTTAAAGTCAAACAAATGTGGTATGTACGTGTTCCTCTTGAAGAGATCTACACGCCCATATATAATATTAAATAGTTTATGTGAGTTAAGGATGCGTTATGGGTGTCCCCGTCTGGATGAGACCGGAAAAATAAAATGAAAAAACTAAAAAATCAGAAGGAAGGAATAAAAGGTATTTCAATTATTTTAAAGTCAAACAAATGTGGTATGTACGTGTTCCTCTTGAAGAGATCTACACGCCCATATATAATATTAAATAGTTTAGCTGAGTTAAGGATGCGTTATGGGTGTCCCCGTCCGGATGAGACTGGAAAAGTAAAATGAAAAAACTAAAAAATCAGAAGGAAGGAATAAAAGGTATTTCAATTATTTTAAAGTCAAACAAATGTGGTATGTACGTGTTCCTCTTGAAGAGATCTACACGCCCATATATAATATTAAATAGTTTAGGTGAGTTAAGGATGCGTTATGGGTGTCCCCGTCTGGATGAGACCGGAAAAATAAAATGAAAAAACTAAAAAAATCAGAAGGAAGGAATAAAAGGTATTTCAATTATTTTAAAGTCAAACAAATGTGGTATGTACGTGTTCCTCTTGAAGAGATCTACACGCACATATATAATATTAAATAGTTTAGGTGAGTTAAGGATGCGTTATGGGTGTCCCCGTCTGGAAGAGTCCGGAAAAATAAAATGAAAAAACTAAAAAATCAGAAGGAAGGAATAAAAGGTATTTCAATTATTTTAAAGTCAAACAAATGTGGTATGTACGTGTTCCTCTTGAAGAGATCTACACGCCCATATATAATATTAAATAGTTTAGGTGAGTTAAGGATGCGTTATGGGTGTCCCCGTCTGGATGAGACCGGAAAAATAAAATGAAAAAACTAAAAAATCAGAAGGAAGGAATAAAAGGTATTTCAATTATTTTAAAGTCAAACAAATGTGGTATGTACGTGTTCCTCTTGAAGAGATCTACACGCCCATATATAATATTAAATAGTTTAGGTGAGTTAAGGATGCGTTATGGGTGTCCCCGTCTGGATGAGACCGGAAAAATAAAATGAAAAAACTAAAAAATCAGAAGGAAGGAATAAAAGGTATTTCAATTATTTTAAAGTCAAACAAATGTGGTATGTACGTGTTCCTCTTGAAGAGATCTACACGCCCATATATAATATTAAATAGTTTAGGTGAGTTAAGGATGCGTTATGGGTGTCCCCGTCTGGATGAGACCGGAAAAATAAAATGAAAAAACTAAAAAATCAGAAGGAAGGAATAAAAGGTATTTCAATTATTTTAAAGTCAAACAAATGTGGTATGTGCGTGTTCCTCTTGAAGAGATCTACACGCCCATATATAATATTAAATAGTTTAGGTGAGTTAAGGATGCGTTATGGGTGTCCCCGTCTGGAAGAGACCGGAAAAATAAAATGAAAAAACTAAAAAATCAGAAGGAAGGAATAAAAGGTATTTCAATTATTTTAAAGTCAAACAAATGTGGTATGTTCGTGTTCCTCTTGAAGAGATCTACACGCCCATATATAATATTAAATAGTTTAGGTGAGTTAAGGATGCGTTATGGGTGTCCCCGTCTGGATGAGACCGGAAAAATAAAATGAAAAAACTAAAAAATCAGAAGGAAGGAATAAAAGGTATTTCAATTATTTTAAAGTCAAACAAATGTGGTATGTTCGTGTTCCTCTTTAAGAGATCTACACGCCCATATATAATATTAAATAGTTTAGGTGAGTTAAGGATGCGTTATGGGTGTCCCCGTCTGGATGAGACCGGAAAAATAAAATGAAAAAACTAAAAAATCAGAAGGAAGGAATAAAAGGTATTTCAATTATTTTAAAGTCAAACAAATGTGGTATGTACGTGTTCCTCTTGAAGAGATCTACACGCCCATATATAATATTAAATAGTTTAGGTGAGTTAAGGATGCGTTATGGGTGTCCCCGTCTGGATGAGACCGGAAAAATAAAATGAAAAAACTAAAAAATCAGAAGGAAGGAATAAAAGGTATTTCAATTATTTTAAAGTCAAACAAATGTGGTATGTACGTGTTCCTCTTGAAGAGATCTACACGCCCATATATAATATTAAATAGTTTAGGTGAGTTAAGGATGCGTTATGGGTGTCCCCGTCTGGATGAGACCGGAAAAATAAAATGAAAAAACTAAAAAATCAGAAGGAAGGAATAAAAGGTATTTCAATTATTTTAAAGTCAAACAAATGTGGTATGTACGTGTTCCTCTTGAAGAGATCTACACGCCCATATATAATATTAAATAGTTTAGGTGAGTTAAGGATGCGTTATGGGTGTCCCCGTCTGGATGAGACCGAAAAATAAAAATGAAAAAACTAAAAAATCAGAAGGAAGGAATAAAAGGTATTTCAATTATTTTAAAGTCAAACAAATGTGGTATGTCGTGTTCCTCTTTGAAGAGATCTACACGCCCATATATAATATTAAATAGTTTAGCTGAGTTAAGGATGCGTTATGGGTGTCCCCGTCTGGATGAGACCGGAAAAATAAAATGAAAAAACTAAAAAATCAGAAGGAAGGAATAAAAGGTATTTCAATTATTTTAAAGTCAAACAAATGTGGTATGTACGTGTTCCTCTTTAAGAGATCTACACGCCCATATATAATATTAAATAGTTTAGCTGAGTTAAGGATGCGTTATGGGTGTCCCCGTCTGGATGAGACCGGAAAAATAAAATGAAAAAACTAAAAAATCAGAAGGAAGGAATAAAAGGTATTTCAATTATTTTAAAGTCAAACAAATGTGGTATGTACGTGTTCCTCTTGAAGAGATCTACACGCCCATATATAATATTAAATAGTTTAGGTGAGTTAAGGATGCGTTATGGGTGTCCCCGTCTGGATGAGACCGGAAAAATAAAATGAAAAAACTAAAAAATCAGAAGGAAGGAATAAAAGGTATTTCAATTATTTTAAAGTCAAACAAATGTGGTATGTACGTGTTCCTCTTGAAGAGATCTACACGCCCATATATAATATTAAATAGTTTAGGTGAGTTAAGGATGCGTTATGGGTGTCCCCGTCTGGATGAGACCGGAAAAATAAAATGAAAAAACTAAAAAATCAGAAGGAAGGAATAAAAGGTATTTCAATTATTTTAAAGTCAAACAAATGTGGTATGTACGTGTTCCTCTTGAAGAGATCTACACGCCCATATATAATATTAAATAGTTTAGGTGAGTTAAGGATGCGTTATGGGTGTCCCCGTCTGGATGAGACCGGAAAAATAAAATGAAAAAACTAAAAAAATCAGAAGGAAGGAATAAAAGGTATTTCAATTATTTTAAAGTCAAACAAATGTGGTATGTACGTGTTCCTCTTTAAGAGATCTACACGCCCATATATAATATTAAATAGTTTAGGTGAGTTAAGGATGCGTTATGGGTGTCCCCGTCTGGAAGAAACCGGAAAAATAAAATGAAAAAACTAAAAAATCAGAAGGAAGGAATAAAAGGTATTTCAATTATTTTAAAGTCAAACAAATGTGGTATGTACGTGTTCCTCTTGAAGAGATCTACACGCCCATATATAATATTAAATAGTTTAGGTGAGTTAAGGATGCGTTATGGGTGTCCCCGTCTGGATGAGACCGGAAAAATAAAATGAAAAAACTAAAAAATCAGAAGGAAGGAATAAAAGGTATTTCAATTATTTTAAAGTCAAACAAATGTGGTATGTACGTGTTCCTCTTGAAGAGATCTACACGCCCATATATAATATTAAATAGTTTAGGTGAGTTAAGGATGCGTTATGGGTGTCCCCGTCTGGATGAGACCGGAAAAATAAAATGAAAAAACTAAAAAATCAGAAGGAAGGAATAAAAGGTATTTCAATTATTTTAAAGTCAAACAAATGTGGTATGTACGTGTTCCTCTTGAAGAGATATACACGCCCATATATAATATTAAATAGTTTAGGTGAGTTAAGGATGCGTTATGGGTGTCCCCGTCTGGATGAGACCGGAAAAATAAAATGAAAAAACTAAAAAATCAGAAGGAAGGAATAAAAGGTATTTCAATTATTTTAAAGTCAAACAAATGTGGTATGTACGTGTTCCTCTTGAAGAGATCTACACGCCCATATATAATATTAAATAGTTTAGGTGAGTTAAGGATGCGTTATGGGTGTCCCCGTCTGGATGAGACCGGAAAAATAAAATGAAAAAACTAAAAAAATCAGAAGGAAGGAATAAAAGGTATTTCAATTATTTTAAAGTCAAACAAATGTGGTATGTACGTGTTCCTCTTGAAGAGATCTACACGCCCATATATAATATTAAATAGTTTAGGTGAGTTAAGGATGCGTTATGGGTGTCCCCGTCTGGATGAGACCGGAAAAATAAAATGAAAAAACTAAAAAATCAGAAGGAAGGAATAAAAGGTATTTCAAATATTTTAAAGTCAAACAAATGTGGTATGTACGTGTTCCTCTTGAAGAGATCTACACGCCCATATATAATATTAAATAGTTTAGGTGAGTTAAGGATGCGTTATGGGTGTCCCCGTCTGGATGAGACCGGAAAAATAAAATGAAAAAACTAAAAAATCAGAAGGAAGGAATAAAAGGTATTTCAATTATATTAAAGTCAAACAAATGTGGTATGTACGTGTTCCTCTTGAAGAGATCTACACGCCCATATATAATATTAAATAGTTTAGGTGTGTTAAGGATGCGTTATGGGTGTCCCCGTCTGTATGAGACCGGAAAAATAAAATGAAAAAACTAAAAAATCAGAAGGAAGGAATAAAAGGTATTTCAATTATTTTAAAGTCAATCAAATGTGGTATGTACGTGTTCCTCTTGAAGAGATCTACACGCCCATATATAATATTAAATAGTTTAGGTGAGTTAAGGATGAGTTATGGGTGTCCCCGTCTGGATGAGACCGGAAAAATAAAATGAAAAAACTAAAAAATCAGAAGGAAGGAATAAAAGGTATTTCAATTATTTTAAAGTCAAACAAATGTGGTATGTTCGTGTTCCTCTTGAAGAGATCTACACGCCCATATATAATATTAAATAGTTTAGGTGAGTTAAGGATGAGTTATGGGTGTCCCCGTCTGGATGAGACCGGAAAAATAAAATGAAAAAACTAAAAAATCAGAAGGAAGGAATAAAAGGTATTTCAATTATTTTAAAGTCAAACAAATGTGGAATGTACGTGTTCCTCTTGAAGAGATCTACACGCCCATATATAATATTAAATAGTTTAGGTGAGTTAAGGATGCGTTATGGGTGTCCCCGTCTGGATGAGACCGGAAAAATAAAATGAAAAAACTAAAAAATCAGAAGGAAGGAATAAAAGGTATTTCAATTATTTTAAAGTCAAACAAATGTGGTATGTACGTGTTCCTCTTGAAGAGATCTACACGCCCATATATAATATTAAATAGTTTATGTGAGTTAAGGATGCGTTATGGGTGTCCCCGTCTGGATGAGACCGGAAAAATAAAATGAAAAAACTAAAAAATCAGAAGGAAGGAATAAAAGGTATTTCAATTATTTTAAAGTCAAACAAATGTGGTATGTACGTGTTCCTCTTGAAGAGATCTACACGCCCATATATAATATTAAATAGTTTATGTGAGTTAAGGATGCGTTATGGGTGTCCCCGTCTGGAAGAAACCGGAAAAATAAAATGAAAAAACTAAAAAATCAGAAGGAAGGAATAAAAGGTATTTCAATTATTTTAAAGTCAAACAAATGTGGTATGTTCGTGTTCCTCTTGAAGAGATCTACACGCCCATATATAATATTAAATAGTTTAGGTGAGTTAAGGATGCGTTATGGGTGTCCCCGTCTGGATGAGACCGGAAAAATAAAATGAAAAAACTAAAAAATCAGAAGGAAGGAATAAAAGGTATTTCAATTATTTTAAAGTCAAACAAATGTGGTATGTACGTGTTCCTCTTGAAGAGATCTACACGCCAATATATAATATTAAATAGTTTAGGTGAGTTAAGGATGCGTTATGGGTGTCCCCGTCTGGAAGGTACCGGAAAAATAAAATGAAAAAACTAAAAAATCAGAAGGAAGGAATAAAAGGTATTTCAATTATTTTAAAGTCAAACAAATGTGGTATGTACGTGTTCCTCTTGAAGAGATCTACACGCCCATATATAATATTAAATAGTTTAGGTGAGTTAAGGATGAGTTATGGGTGTCCCCGTCTGGAGGAAACCGGAAAAATAAAATGAAAAAACTAAAAAATCAGAAGGAAGGAATAAAAGGTATTTCAATTATTTTAAAGTCAAACAAATGTGGTATGTTCGTGTTCCTCTTGAAGAGATCTACACGCCCATATATAATATTAAATAGTTTAGGTGAGTTAAGGATGCGTTATGGGTGTCCCCGTCTGGATGAGACCGGAAAAATAAAATGAAAAAACTAAAAAATCAGAAGGAAGGAATAAAAGGTATTTCAATTATTTTAAAGTCAAACAAATGTGGTATGTACGTGTTCCTCTTGAAGAGATCTACACGCCCATATATAATATTAAATAGTTTAGGTGAGTTAAGGATGCGTTATGGGTGTCCCCGTCTGGATGAGACCGGAAAAATAAAATGAAAAAACTAAAAAATCAGAAGGAAGGAATAAAAGGTATTTCAATTATTTTAAAGTCAAACAAATGTGGTATGTACGTGTTCCTCTTGAAGAGATCTACACGCCCATATATAATATTAAATAGTTTAGCTGAGTTAAGGATGCGTTATGGGTGTCCCCGTCTGGATGAGACCGGAAAAATAAAATGAAAAAACTAAAAAATCAGAAGGAAGGAATAAAAGGTATTTCAATTATTTTAAAGTCAAACAAATGTGGTATGTACGTGTTCCTCTTGAAGAGATCTACACGCCCATATATAATATTAAATAGTTTAGCTGAGTTAAGGATGCGTTATGGGTGTCCCCGTCTGGATGAGACCGGAAAAATAAAATGAAAAAACTAAAAAATCAGAAGGAAGGAATAAAAGGTATTTCAATTATTTTAAAGTCAAACAAATGTGGTATGTACGTGTTCCTCTTGAAGAGATCTACACGCCCATATATAATATTAAATAGTTTAGCTGAGTTAAGGATGCGTTATGGGTGTCCCCGTCTGGATGAGACCGGAAAAATAAAATGAAAAAACTAAAAAATCAGAAGGAAGGAATAAAAGGTATTTCAATTATTTTAAAGTCAAACAAATGTGGTATGTACGTGTTCCTCTTGAAGAGATCTACACGCCCATATATAATATTAAATAGTTTAGGTGAGTTAAGGATGCGTTATGGGTGTCCCCGTGTGGATGAAACCGGAAAAATAAAATGAAAAAACTAAAAAATCAGAAGGAAGGAATAAAAGGTATTTCAATTATTTTAAAGTCAAACAAATGTGGTATGTACGTGTTCCTCTTGGACAGACCTACACGCCCATATATAATATTAAATAGTTTAGGTGAGTTAAGGATGCGTTATGGGTGTCCCCGTCTGGAAGAAACCGGAAAAATAAAATGAAAAAACTAAAAAATCAGAAGGAAGGAATAAAAGGTATTTCAATTATTTTAAAGTCAAACAAATGTGGTATGTTCGTGTTCCTCTTGAAGAGATCTACACGCCCATATATAATATTAAATAGTTTAGGTGAGTTAAGGATGAGTTATGGGTGTCCCCGTCTGGAGGAAACCGGAAAAATAAAATGAAAAAACTAAAAAATCAGAAGGAAGGAATAAAAGGTATTTCAATTATTTTAAAGTCAAACAAATGTGGTATGTACGTGTTCCTCTTGAAGAGATCTACACGCCCATATATAATATTAAATAGTTTAGGTGAGTTAAGGATGCGTTATGGGTGTCCCCGTCTGGAAGAAACTGGAAAAATAAAATGAAAAAACTAAAAAATCAGAAGGAAGGAATAAAAGGTATTTGAATTATTTTAAAGTCAAACAAATGTGGTATGTACGTGTTCCTCTTGAAGAGATCTACACGCCCATATATAATATTATATAGTTTAGGTGAGTTAAGGATGCGTTATGTGTGTCCCCGTCTGGATGAGACCGGAAAAATAAAATGAAAAAACTAAAAAAATCAGAAGGAAGGAATAAAAGGTATTTCAATTATTTTAAAGTCAAACAAATGTGGTATGTACGTGTTCCTCTTTAAGAGATCTACACGCCCATATATAATATTAAATAGTTTAGGTGAGTTAAGGATGCGTTATGGCTGTCCCCGTCTGGAAGAAGACGGAAAAATAAAATGAAAAAACTAAAAAATCAGAAGGAAGGAATAAAAGGTATTTCAATTATTTTAAAGTCAAACAAATGTGGTATGTACGTGTTCCTCTTGAAGAGATCTACACGCCCATATATAATATTAAATAGTTTAGGTGAGTTAAGGATGCGTTATGGGTGTCCCCGTCTGGATGAGACCGAAAAATAAAATGAAAAAACTAAAAAATCAGAAGGAAGGAATAAAAGGTATTTCAATTATTTTAAAGTCAAACAAATGTGGTATGTTCGTGTTCCTCTTGAAGAGATCTACACGCCCATATATAATATTAAATAGTTTAGGTGAGTTAAGGATGCGTTATGGGTGTCCCCGTCTGGATGAGACCGGAAAAATAAAATGAAAAAACTAAAAAATCAGAAGGAAGGAATAAAAGGTATTTCAATTATTTTAAAGTCAAACAAATGTGGTATGTTCGTGTTCCTCTTGAAGAGATCTACACGCCCATATATAATATTAAATAGTTTAGGTGAGTTAAGGATGCGTTATGGGTGTCCCCGTCTGGATGAGACCGGAAAAATAAAATGAAAAAACTAAAAAATCAGAAGGAAGGAATAAAAGGTATTTCAATTATTTTAAAGTCAAACAAATGTGGTATGTTCGTGTTCCTCTTGAAGAGATCTACACGCCCATATATAATATTAAATAGTTTAGGTGAGTTAAGGATGCGTTATGGGTGTCCCCGTCTGGATGAGACCGGAAAAATAAAATGAAAAAACTAAAAAATCAGAAGGAAGGAATAAAAGGTATTTCAATTATTTTAAAGTCAAACAAATGTGGTATGTACGTGTTCCTCTTTAAGAGATCTACACGCCCATATATAATATTAAATAGTTTAGGTGAGTTAAGGATGCGTTATGGGTGTCCCCGTCTGGATGAGACCGGAAAAATAAAATGAAAAAACTAAAAAATCAGAAGGAAGGAATAAAAGGTATTTCAATTATTTTAAAGTCAAACAAATGTGGTATGTACGTGTTCCTCTTGAAGAGATCTACACGCCCATATATAATATTAAATAGTTTAGGTGAGTTAAGGATGCGTTATGGGTGTCCCCGTCTGGATGAGACCGGAAAAATAAAATGAAAAAACTAAAAAATCAGAAGGAAGGAATAAAAGGTATTTCAATTATTTTAAAGTCAAACAAATGTGGTATGTACGTGTTCCTCTTGAAGAGATCTACACGCCCATATATAATATTAAATAGTTTAGCTGAGTTAAGGATGCGTTATGGGTGTCCCCGTCTGGATGAGACCGGAAAAATAAAATGAAAAAACTAAAAAATCAGAAGGAAGGAATAAAAGGTATTTCAATTATTTTAAAGTCAAACAAATGTGGTATGTACGTGTTCCTCTTGAAGAGATCTATACGCCCATATATAATATTAAATAGTTTAGCTGAGTTAAGGATGCGTTATGGGTGTCCCCGTCTGGAAGAAACCGGAAAAATAAAATGAAAAAACTAAAAAATCAGAAGGAAGGAATAAAAGGTATTTCAATTATTTTAAAGTCAAACAAATGTGGTATGTACGTGTTCCTCTTTAGAGATCTACACGCCCATATATAATATTAAATAGTTTGAGCTGAGTTAAGGATGCGTTATGGGTGTCCCCGTCTGGATGAGACCGGAAAAATAAAATGAAAAAACTAAAAAATCAGAAGGAAGGAATAAAAGGTATTTCAATTATTTTAAAGTCAAACAAATGTGGTATGTACGTGTTCCTCTTGAAGAGATCTACACGCCCATATATAATATTAAATAGTTTAGGTGAGTTAAGGATGCGTTATGGGTGTCCCCGTCTGGATGAGACCGGAAAAATAAAATGAAAAAACTAAAAAATCAGAAGGAAGGAATAAAAGGTATTTCAATTATTTTAAAGTCAAACAAATGTGGTATGTTCGTGTTCCTCTTGAAGAGATCTACACGCCCATATATAATATTAAATAGTTTAGGTGAGTTAAGGATGCGTTATGGGTGTCCCCGTCTGGATGAGACCGGAAAAATAAAATGAAAAAAACTAAAAAATCAGAAGGAAGGAATAAAAGGTATTTCAATTATTTTAAAGTCAAACAAATGTGGTATGTACGTGTTCCTCTTTAAGAGATCTACACGCCCATATATAATATTAAATAGTTTAGCTGAGTTAAGGATGCGTTATGGGTGTCCCCGTCTGGATGAGACCGGAAAAATAAAATGAAAAAACTAAAAAATCAGAAGGAAGGAATAAAAGGTATTTCAATTATTTTAAAGTCAAACAAATGTGGTATGTACGTGTTCCTCTTGAAGAGATCTACACGCCCATATATAATATTAAATAGTTTAGGTGAGTTAAGGATGCGTTATGGGTGTCCCCGTCTGGATGAGACCGGAAAAATAAAATGAAAAAACTAAAAAATCAGAAGGAAGGAATAAAAGGTATTTCAATTATTTTAAAGTCAAACAAATGTGGTATGTTCGTGTTCCTCTTGAAGAGATCTACACGCCCTTATATAATATTAAATAGTTTAGGTGAGTTAAGGATGCGTTATGGGTGTCCCCGTCTGGATGAGACCGGAAAAATAAAATGAAAAAACTAAAAAATCAGAAGGAAGGAATAAAAGGTATTTCAATTATTTTAAAGTCAAACAAATGTGGTATGTTCGTGTTCCTCTTGAAGAGATCTACACGCCCATATATAATATTAAATAGTTTAGGTGAGTTAAGGATGCGTTATGGGTGTCCCCGTCTGGAAGAAACCGGAAAAATAAAATGAAAAAACTAAAAAATCAGAAGGAAGGAATAAAAGGTATTTCAATTATTTTAAAGTCAAACAAATGTGGTATGTTCGTGTTCCTCTTGAAGAGATCTACACGCCCATATATAATATTAAATAGTTTAGGTGAGTTAAGGATGCGTTATGGGTGTCCCCGTCTGGATGAGACCGGAAAATAAAATGAAAAAAACTAAAAAATCAGAAGGAAGGAATAAAAGGTATTTCAATTATTTTAAAGTCAAACAAATGTGGTATGTACGTGTTCCTCTTGAAGAGATCTACACGCCCATATATAATATTAAATAGTTTAGGTGAGTTAAGGATGCGTTATGGGTGTCCCCGTCTGGATGAGACCGGAAAAATAAAATGAAAAAACTAAAAAATCAGAAGGAAGGAATAAAAGGTATTTCAATTATTTTAAAGTCAAACAAATGTGGTATGTACGTGTTCCTCTTGAAGAGATCTACACGCCCATATATAATATTAAATAGTTTAGGTGAGTTAAGGATGCGTTATGGGTGTCCCCGTCTGGATGAGACCGGAAAAATAAAATGAAAAAACTAAAAAATCAGAAGGAAGGAATAAAAGGTATTTCAATTATTTTAAAGTCAAACAAATGTGGTATGTTCGTGTTCCTCTTGAAGAGATCTACACGCCCATATATAATATTAAATAGTTTAGGTGAGTTAAGGATGAGTTATGGGTGTCCCCGTCTGTATGAGACCGGAAAAATAAAATGAAAAAACTAAAAAATCAGAAGGAAGGAATAAAAGGTATTTCAATTATTTTAAAGTCAATCAAATGTGGTATGTACGTGTTCCTCTTGAAGAGATCTACACGCCCATATATAATATTAAATAGTTTAGGTGAGTTAAGGATGCGTTATGGGTGTCCCCGTCTGGATGAGACCGAAAAATAAAATAAAATGAAAAAACTAAAAAATCAGAAGGAAGGAATAAAAGGTATTTCAATTATTTTAAAGTCAAACAAATGTGGTATGTTCGTGTTCCTCTTGAAGAGATCTACACGCCCATATATAATATTAAATAGTTTAGGTGAGTTAAGGATGAGTTATGGGTGTGTCCCCGTCTGGATGAGACCGGAAAAATAAAATGAAAAAACTAAAAAATCAGAAGGAAGGAATAAAAGGTATTTCAATTATTTTAAAGTCAAACAAATGTGGTATGTACGTGTTCCTCTTTAAGAGATCTACACGCCCATATATAATATTAAATAGTTTAGCTGAGTTAAGGATGCGTTATGGGTGTCCCCGTCTGGAAGAGACCGGAAAAATAAAATGAAAAAACTAAAAAATCAGAAGGAAGGAATAAAAGGTATTTCAATTATATTAAAGTCAAACAAATGTGGTATGTACGTGTTCCTCTTGAAGAGATCTACACGCCCATATATAATATTAAATAGTTTAGCTGAGTTAAGGATGCGTTATGGGTGTCCCCGTCTGGATGAGACCGGAAAAATAAAATGAAAAAACTAAAAAATCAGAAGGAAGGAATAAAAGGTATTTCAATTATTTTAAAGTCAAACAAATGTGGTATGTACGTGTTCCTCTTGAAGAGATCTACACGCCCATATATAATATTAAATAGTTTAGCTGAGTTAAGGATGAGTTATGGGTGTCCCCGTCTGGATGAGACCGGAAAAATAAAATGAAAAAACTAAAAAATCAGAAGGAAGGAATAAAAGGTATTTCAATTATATTAAAGTCAAACAAATGTGGTATGTACGTGTTCCTCTTGAAGAGATCTACACGCCCATAAATAATATTAAATAGTTTAGCTGAGTTAAGGATGCGTTCGTTATGGGTGTCCCCGTCTGGAAGAAACCGGAAAAATAAAATGAAAAAACTAAAAAATCAGAAGGAAGGAATAAAAGGTATTTCAATTATTTTAAAGTCAAACAAATGTGGTATGTTCGTGTTCCTCTTGAAGAGATCTACACGCCCATATATAATATTAAATAGTTTAGGTGAGTTAATGATGCGTTATGGGTGTCCCCGTCTGGAAGAGACCGGAAAAATAAAATGAAAAAACTAAAAAATCAGAAGGAAGGAATAAAAGGTATTTCAATTATTTTAAAGTCAAACAAATGTGGAATGTACGTGTTCCTCTTGAAGAGATCTACACGCCCATATATAATATTAAATAGTTTAGCTGAGTTAAGGATGCGTTATGGGTGTCCCCGTCTGGAAGAGACCGGAAAAATAAAATGAAAAAACTAAAAAATCAGAAGGAAGGAATAAAAGGTATTTCAATTATATTAAAGTCAAACAAATGTGGTATATACGTGTTCCTCTTGAAGAGATCTACACGCCCATATATAATATTAAATAGTTTAGCTGAGTTAAGGATGCGTTATGGGTGTCCCCGTCTGGAAGAAACCGGAAAAATAAAATGAAAAAACTAAAAAATCAGAAGGAAGGAATAAAAGGTATTTCAATTATTTTAAAGTCAAACAAATGTGGTATGTTCGTGTTCCTCTTGAAGAGATCTACACGCCCATATATAATATTAAATAGTTTAGCTGAGTTAAGGATGAGTTATGGGTGTCCCCGTCTGGATGAGACCGGAAAAATAAAATGAAAAAACTAAAAAATCAGAAGGAAGGAATAAAAGGTATTTCAATTATTTTAAAGTCAAACAAATGTGGTATGTACGTGTTCCTCTTGAAGAGATATACACGCCCATATATAATATTAAATAGTTTAGGTGAGTTAAGGATGCGTTATGGGTGTCCCCGTCTGGATGAGACCGGAAAAATAAAATGAAAAAACTAAAAAATCAGAAGGAAGGAATAAAAGGTATTTCAATTATTTTAAAGTCAAACAAATGTGGTATGTTCGTGTTCCTCTTGAAGAGATCTACACGCCCATATATAATATTAAATAGTTTAGGTGAGTTAAGGATGCGTTATGGGTGTCCCCGTCTGGATGAGACCGGAAAAATAAAATGAAAAAACTAAAAAATCAGAAGGAAGGAATAAAAGGTATTTCAATTATTTTAAAGTCAAACAAATGTGGTATGTACGTGTTCCTCTTTAAGAGATCTACACGCCCATATATAATATTAAATAGTTTAGGTGAGTTAAGGATGCGTTATGGGTGTCCCCGTCTGGATGAGACCGGAAAAATAAAATGAAAAAACTAAAAAAATCAGAAGGAAGGAATAATAGGTATTTCAATTATTTTAAAGTCAAACAAATGTGGTATGTTCGTGTTCCTCTTGAAGAGATCTACACGCCCATATATAATATTAAATAGTTTAGGTGAGTTAAGGATGCGTTATGGGTGTCCCCGTCTGGATGAGACCGGAAAAATAAAATGAAAAAACTAAAAAATCAGAAGGAAGGAATAAAAGGTATTTCAATTATTTTAAAGTCAAACAAATGTGGTATGTACGTGTTCCTCTTGAAGAGATCTACACGCCCATATATAATATTAAATAGTTTAGGTGAGTTAAGGATGCGTTATGGGTGTCCCCGTCTGGATGAGACCGGAAAAATAAAATGAAAAAACTAAAAAATCAGAAGGAAGGAATAAAAGGTATTTCAATTATTTTAAAGTCAAACAAATGTGGTATGTACGTGTTCCTCTTGAAGAGATCTACACGCCCATATATAATATTAAATAGTTTAGGTGAGTTAAGGATGCGTTATGGGTGTCCCCGTCTGGATGAGACCGGAAAAATAAAATGAAAAAAACTAAAAAATCAGAAGGAAGGAATAAAAGGTATTTCAATTATTTTAAAGTCAAACAAATGTGGTATGTTCGTGTTCCTCTTGAAGAGATCTACACGCCCATATATAATATTAAATAGTTTAGGTGAGTTAAGGATGCGTTATGGGTGTCCCCGTCTGGAAGGTACCGGAAAAATAAAATGAAAAAACTAAAAAATCAGAAGGAAGGAATAAAAGGTATTTCAATTATTTTAAAGTCAAACAAATGTGGTATGTACGTGTTCCTCTTGAAGAGATCTACACGCCCATATATAATATTAAATAGTTTAGGTGAGTTAAGGATGCGTTATGGGTGTCCCCGTCTGGATGAGACCGGAAAAATAAAATGAAAAAACTAAAAAATCAGAAGGAAGGAATAAAAGGTATTTCAATTATTTTAAAGTCAAACAAATGTGGTATGTTCGTGTTCCTCTTGAAGAGATCTACACGCCCATATATAATATTAAATAGTTTAGGTGAGTTAAGGATGCGTTATGGGTGTCCCCGTCTGGATGAGACCGGAAAAATAAAATGAAAAAACTAAAAAATCAGAAGGAAGGAATAAAAGGTATTTCAATTATTTTAAAGTCAAACAAATGTGGTATGTACGTGTTCCTCTTTAAGAGATCTACACGCCCATATATAATATTAAATAGTTTAGCTGAGTTAAGGATGCGTTATGGGTGTCCCCGTCTGGATGAGACCGGAAAAATAAAATGAAAAAACTAAAAAATCAGAAGGAAGGAATAAAAGGTATTTCAATTATTTTAAAGTCAAACAAATGTGGTATGTACGTGTTCCTCTTGAAGAGATCTACACGCCCATATATAATATTAAATAGTTTAGGTGAGTTAAGGATGCGTTATGGGTGTCCCCGTCTGGATGAGACCGGAAAAATAAAATGAAAAAACTAAAAAATCAGAAGGAAGGAATAAAAGGTATTTCAATTATTTTAAAGTCAAACAAATGTGGTATGTTCGTGTTCCTCTTGAAGAGATCTACACGCCCATATATAATATTAAATAGTTTAGGTGAGTTAAGGATGAGTTATGGGTGTCCCCGTCTGGAGGAAACCGGAAAAATAAAATGAAAAAACTAAAAAATCAGAAGGAAGGAATAAAAGGTATTTCAATTATTTTAAAGTCAAACAAATGTGGTATGTTCGTGTTCCTCTTGAAGAGATCTACACGCCCATATATAATATTAAATAGTTTAGGTGAGTTAAGGATGTGTCCCCGTCTGGAATGAGACCGGAAAAATTATAAAAATCAGGGAAGGAATAAAACAGATTTCAATGATTTTAAATTCAAACAAATGTGTATGATCCCCGTCTGGATGAGACCGGAAAAATAAAATGAAAAAACTAAAAAATCAGAAGGAAGGAATAAAAGGTATTTCAATTATTTTAAAGTCAAACAAATGTCGTATGGACGTGTTCATCTTGAAGAGATCTACACGCCCATATATAATATTAAATAGTTTAGGTGAGTTAAGGATGCGTTATGGGTGTCCCCGTCTGGATGAGACCGGAAAAATAAAATGAAAAAACTAAAAAATCAGAAGGAAGGAATAAAAGGTATTTCAATTATTTTAAAGTCAAACAAATGTGGTATGTACGTGTTCCTCTTGAAGAGATCTACACGCCCATATATAATATTAAATAGTTTAGGTGAGTTAAGGATGCGTTATGGGTGTCCCCGTCTGGATGAGACCGGAAAAATAAAATGAAAAAACTAAAAAATCAGAAGGAAGGAATAAAAGGTATTTCAATTATTTTAAAGTCAAACAAATGTGGTATGTACGTGTTCATCTTGAAGAGATCTACACGCCCATATATAATATTAAATAGTTTAGGTGAGTTAAGGATGCGTTATGGGTGTCCCCGTCTGGAAGAAACCGGAAAAATAAAATGAAAAAACTAAAAAATCAGAAGGAAGGAATAAAAGGTATTTCAATTATTTTAAAGTCAAACAAATGTGGTATGTTCGTGTTCCTCTTGAAGAGATCTACACGCCCATATATAATATTAAATAGTTTAGGTGAGTTAAGGATGCGTTATGGGTGTCCCCGTCTGGATGAGACCGGAAAAATAAAATGAAAAAACTAAAAAATCAGAAGGAAGGAATAAAAGGTATTTCAATTATTTTAAAGTCAAACAAATGTGGTATGTACGTGTTCCTCTTTAAGAGATCTACACGCCCATATATAATATTAAATAGTTTAAGTGAGTTAAGGATGCGTTATGGGTGTCCCCGTCTGGAAGAAACCGGAAAAATAAAATGAAAAAACTAAAAAATCAGAAGGAAGGAATAAAAGGTATTTCAATTATTTTAAAGTCAAACAAATGTGGTATGATCGTGTTCCTCTTGAAGAGATCTACACGCCCATATATAATATTAAATAGTTTAGGTGAGTTAAGGATGCGTTATGGGTGTCCCCGTCTAGATGAGACCGGAAAAATAAAATGAAAAAACTAAAAAATCAGAAGGAAGGAATAAAAGGTATTTCAATTATTTTAAAGTCAAACAAATGTGGTATGTACGTGTTCCTCTTTAAGAGATCTACACGCCCATATATAATATTAAATAGTTTAGGTGAGTTAAGGATGCGTTATGGGTGTCCCCGTCTGGAAGAGACCGAAAAATAAAATGAAAAAACTAAAAAATCAGAAGGAAGGAATAAAATTTATTTCAATTATTTTAAAGTCAAACAAATGTGGTATGTACGTGTTCCTCTTGAAGAGATCTACACGCCCATATATAATATTAAATAGTTTAGGTGAGTTAAGGATGCGTTATGGGTGTCCCCGTCTGGAAAAAAGGGTAAAAATAAAATGAAAAAACTAAAAAATCAGAAGGAAGGAATAAAAGGTATTTCAATTATTTTAAAGTCAAACAAATGTGGTATGTACGTATTCCTCTTGAAGAGATCTACACGCCCATATATAATATTAAATAGTTTAGGTGAGTTAAGGATGCGTTATGGGTGTCCCCGTCTGGAAGAGACCGGAAAAATAAAATGAAAAAACTAAAAAATCAGAAGGAAGGAATAAAAGGTATTTCAATTATTTTAAAGTCAAACAAATGTGGTATGTACGTGTTCCTCTTGAAGAGATCTATACGCCCATATATAATATTAAATAGTTTAGGTGAGTTAAGGATGCGTTATGGGTGTCCCCGTCTGGAAGAAACCGGAAAAATAAAATGAAAAAACTAAAAAATCAGAAGGAAGGAATAAAAGGTATTTCAATTATTTTAAAGTCAAACAAATGTGGTATGTACGTGTTCCACTTGAAGAGATCTACACGCCCATATATAATATTAAATAGTTTAGGTGAGTTAAGGATGCGTTATGGGTGTCCCCGTCTGGAAGAGACCGGAAAAATAAAATGAAAAAACTAAAAAATCAGAAGGAAGGAATAAAAGGTATTTCAATTATTTTAAAGTCAAACAAATGTGGTATGTACGTGTTCCTCTTGAAGAGATCTACACGCCCATATATAATATTAAATAGTTTAGGTGAGTTAAGGATGCGTTATGGGTGTCCCCGTCTGGAAGAGACCGGAAAAATAAAATGAAAAAACTAAAAAATCAGAAGGAAGGAATAAAAGGTATTTCAATTATTTTAAAGTCAAACAAATGTGGTATGTGCGTGTTCCTCTTGAAGAGATCTACACGCCCATATATAATATTAAATAGTTTAGGTGAGTTAAGGATACGTTATGGGTGTCCCCGTCTGGTAGAAGCCGGAAAAATAAAATGAAAAAACTAAAAAATCAGAAGGAAGGAATAAAAGGTATTTCAATTATTTTAAAGTCAAACAAATGTGGTATGTACGTGTTCCTCTTGAAGAGATCTACACGCCCATATATAATAATTAATAGTTTAGGTGAGTTAAGGATGCGTTATGGGTGTCCCCGTCTGGATGAGACCGGAAAAATAAAATGAAAAAACTAAAAAATCAGAAGGAAGGAATAAAAGGTATTTCAATTATTTTAAAGTCAAACAAATGTGGTATGTACGTGTTCCTCTTGAAGAGATCTACACGCCCATATATAATATTAAATAGTTTAGGTGAGTTAAGGATGAGTTATGGGTGTCCCCGTCTGGAAGAAACCGGAAAAATAAAATGAAAAAACTAAAAAATCAGAAGGAAGGAATAAAAGGTATTTCAATTATTTTAAAGTCAAACAAATGTGGTATGTACGTGTTCCTCTTGAAGAGATATACACGCCCATATATAATATTAAATAGTTTAGGTGAGTTAAGGATGCGTTATGGGTGTCCCCGTCTGGATGACACCGGAAAAATAAAATGAAAAAACTAAAAAATCAGAAGGAAGGAATAAAAGGTATTTCAATTATTTTAAAGTCAAACAAATGTGGTATGTACGTGTTCCTCTTGAAGAGATCTACACGCCCATATACAATATTAAATAGTTTAGGTGAGTTAAGGATGCGTTATGGGTGTCCCCGTCTGGAAGAAACCGGAAAAATAAAATGAAAAAACTAAAAAATCAGAAGGAAGGAATAAAAGGTATTTCAATTATTTTAAAGTCAAACAAATGTGGAATGTACGTGTTCCTCTTTAAGAGATCTACACGCCCATATATAATATTAAATAGTTTAGGTGAGTTAAGGATGCGTTATGGGTGTCCCCGTCTGGAAGAGACCGGAAAAATAAAATGAAAAAACTAAAAAATCAGAAGGAAGGAATAAAATTTATTTCAATTATTTTAAAGTCAAACAAATGTGGTATGTACGTGTTCCTCTTGAAGAGATCTACACGCCCATATATAATATTAAATAGTTTAGGTGAGTTAAGGATGCGTTATGGGTGTCCCCGTCTGGATGAGACCGGAAAAATAAAATGAAAAAACTAAAAAATCAGAAGGAAGGAATAAAAGGTATTTCAAATATTTTAAAGTCAAACAAATGTGGTATGTACGTGTTCCTCTTGAAGAGATCTACACGCCCATATATAATATTAAGTAGTTTAGGTGAGTTAAGGATGCGTTATGGGTGTCCCCGTCTGGAAGAAACCGGAAAAATAAAATGAAAAAACTAGAAAATCAGAAGGAAGGAATAAAAGGTATTTCAATTATTTTAAAGTCAAACAAATGTGGTATGTACGTGTTCCTCTTGAAGAGATCTACACGCCCATATATAATATTAAATAGTTTAGGTGAGTTAAGGATACGTTATGGGTGTCCCCGTCTGGAAGAAACCGGAAAAATAAAATGAAAAAACTAAAAAATCAGAAGGAAGGAATAAAAGGTATTTCAATTATTTTAAAGTCAAACAAATGTGAAATGTACGTGTTCCTCTTGAAGAGATCTACACGCCCATATATAAAATTAATTAAATGCGTGTTGGTGTCCTGTAGTGAGGACCGGAAAATTAGAAATATCTAAATAATAGGTGAGTTAAGGATGCGTTATGGGTGTCCCCGTCTGGAAGAAACCGGAAAAATAAAATGAAAAAACTAAAAAATCAGAAGGAAGGAATAAAAGTATTTCAATTATTTTAAAGTCAAACAAATGTGGTATGCTCGTGTTCCTCTTGAAGAGATCTACACGCCCATATATAATATTAAATAGTTTAGGTGAGTTAAGGATGCGTTATGGGTGTCCCCGTCTGGAAGGTACCGGAAAAATAAAATGAAAAAACTAAAAAATCAGAAGGAAGGAATAAAAGGTATTTCAATTATTTTAAAGTCAAACAAATGTGGTATGTTCGTGTTCCTCTTGAAGAGATCTACACGCCCATATATAATATTAAATAGTTTAGGTGAGTTAAGGATGCGTTATGGGTGTCCCCGTCTGGATGAGACCGGAAAAATAAAATGAAAAAACTAAAAAATCAGAAGGAAGGAATAAAAGGTATTTCAATTATTTTAAAGTCAAACAAATGTGTATGTACGTGTTCCTCTTGCAGAGATCTACACGCCCATATATAATATTAAATAGTTTAGGTGAGTTAAGGATGCGTTATGGGTGTCCCCGTCTGGAAGAGACCGGAAAAATAAAATGAAAAAACTAAAAAATCAGAAGGAAGGAATAAAATTTATTTCAATTATTTTAAAGTCAAACAAATGTGGTATGTACGTGTTCCTCTTGAAGAGATCTACACGCCCATATATAATATTAAATAGTTTAGGTGAGTTAAGGATGCGTTATGGGTGTCCCCGTCTGGAAGAAACCGGAAAAAAAAACTAAAAAATCAAAAGGAAGGAATAAAAGGTATATCAATTATTTTAAAGTCAAACAAATGTGGTATGTACGTGTTCCTCTTGAAGAGATCTACACGCCCATATATAATATTAAATAGTTTAGGTGAGTTAAGGATGCGTTATGGGTGTCCCCGTCTGGATGAGACCGGAAAAATAAAATGAAAAAACTAAAAAATCAGAAGGAAGGTATAAAAGGTATTTCAATTATTTTAAAGTCAAACAAATGTGGTATGTTCGTGTTCCTCTTGAAGAGATCTACACGCCCATATATAATATTAAATAGTTTAGGTGAGTTAAGGATGCGTTATGGGTGTCCCCGTCCGGAAGAGACCGGAAAAATAAAATGAAAAAACTAAAAAATCAGAAGGAAGGAATAAAAGGTATTTCAATTATTTTAAAGTCAAACAAATGTGGTATGTACGTGTTCCTCTTGAAGAGATCTACACGCCCATATATAATATTAAATAGTTTAGGTGAGTTAAGGATGCGTTATGGGTGTCCCCGTCTGGAAGAGACCGGAAAAATAAAATGAAAAAACTAAAAAATCAGAAGGAAGAAATAAAAGGTATTTCAATTATTTTAAAGTCAAACAAATGTGGTATGTACGTGTTCCTCTTGAAGAGATCTACACGCCCATATATAATATTAAATAGTTTAGGTGAGTTAAGGATGCGTTATGGGTGTCCCCGTCTGGAAGAAACCAGAAAAATAAAATGAAAAAACTAAAAAATCAGAAGGAAGGAATAAAAGGTATTTCAATTATTTTAAAGTCAAACAAATGTGGTATGTACGTGTTCCTCTTGAAGAGATCTACACGCCCATATATAATATTAAATAGTTTAGGTGAGTTAAGGATGCGTTATGGGTGTCCCCGTCTGGATGAGACCGGAAAAATAAAATGAAAAAACTAAAAAATCAGAAGGAAGGAATAAAAGGTATTTCAATTATTTTAAAGTCAAACAAATGTGGTATGTTCGTGTTCCTCTTGAAGAGATCTACACGCCCATATATAATATTAAATAGTTTAGGTGAGTTAAGGATGCGTTAAGGGTGTCCCCGTCTGGAAGAAACCGGAAAAATAAAATGAAAAAACTAAAAAATCAGAAGGAAGGAATAAAAGGTATTTCAATTATTTTAAAGTCAAACAAATGTGGTATGTTCGTGTTCCTCTTGAAGAGATCTACACGCCCATATATAATATTAAATAGTTTAGGTGAGTTAAGGATGCGTTATGGGTGTCCCCGTCTGGATGAGACCGGAAAAATAAAATGAAAAAACTAAAAAATCAGAAGGAAGGAATAAAAGGTATTTCAATTATTTTAAAGTCAAACAAATGTGGTATGTACGTGTTCCTCTTGAAGAGATCTACACGCAAATATATAATATTAAATAGTTTAGGTGAGTTAAGGATGCGTTATGGGTGTCCCCGTCTGGAAGAAACCGGAAAAATAAAATGAAAAAACTAAAAAATCAGAAGGAAGGAATAAAAGGTATTTCAATTATTTTAAAATCAAACAAATGTGGTATGTACGTGTTCCTCTTGAAGAGATCTACACGCCCATATATAATATTAAATAGTTTAGGTGAGTTAAGGATGCGTTATGGGTGTCCCCGTCTGGAAGAAACCGGAAAAATAAAATGAAAAAACTAAAAAATCAGAAGGAAGGAATAAAAGGTATTTCAATTATTTTAAAGTCAAACAAATGTGGTATGTACGTGTTCCTCTTGAAGAGATCTACACGCCCATATATAATATTAAATAGTTTAGGTGAGTTAAGGATGCGTTATGGGTGTCCCCGTCTGGATGAGACCGGAAAAATAAAATGAAAAAACTAAAAAATCAGAAGGAAGGAATAAAAGGTATTTCAATTATTTTAAAGTCAAACAAATGTGGTATGTACGTGTTCCTCTTGAAGAGATCTACACGCCCATATATAATATTAAATAGTTTAGGTGAGTTAAGGATGCGTTATGGGTGTCCCCGTCTGGATGAGACCGGAAAAATAAAATGAAAAAACTAAAAAATCAGAAGGAAGGAATAAAAGGTATTTCAATTATTTTAAAGTCAAACAAATGTGGTATGTTCGTGTTCCTCTTGAAGAGATCTACACGCCCATATATAATATTAAATAGTTTATGTGAGTTAAGGATGCGTTATGGGTGTCCCCGTCTGGAAGATACCGGAAAAATAAAATGAAAAAACTAAAAAATCAGAAGGAAGGAATAAAAGGTATTTCAATTATTTTAAAGTCAAACAAATGTGGTATGTACGTGTTCCTCTTGAAGAGATCTACACGCCCATATATAATATTAAATAGTTTAGGTGAGTTAAGGATGCGTTATGGGTGTCCCCGTCTGGAAGAGACCGGAAAAATAAAATGAAAAAACTAAAAAATGAGAAGGAAGGAATAAAAGGTATTTCAATTATTTTAAAGTCAAACAAATGTGGTATGTACGTGTTCCTCTTGACGAGATCTACACGCCCATATATAATATTAAATAGTTTATTGAAGTTAAGGATGCGTTATGGGTGTCCCCGTCTGGATGAGACCGGAAAAATAAAATGAAAAAACTAAAAAATCAGAAGGAAGGAATAAAAGGTATTTCAATTATTTTAAAGTCAAACAAATGTGGTATGTACGTGTTCCTCTTGAAGAGATCTACACGCCCATATATAATATTAAATAGTTTAGGTGAGTTAAGGATGCGTTATGGGTGTCCCCGTCTGGATGAGACCGGAAAAATAAAATGAAAAAACTAAAAAATCAGAAGGAAGGAATAAAAGGTATTTCAATTATTTTAAAGTCAAACAAATGTGGTATGTTCGTGTTCCTCTTGAAGAGATCTACACGCCCATATATAATATTAAATAGTTTAGGTGAGTTAAGGATGCGTTATGGGTGTCCCCGTCTGGATGAGACCGGAAAAATAAAATGAAAAAACTAAAAAATCAGAAGGAAGGAATAAAAGGTATTTCAATTATTTTAAAGTCAAACAAATGTGGTATGTACGTGTTCCTCTTGAAGAGATCTACACGCCCATATATAATATTAAATAGTTTAGGTGAGTTAAGGATGCGTTATGGGTGTCCCCGTCTGGATGAGACCGGAAAAATAAAATGAAAAAACTAAAAAATCAGAAGGAAGGAATAAAAGGTATTTCAATTATTTTAAAGTCAAACAAATGTGGTATGTACGTGTTCCTCTTGAAGAGATCTACACGCCCATATATAATATTAAATAGTTTAGGTGAGTTAAGGATGCGTTATGGGTGTCCCCGTCTGGATGAGACCGGAAAAATAAAATGAAAAAACTAAAAAATCAGAAGGAAGGAATAAAAGGTATTTCAATTATTTTAAAGTCAAACAAATGTGGTATGTACGTGTTCCTCTTGAAGAGATCTACACGCCCATATATAATATTAAATAGTTTAGGTGAGTTAAGGATGCGTTATGGGTGTCCCCGTCTGGATGAGACCGGAAAAATAAAATGAAAAAACTAAAAAATCAGAAGGAAGGAATAAAAGGTATTTCAATTATTTTAAAGTCAAACAAATGTGGTATGTACGTGTTCCTCTTGAAGAGATCTACACGCCCATATATAATATTAAATAGTTTAGGTGAGTTAAGGATGCGTTATGGGTGTCCCCGTCTGGATGAGACCGGGAAAATAAAATGAAAAAACTAAAAAATCAGAAGGAAGGAATAAAAGGTATTTCAATTATTTTAAAGTCAAACAAATGTGGTATGTACGTGTTCCTCTTGAAGAGATCTACACGCCCATATATAATATTAAATAGTTTAGGTGAGTTAAGGATGCGTTATGGGTGTCCCCGTCTGGATGAGACCGGAAAAATAAAATGAAAAAACTAAAAAATCAGAAGGAAGGAATAAAAGGTATTTCAATTATTTTAAAGTCAAACAAATGTGGTATGTACGTGTTCCTCTTGAAGAGATCTACACGCCCATATATAATATTAAATAGTTTAGGTGAGTTAAGGATGCGTTATGGGTGTCCCCGTCTGGAAGAAACCGGAAAAATAAAATGAAAAAACTAAAAAATCAGAAATAAGGAATAAAAGGTATTTCAATTATTTTAAAGTCAAACAAATGTGGTATGTACGTGTTCCTCTTGAAGAGATCTACACGCCCATATATAATATTAAATAGTTTACTTGAGTTAAGGATGCGTTATGGGTGTCCCCGTCTGGAAGAAGCCGGAAAAATAAAATGAAAAAACTAAAAAATCAGAAGGAAGGAATAAAAGGTATTTCAATTATTTTAAAGTCAAACAAATGTGGTATGTACGTGTTCCTCTTGAAGAGATCTACACGCCCATATATAATATTAAATAGTTTAGGTGAGTTAAGGATGAGTTATGGGTGTCCCCGTCTGGATGAGACCGGAAAAATAAAATGAAAAAACTAAAAAATCAGAAGGAAGGAATAAAAGGTATTTCAATTATTTTAAAGTCAAACAAATGTGGTATGTTCGTGTTCCTCTTGAAGAGATCTACACGCCCATATATAATATTAAATAGTTTAGGTGAGTTAAGGATGAGTTATGGGTGTCCCCGTCTGGATGAGACCGGAAATATAAAATGAAAAAACTAAAAAATCAGAAGGAAGGAATAAAAGGTATTTCAATTATTTTAAAGTCAAACAAATGTGGTATGTACGTGTTCCTCTTGAAGAGATCTACACGCCCATATAAAATATTAAATAGTTTAGCTGAGTTAAGGATGCGTTATGGGTGTCCCCGTCTTGGAGAGACCGGAAAAATAAAATGAAAAAACTAAAAAATCAGAAGGAAGGAATAAAAGGTATTTCAATTATTTTAAAGTCAAACAAATGTGGTATGTACGTGTTCCTCTTGAAGAGATCTACACGCCCATATATAATATTAAATAGTTTAGGTGAGTTAAGGATGCGTTATGGGTGTCCCCGTCTGGAAGAAGCCGGAAAAATAAAATGAAAAAACTAAAAAATCAGAAGGAAGGAATAAAAGGTATTTCAATTATTTTAAAGTCAAACAAATGTGGTATGTACGTGTTCCTCTTGAAGAGATCTACACGCCCATATATAATATTAAATAGTTTAGGTGAGTTAAGGATGCGTTATGGGTGTCCCCGTCTGTATGAGACCGGAAAAATAAAATGAAAAAACTAAAAAATCAGAAGGAAGGAATAAAAGGTATTTCAATTATTTTAAAGTCAAACAAATGTGGTATGTACGTGTTCCTCTTGAAGAGATCTACACGCCCATATATAATATTAAATAGTTTAGGTGAGTTAAGGATGCGTTATGGGTGTCCCCGTCTGGATGAGACCGGAAAAATAAAATGAAAAAACTAAAAAATCAGAAGGAAGGAATAAAAGGTATTTCAATTATATTAAAGTCAAACAAATGTGGTATGTACGTGTTCCTCTTGAAGAGATCTACACGCCCATATATAATATTGAAACAGTTTAGGTGGAGTTAAGGATGTT
>CM063505.1:4291350-4316350 GCA_032207245.1 Pardosa pseudoannulata
AATGTGGTATGTTCGTGTTCCTCTTGAAGAGATCTACACGCCCATATATAATATTAAATAGTTTAGGTGAGTTAAGGATGCGTTATGGGTGTCCCCGTCTGGATGAGACCGGAAAATCAAAATGAAAAAACTAAAAAATCAGAAGGAAGGAATAAAAGGTATTTCAATTATTTTAAAGTCAAACAAATGTGGTATGTTCGTGTTCCTCTTGAAGAGATCTACACGCCCATATATAATATTAAATAGTTTAGGTGAGTTAAGGATGCGTTATGGGTGTCCCCGTCTGGATGAGACCGGAAAATCAAAATGAAAAAACTAAAAAATCAGAAGGAAGGAATAAAAGGTATTTCAATTATTTTAAAGTCAAACAAATGTGGTATGTTCGTGTTCCTCTTGAAGAGATCTACACGCCCATATATAATATTAAATAGTTTAGGTGAGTTAAGGATGCGTTATGGGTGTCCCCGTCTGGATGAGACCGGAAAATCAAAATGAAAAAACTAAAAAATCAGAAGGAATAAAAGGTATTTCAATTATTTTAAAGTCAAACAAATGTGGTATGTTCGTGTTCCTCTTGAAGAGATCTACACGCCCATATATAATATTAAATAGTTTAGGTGAGTTAAGGATGCGTTATGGGTGTCCCCGTCTGGATGAGACCGGAAAATCAAAATGAAAAAACTAAAAAATCAGAAGGAAGGAATAAAAGGTATTTCAATTATTTTAAAGTCAAACAAATGTGGTATGTTCGTGTTCCTCTTGAAGAGATCTACACGCCCATATATAATATTAAATAGTTTAGGTGAGTTAAGGATGCGTTATGGGTGTCCCCGTCTGGATGAGACCGGAAAATCAAAATGAAAAAACTAAAAAATCAGAAGGAAGGAATAAAAGGTATTTCAATTATTTTAAAGTCAAACAAATGTGGTATGTTCGTGTTCCTCTTGAAGAGATCTACACGCCCATATATAATATTAAATAGTTTAGGTGAGTTAAGGATGCGTTATGGGTGTCCCCGTCTGGATGAGACCGGAAAATCAAAATGAAAAAACTAAAAAATCAGAAGGAAGGAATAAAAGGTATTTCAATTATTTTAAAGTCAAACAAATGTGGTATGTTCGTGTTCCTCTTGAAGAGATCTACACGCCCATATATAATATTAAATAGTTTAGGTGAGTTAAGGATGCGTTATGGGTGTCCCCGTCTGGATGAGACCGGAAAATCAAAATGAAAAAACTAAAAAATCAGAAGGAAGGAATAAAAGGTATTTCAATTATTTTAAAGTCAAACAAATGTGGTATGTTCGTGTTCCTCTTGAAGAGATCTACACGCCCATATATAATATTAAATAGTTTATTAGAGTTAAGGATGCGTTATGGGTGTCCCCGTCTGGATGAGACCGGAAAATCAAAATGAAAAAACTAAAAAATCAGAAGGAAGGAATAAAAGGTATTTCAATTATTTTTAAGTCAAACAAATGTGGTATGTTCGTGTTCCTCTTGAAGAGATCTACACGCCCATATATAATATTAAATAGTTTAGGTGAGTTAAGGATGCGTTATGGGTGTCCCCGTCTGGATGAGACCGGAAAATCAAAATGAAAAAACTAAAAAATCAGAAGGAAGGAATAAAAGGTATTTCAATTATTTTAAAGTCAAACAAATGTGGTATGTTCGTGTTCCTCTTGAAGAGATCTACACGCCCATATATAATATTAAATAGTTTAGGTGAGTTAAGGATGCGTTATGGGTGTCCCCGTCTGGATGAGACCGGAAAATCAAAATGAAAAAACTAAAAAATCAGAAGGAAGGAATAAAAGGTATTTCAATTATTTTAAAGTCAAACAAATGTGGTATGTTCGTGTTCCTCTTGAAGAGATCTACACGCCCATATATAATATTAAATAGTTTAGGTGAGTTAAGGATGCGTTATGGGTGTCCCCGTCTGGATGAGACCGGAAAATCAAAATGAAAAAACTAAAAAATCAGAAGGAAGGAATAAAAGGTATTTCAATTATTTTAAAGTCAAACAAATGTGGTATGTTCGTGTTCCTCTTGAAGAGATCTACACGCCCATATATAATATTAAATAGTTTAGGTGAGTTAAGGATGCGTTATGGGTGTCCCCGTCTGGATGAGACCGGAAAATCAAAATGAAAAAACTAAAAAATCAGAAGGAAGGAATAAAAGGTATTTCAATTATTTTAAAGTCAAACAAATGTGGTATGTTCGTGTTCCTCTTGAAGAGATCTACACGCCCATATATAATATTAAATAGTTTATTGGAGTTAAGGATGCGTTATGGGTGTCCCCGTCTGGATGAGACCGGAAAATCAAAATGAAAAAACTAAAAAATCAGAAGGAAGGAATAAAAGGTATTTCAATTATTTTAAAGTCAAACAAATGTGGTATGTTCGTGTTCCTCTTGAAGAGATCTACACGCCCATATATAATATTAAATAGTTTAGGTGAGTTAAGGATGCGTTATGGGTGTCCCCGTCTGGATGAGACCGGAAAATCAAAATGAAAAAACTAAAAAATCAGAAGGAAGGAATAAAAGGTATTTCAATTATTTTAAAGTCAAACAAATGTGGTATGTTCGTGTTCCTCTTGAAGAGATCTACACGCCCATATATAATATTAAATAGTTTATTGGAGTTAAGGATGCGTTATGGGTGTCCCCGTCTGGATGAGACCGGAAAATCAAAATGAAAAAACTAAAAAATCAGAAGGAAGGAATAAAAGGTATTTCAATTATTTTAAAGTCAAACAAATGTGGTATGTTCGTGTTCCTCTTGAAGAGATCTACACGCCCATATATAATATTAAATAGTTTAGGTGAGTTAAGGATGCGTTATGGGTGTCCCCGTCTGGATGAGACCGGAAAATCAAAATGAAAAAACTAAAAAATCAGAAGGAAGGAATAAAAGGTATTTCAATTATTTTAAAGTCAAACAAATGTGGTATGTTCGTGTTCCTCTTGAAGAGATCTACACGCCCATATATAATATTAAATAGTTTATGATAGTTAAGGATGCGTTATGGGTGTCCCCGTCTGGATGAGACCGGAAAATCAAAATGAAAAAACTAAAAAATCAGAAGGAAGGAATAAAAGGTATTTCAATTATTTTAAAGTCAAACAAATGTGGTATGTTCGTGTTCCTCTTGAAGAGATCTACACGCCCATATATAATATTAAATAGTTTATATGAGTTAAGGATGCGTTATGGGTGTCCCCGTCTGGATGAGACCGGAAAATCAAAATGAAAAAACTAAAAAATCAGAAGGAAGGAATAAAAGGTATTTCAATTATTTTAAAGTCAAACAAATGTGGTATGTTCGTGTTCCTCTTGAAGAGATCTACACGCCCATATATAATATTAAATAGTTTAGGTGAGTTAAGGATGCGTTATGGGTGTCCCCGTCTGGATGAGACCGGAAAATCAAAATGAAAAAACTAAAAAATCAGAAGGAAGGAATAAAAGGTATTTCAATTATTTTAAAGTCAAACAAATGTGGTATGTTCGTGTTCCTCTTGAAGAGATCTACACGCCCATATATAATATTAAATAGTTAGGTGAGTTAAGGATGCGTTATGGGTGTCCCCGTCTGGATGAGACCGGAAAATCAAAATGAAAAAACTAAAAAATCAGAAGGAAGGAATAAAAGGTATTTCAATTATTTTAAAGTCAAACAAATGTGGTATGTTCGTGTTCCTCTTGAAGAGATCTACACGCCCATATATAATATTAATTAGTTTATTTGAGTTAAATATGCGTTATGGGTGTCCCCGTCTGGATGAGACCGGAAAATCAAAATGAAAAAACTAAAAAATCAGAAGGAAGGAATAAAAGGTATTTCAATTATTTTAAAGTCAAACAAATGTGGTATGTTCGTGTTCCTCTTGAAGAGATCTACACGCCCATATATAATATTAATTAGTTTAGGTGAGTTAAGGATGCGTTATGGGTGTCCCCGTCTGGATGAGACCGGAAAATCAAAATGAAAAAACTAAAAAATCAGAAGGAAGGAATAAAAGGTATTTCAATTATTTTAAAGTCAAACAAATGTGGTATGTTCGTGTTCCTCTTGAAGAGATCTACACGCCCATATATAATATTAATTAGTTTATTTGAGTTAAGGATGCGTTATGGGTGTCCCCGTCTGGATGAGACCGGAAAATCAAAATGAAAAAACTAAAAAATCAGAAGGAAGGAATAAAAGGTATTTCAATTATTTTAAAGTCAAACAAATGTGGTATGTTCGTGTTCCTCTTGAAGAGATCTACACGCCCATATATAATATTAAATAGTTTAGGTGAGTTAAGGATGCGTTATGGGTGTCCCCGTCTGGATGAGACCGGAAAATCAAAATGAAAAAACTAAAAAATCAGAAGGAAGGAATAAAAGGTATTTCAATTATTTTAAAGTCAAACAAATGTGGTATGTTCGTGTTCCTCTTGAAGAGATCTACACGCCCATATATAATATTAAATAGTTTAGGTGAGTTAAGGATGCGTTATGGGTGTCCCCGTCTGGATGAGACCGGAAAATCAAAATGAAAAAACTAAAAAATCAGAAGGAAGGAATAAAAGGTATTTCAATTATTTTAAAGTCAAACAAATGTGGTATGTTCGTGTTCCTCTTGAAGAGATCTACACGCCCATATATAATATTAAATAGTTTAGGTGAGTTAAGGATGCGTTATGGGTGTCCCCGTCTGGATGAGACCGGAAAATCAAAATGAAAAAACTAAAAAATCAGAAGGAAGGAATAAAAGGTATTTCAATTATTTTAAAGTCAAACAAATGTGGTATGTTCGTGTTCCTCTTGAAGAGATCTACACGCCCATATATAATATTAAATAGTTTAGGTGAGTTAAGGATGCGTTATGGGTGTCCCCGTCTGGATGAGACCGGAAAATCAAAATGAAAAAACTAAAAAATCAGAAGGAAGGAATAAAAGGTATTTCAATTATTTTAAAGTCAAACAAATGTGGTATGTTCGTGTTCCTCTTGAAGAGATCTACACGCCCATATATAATATTAAATAGTTTAGGTGAGTTAAGGATGCGTTATGGGTGTCCCCGTCTGGATGAGACCGGAAAATCAAAATGAAAAAACTAAAAAATCAGAAGGAAGGAATAAAAGGTATTTCAATTATTTTAAAGTCAAACAAATGTGGTATGTTCGTGTTCCTCTTGAAGAGATCTACACGCCCATATATAATATTAAATAGTTTAGGTGAGTTAAGGATGCGTTATGGGTGTCCCCGTCTGGATGAGACCGGAAAATCAAAATGAAAAAACTAAAAAATCAGAAGGAAGGAATAAAAGGTATTTCAATTATTTTAAAGTCAAACAAATGTGGTATGTTCGTGTTCCTCTTGAAGAGATCTACACGCCCATATATAATATTAAATAGTTTAGGTGAGTTAAGGATGCGTTATGGGTGTCCCCGTCTGGATGAGACCGGAAAATCAAAATGAAAAAACTAAAAAATCAGAAGGAAGGAATAAAAGGTATTTCAATTATTTTAAAGTCAAACAAATGTGGTATGTTCGTGTTCCTCTTGAAGAGATCTACACGCCCATATATAATATTAAATAGTTTATTGGAGTTAAGGATGCGTTATGGGTGTCCCCGTCTGGATGAGACCGGAAAATCAAAATGAAAAAACTAAAAAATCAGAAGGAAGGAATAAAAGGTATTTCAATTATTTTAAAGTCAAACAAATGTGGTATGTTCGTGTTCCTCTTGAAGAGATCTACACGCCCATATATAATATTAAATAGTTTAGGTGAGTTAAGGATGCGTTATGGGTGTCCCCGTCTGGATGAGACCGGAAAATCAAAATGAAAAAACTAAAAAATCAGAAGGAAGGAAAAAAAGGTATTTCAATTATTTTAAAGTCAAACAAATGTGGTATGTTCGTGTTCCTCTTGAAGAGATCTACACGCCCATATATAATATTAAATAGTTTAGGTGAGTTAAGGATGCGTTATGGGTGTCCCCGTCTGGATGAGACCGGAAAATCAAAATGAAAAAACTAAAAAATCAGAAGGAAGGAATAAAAGGTATTTCAATTATTTTAAAGTCAAACAAATGTGGTATGTTCGTGTTCCTCTTGAAGAGATCTACACGCCCATATATAATATTAAATAGTTTAGGTGAGTTAAGGATGCGTTATGGGTGTCCCCGTCTGGATGAGACCGGAAAATCAAAATGAAAAAACTAAAAAATCAGAAGGAAGGAATAAAAGGTATTTCAATTATTTTAAAGTCAAACAAATGTGGTATGTTCGTGTTCCTCTTGAAGAGATCTACACGCCCATATATAATATTAAATAGTTTATTAGAGTTAAGGATGCGTTATGGGTGTCCCCGTCTGGATGAGACCGGAAAATCAAAATGAAAAAAACTAAAAAATCAGAAGGAAGGAATAAAAGGTATTTCAATTATTTTAAAGTCAAACAAATGTGGTATGTTCGTGTTCCTCTTGAAGAGATCTACACGCCCATATATAATATTAAATAGTTTAGGTGAGTTAAGGATGCGTTATGGGTGTCCCCGTCTGGATGAGACCGGAAAATCAAAATGAAAAAACTAAAAAATCAGAAGGAAGGAATAAAAGGTATTTCAATTATTTTAAAGTCAAACAAATGTGGTATGTTCGTGTTCCTCTTGAAGAGATCTACACGCCCATATATAATATTAAATAGTTTAGGTGAGTTAAGGATGCGTTATGGGTGTCCCCGTCTGGATGAGACCGGAAAATCAAAATGAAAAAACTAAAAAATCAGAAGGAAGGAATAAAAGGTATTTCAATTATTTTAAAGTCAAACAAATGTGGTATGTTCGTGTTCCTCTTGAAGAGATCTACACGCCCATATATAATATTAAATAGTTTAGGTGAGTTAAGGATGCGTTATGGGTGTCCCCGTCTGGATGAGACCGGAAAATCAAAATGAAAAAACTAAAAAATCAGAAGGAAGGAATAAAAGGTATTTCAATTATTTTAAAGTCAAACAAATGTGGTATGTTCGTGTTCCTCTTGAAGAGATCTACACGCCCATATATAATATTAAATAGTTTAGGTGAGTTAAGGATGCGTTATGGGTGTCCCCGTCTGGATGAGACCGGAAAATCAAAATGAAAAAACTAAAAAATCAGAAGGAAGGAATAAAAGGTATTTCAATTATTTTAAAGTCAAACAAATGTGGTATGTTCGTGTTCCTCTTGAAGAGATCTACACGCCCATATATAATATTAAATAGTTTAGGTGAGTTAAGGATGCGTTATGGGTGTCCCCGTCTGGATGAGACCGGAAAATCAAAATGAAAAAACTAAAAAATCAGAAGGAAGGAATAAAAGGTATTTCAATTATTTTAAAGTCAAACAAATGTGGTATGTTCGTGTTCCTCTTGAAGAGATCTACACGCCCATATATAATATTAAATAGTTTAGGTGAGTTAAGGATGCGTTATGGGTGTCCCCGTCTGGATGAGACCGGAAAATCAAAATGAAAAAACTAAAAAATCAGAAGGAAGGAATAAAAGGTATTTCAATTATTTTAAAGTCAAACAAATGTGGTATGTTCGTGTTCCTCTTGAAGAGATCTACACGCCCATATATAATATTAAATAGTTTAGGTGAGTTAAGGATGCGTTATGGGTGTCCCCGTCTGGATGAGACCGGAAAATCAAAATGAAAAAACTAAAAAATCAGAAGGAAGGAATAAAAGGTATTTCAATTATTTTAAAGTCAAACAAATGTGGTATGTTCGTGTTCCTCTTGAAGAGATCTACACGCCCATATATAATATTAAATAGTTTAGGTGAGTTAAGGATGCGTTATGGGTGTCCCCGTCTGGATGAGACCGGAAAATCAAAATGAAAAAAACTAAAAAATCAGAAGGAAGGAATAAAAGGTATTTCAATTATTTTAAAGTCAAACAAATGTGGTATGTTCGTGTTCCTCTTGAAGAGATCTACACGCCCATATATAATATTAAATAGTTTAGGTGAGTTAAGGATGCGTTATGGGTGTCCCCGTCTGGATGAGACCGGAAAATCAAAATGAAAAAACTAAAAAATCAGAAGGAAGGAATAAAAGGTATTTCAATTATTTTAAAGTCAAACAAATGTGGTATGTTCGTGTTCCTCTTGAAGAGATCTACACGCCCATATATAATATTAAATAGTTTAGGTGAGTTAAGGATGCGTTATGGGTGTCCCCGTCTGGATGAGACCGGAAAATCAAAATGAAAAAACTAAAAAATCAGAAGGAAGGAATAAAAGGTATTTCAATTATTTTAAAGTCAAACAAATGTGGTATGTTCGTGTTCCTCTTGAAGAGATCTACACGCCCATATATAATATTAAATAGTTTATTGGAGTTAAGGATGCGTTATGGGTGTCCCCGTCTGGATGAGACCGGAAAATCAAAATGAAAAAACTAAAAAATCAGAAGGAAGGAATAAAAGGTATTTCAATTATTTTAAAGTCAAACAAATGTGGTATGTTCGTGTTCCTCTTGAAGAGATCTACACGCCCATATATAATATTAAATAGTTTAGGTGAGTTAAGGATGCGTTATGGGTGTCCCCGTCTGGATGAGACCGGAAAATCAAAATGAAAAAACTAAAAAATCAGAAGGAAGGAATAAAAGGTATTTCAATTATTTTAAAGTCAAACAAATGTGGTATGTTCGTGTTCCTCTTGAAGAGATCTACACGCCCATATATAATATTAAATAGTTTAGGTGAGTTAAGGATGCGTTATGGGTGTCCCCGTCTGGATGAGACCGGAAAATCAAAATGAAAAACTAAAAAATCAGAAGGAAGGAATAAAAGGTATTTCAATTATTTTAAAGTCAAACAAATGTGGTATGTTCGTGTTCCTCTTGAAGAGATCTACACGCCCATATATAATATTAAATAGTTTAGGTGAGTTAAGGATGCGTTATGGGTGTCCCCGTCTGGATGAGACCGGAAAATCAAAATGAAAAAACTAAAAAATCAGAAGGAAGGAATAAAAGGTATTTCAATTATTTTAAAGTCAAACAAATGTGGTATGTTCGTGTTCCTCTTGAAGAGATCTACACGCCCATATATAATATTAAATAGTTTAGGTGAGTTAAGGATGCGTTATGGGTGTCCCCGTCTGGATGAGACCGGAAAATCAAAATGAAAAAACTAAAAAATCAGAAGGAAGGAATAAAAGGTATTTCAATTATTTTAAAGTCAAACAAATGTGGTATGTTCGTGTTCCTCTTGAAGAGATCTACACGCCCATATATAATATTAAATAGTTTAGGTGAGTTAAGGATGCGTTATGGGTGTCCCCGTCTGGATGAGACCGGAAAATCAAAATGAAAAAACTAAAAAATAAGAAGGAAGGAATAAAAGGTATTTCAATTATTTTAAAGTCAAACAAATGTGGTATGTTCGTGTTCCTCTTGAAGAGATCTACACGCCCCCTATATAATATTAAATAGTTTAGGTGAGTTAAGGATGCGTTATGGGTGTCCCCGTCTGGATGAGACCGGAAAATCAAAATGAAAAAACTAAAAAATCAGAAGGAAGGAATAAAAGGTATTTCAATTATTTTAAAGTCAAACAAATGTGGTATGTTCGTGTTCCTCTTGAAGAGATCTACACGCCCATATATAATATTAAATAGTTTAGGTGAGTTAAGGATGCGTTATGGGTGTCCCCGTCTGGATGAGACCGGAAAATCAAAATGAAAAAACTAAAAAATCAGAAGGAAGGAATAAAAGGTATTTCAATTATTTTAAAGTCAAACAAATGTGGTATGTTCGTGTTCCTCTTGAAGAGATCTACACGCCCATATATAATATTAAATAGTTTAGGTGAGTTAAGGATGCGTTATGGGTGTCCCCGTCTGGATGAGACCGGAAAATCAAAATGAAAAAACTAAAAAATCAGAAGGAAGGAATAAAAGGTATTTCAATTATTTTAAAGTCAAACAAATGTGGTATGTTCGTGTTCCTCTTGAAGAGATCTACACGCCCATATATAATATTAAATAGTTTAGGTGAGTTAAGGATGCGTTATGGGTGTCCCCGTCTGGATGAGACCGGAAAATCAAAATGAAAAAACTAAAAAATCAGAAGGAAGGAATAAAAGGTATTTCAATTATTTTAAAGTCAAACAAATGTGGTATGTTCGTGTTCCTCTTGAAGAGATCTACACGCCCATATATAATATTAAATAGTTTAGGTGAGTTAAGGATGCGTTATGGGTGTCCCCGTCTGGATGAGACCGGAAAATCAAAATGAAAAAACTAAAAAATCAGAAGGAAGGAATAAAAGGTATTTCAATTATTTTAAAGTCAAACAAATGTGGTATGTTCGTGTTCCTCTTGAAGAGATCTACACGCCCATATATAATATTAAATAGTTTAGGTGAGTTAAGGATGCGTTATGGGTGTCCCCGTCTGGATGAGACCGGAAAATCAAAATGAAAAAACTAAAAAATCAGAAGGAAGGAATAAAAGGTATTTCAATTATTTTAAAGTCAAACAAATGTGGTATGTTCGTGTTCCTCTTGAAGAGATCTACACGCCCATATATAATATTAAATAGTTTAGGTGAGTTAAGGATGCGTTATGGGTGTCCCCGTCTGGATGAGACCGGAAAATCAAAATGAAAAAACTAAAAAATCAGAAGGAAGGAATAAAAGGTATTTCAATTATTTTAAAGTCAAACAAATGTGGTATGTTCGTGTTCCTCTTGAAGAGATCTACACGCCCATATATAATATTAAATAGTTTATTGGAGTTAAATATGCGTTATGGGTGTCCCCGTCTGGATGAGACCGGAAAATCAAAATGAAAAAACTAAAAAATCAGAAGGAAGGAATAAAAGGTATTTCAATTATTTTAAAGTCAAACAAATGTGGTATGTTCGTGTTCCTCTTGAAGAGATCTACACGCCCATATATAATATTAAATAGTTTAGGTGAGTTAAGGATGCGTTATGGGTGTCCCCGTCTGGATGAGACCGGAAAATCAAAATGAAAAAACTAAAAAATCAGAAGGAAGGAATAAAAGGTATTTCAATTATTTTAAAGTCAAACAAATGTGGTATGTTCGTGTTCCTCTTGAAGAGATCTACACGCCCATATATAATATTAAATAGTTTAGGTGAGTTAAGGATGCGTTATGGGTGTCCCCGTCTGGATGAGACCGGAAAATCAAAATGAAAAAACTAAAAAATCAGAAGGAAGGAATAAAAGGTATTTCAATTATTTTAAAGTCAAACAAATGTGGTATGTTCGTGTTCCTCTTGAAGAGATCTACACGCCCATATATAATATTAAATAGTTTAGGTGAGTTAAGGATGCGTTATGGGTGTCCCCGTCTGGATGAGACCGGAAAATCAAAATGAAAAAACTAAAAAATCAGAAGGAAGGAATAAAAGGTATTTCAATTATTTTAAAGTCAAACAAATGTGGTATGTTCGTGTTCCTCTTGAAGAGATCTACACGCCCATATATAATATTAAATAGTTTAGGTGAGTTAAGGATGCGTTATGGGTGTCCCCGTCTGGATGAGACCGGAAAATCAAAATGAAAAAACTAAAAAATCAGAAGGAAGGAATAAAAGGTATTTCAATTATTTTAAAGTCAAACAAATGTGGTATGTTCGTGTTCCTCTTGAAGAGATCTACACGCCCATATATAATATTAAATAGTTTAGGTGAGTTAAGGATGCGTTATGGGTGTCCCCGTCTGGATGAGACCGGAAAATCAAAATGAAAAAAATAAAATCAGAAGGAAGGAAAAAAAGGTATTTCAATTATTTTAAAGTCAAACAAATGTGGTATGTTCGTGTTCCTCTTGAAGAGATCTACACGCCCATATATAATATTAAATAGTTTAGGTGAGTTAAGGATGCGTTATGGGTGTCCCCGTCTGGATGAGACCGGAAAATCAAAATGAAAAAACTAAAAAATCAGAAGGAAGGAATAAAAGGTATTTCAATTATTTTAAAGTCAAACAAATGTGGTATGTTCGTGTTCCTCTTGAAGAGATCTACACGCCCATATATAATATTAAATAGTTTAGGTGAGTTAAGGATGCGTTATGGGTGTCCCCGTCTGGATGAGACCGGAAAATCAAAATGAAAAAACTAAAAAATCAGAAGGAAGGAATAAAAGGTATTTCAATTATTTTAAAGTCAAACAAATGTGGTATGTTCGTGTTCCTCTTGAAGAGATCTACACGCCCATATATAATATTAAATAGTTTAGGTGAGTTAAGGATGCGTTATGGGTGTCCCCGTCTGGATGAGACCGGAAAATCAAAATGAAAAAACTAAAAAATCAGAAGGAAGGAATAAAAGGTATTTCAATTATTTTAAAGTCAAACAAATGTGGTATGTTCGTGTTCCTCTTGAAGAGATCTACACGCCCATATATAATATTAAATAGTTTAGGTGAGTTAAGGATGCGTTATGGGTGTCCCCGTCTGGATGAGACCGGAAAATCAAAATGAAAAAACTAAAAAATCAGAAGGAAGGAATAAAAGGTATTTCAATTATTTTAAAGTCAAACAAATGTGGTATGTTCGTGTTCCTCTTGAAGAGATCTACACGCCCATATATAATATTAAATAGTTTAGGTGAGTTAAGGATGCGTTATGGGTGTCCCCGTCTGGATGAGACCGGAAAATCAAAATGAAAAAAACTAAAAAATCAGAAGGAAGGAATAAAAGGTATTTCAATTATTTTAAAGTCAAACAAATGTGGTATGTTCGTGTTCCTCTTGAAGAGATCTACACGCCCATATATAATATTAAATAGTTTAGGTGAGTTAAGGATGCGTTATGGGTGTCCCCGTCTGGATGAGACCGGAAAATCAAAATGAAAAAACTAAAAAATCAGAAGGAAGGAATAAAAGGTATTTCAATTATTTTAAAGTCAAACAAATGTGGTATGTTCGTGTTCCTCTTGAAGAGATCTACACGCCCATATATAATATTAAATAGTTTAGGTGAGTTAAGGATGCGTTATGGGTGTCCCCGTCTGGATGAGACCGGAAAATCAAAATGAAAAAACTAAAAAATCAGAAGGAAGGAATAAAAGGTATTTCAATTATTTTAAAGTCAAACAAATGTGGTATGTTCGTGTTCCTCTTGAAGAGATCTACACGCCCATATATAATATTAAATAGTTTAGGTGAGTTAAGGATGCGTTATGGGTGTCCCCGTCTGGATGAGACCGGAAAATCAAAATGAAAAAACTAAAAAATCAGAAGGAAGGAATAAAAGGTATTTCAATTATTTTAAAGTCAAACAAATGTGGTATGTTCGTGTTCCTCTTGAAGAGATCTACACGCCCATATATAATATTAAATAGTTTAGGTGAGTTAAGGATGCGTTATGGGTGTCCCCGTCTGGATGAGACCGGAAAATCAAAATGAAAAAACTAAAAAATCAGAAGGAAGGAATAAAAGGTATTTCAATTATTTTAAAGTCAAACAAATGTGGTATGTTCGTGTTCCTCTTGAAGAGATCTACACGCCCATATATAATATTAAATAGTTTAGGTGAGTTAAGGATGCGTTATGGGTGTCCCCGTCTGGATGAGACCGGAAAATCAAAATGAAAAAACTAAAAAATCAGAAGGAAGGAAAAAAAGGTATTTCAATTATTTTAAAGTCAAACAAATGTGGTATGTTCGTGTTCCTCTTGAAGAGATCTACACGCCCATATATAATATTAAATAGTTTAGGTGAGTTAAGGATGCGTTATGGGTGTCCCCGTCTGGATGAGACCGGAAAATCAAAATGAAAAAACTAAAAAATCAGAAGGAAGGAATAAAAGGTATTTCAATTATTTTAAAGTCAAACAAATGTGGTATGTTCGTGTTCCTCTTGAAGAGATCTACACGCCCATATATAATATTAAATAGTTTAGGTGAGTTAAGGATGCGTTATGGGTGTCCCCGTCTGGATGAGACCGGAAAATCAAAATGAAAAAACTAAAAAATCAGAAGGAAGGAATAAAAGGTATTTCAATTATTTTAAAGTCAAACAAATGTGGTATGTTCGTGTTCCTCTTGAAGAGATCTACACGCCCATATATAATATTAAATAGTTTAGGTGAGTTAAGGATGCGTTATGGGTGTCCCCGTCTGGATGAGACCGGAAAATCAAAATGAAAAAACTAAAAAATCAGAAGGAAGGAATAAAAGGTATTTCAATTATTTTAAAGTCAAACAAATGTGGTATGTTCGTGTTCCTCTTGAAGAGATCTACACGCCCATATATAATATTAAATAGTTTAGGTGAGTTAAGGATGCGTTATGGGTGTCCCCGTCTGGATGAGACCGGAAAATCAAAATGAAAAAACTAAAAAATCAGAAGGAAGGAATAAAAGGTATTTCAATTATTTTAAAGTCAAACAAATGTGGTATGTTCGTGTTCCTCTTGAAGAGATCTACACGCCCATATATAATATTAAATAGTTTAGGTGAGTTAAGGATGCGTTATGGGTGTCCCCGTCTGGATGAGACCGGAAAATCAAAATGAAAAAACTAAAAAATCAGAAGGAAGGAATAAAAGGTATTTCAATTATTTTAAAGTCAAACAAATGTGGTATGTTCGTGTTCCTCTTGAAGAGATCTACACGCCCATATATAATATTAAATAGTTTAGGTGAGTTAAGGATGCGTTATGGGTGTCCCCGTCTGGATGAGACCGGAAAATCAAAATGAAAAAACTAAAAAATCAGAAGGAAGGAATAAAAGGTATTTCAATTATTTTAAAGTCAAACAAATGTGGTATGTTCGTGTTCCTCTTGAAGAGATCTACACGCCCATATATAATATTAAATAGTTTAGGTGAGTTAAGGATGCGTTATGGGTGTCCCCGTCTGGATGAGACCGGAAAATCAAAATGAAAAAACTAAAAAATCAGAAGGAAGGAATAAAAGGTATTTCAATTATTTTAAAGTCAAACAAATGTGGTATGTTCGTGTTCCTCTTGAAGAGATCTACACGCCCATATATAATATTAAATAGTTTAGGTGAGTTAAGGATGCGTTATGGGTGTCCCCGTCTGGATGAGACCGGAAAATCAAAATGAAAAAACTAAAAAATCAGAAGGAAGGAATAAAAGGTATTTCAATTATTTTAAAGTCAAACAAATGTGGTATGTTCGTGTTCCTCTTGAAGAGATCTACACGCCCATATATAATATTAAATAGTTTATAGGAGTTAAGGATGCGTTATGGGTGTCCCCGTCTGGATGAGACCGGAAAATCAAAATGAAAAAACTAAAAAATCAGAAGGAAGGAATAAAAGGTATTTCAATTATTTTAAAGTCAAACAAATGTGGTATGTTCGTGTTCCTCTTGAAGAGATCTACACGCCCATATATAATATTAAATAGTTTAGGTGAGTTAAGGATGCGTTATGGGTGTCCCCGTCTGGATGAGACCGGAAAATCAAAATGAAAAAACTAAAAAATCAGAAGGAAGGAATAAAAGGTATTTCAATTATTTTAAAGTCAAACAAATGTGGTATGTTCGTGTTCCTCTTGAAGAGATCTACACGCCCATATATAATATTAATTAGTTTATTTGAGTTAAATATGCGTTATGGGTGTCCCCGTCTGGATGAGACCGGAAAATCAAAATGAAAAAACTAAAAAATCAGAAGGAAGGAATAAAAGGTATTTCAATTATTTTAAAGTCAAACAAATGTGGTATGTTCGTGTTCCTCTTGAAGAGATCTACACGCCCATATATAATATTAAATAGTTTATTGGAGTTAAGGATGCGTTATGGGTGTCCCCGTCTGGATGAGACCGGAAAATCAAAATGAAAAAACTAAAAAATCAGAAGGAAGGAATAAAAGGTATTTCAATTATTTTAAAGTCAAACAAATGTGGTATGTTCGTGTTCCTCTTGAAGAGATCTACACGCCCATATATAATATTAAATAGTTTAGGTGAGTTAAGGATGCGTTATGGGTGTCCCCGTCTGGATGAGACCGGAAAATCAAAATGAAAAAACTAAAAAATCAGAAGGAAGGAATAAAAGGTATTTCAATTATTTTAAAGTCAAACAAATGTGGTATGTTCGTGTTCCTCTTGAAGAGATCTACACGCCCATATAATATTAAATAGTTTAGGTGAGTTAAGGATGCGTTATGGGTGTCCCCGTCTGGATGAGACCGGAAAATCAAAATGAAAAAACTAAAAAATCAGAAGGAAGGAATAAAAGGTATTTCAATTATTTTAAAGTCAAACAAATGTGGTATGTTCGTGTTCCTCTTGAAGAGATCTACACGCCCATATATAATATTAAATAGTTTAGGTGAGTTAAGGATGCGTTATGGGTGTCCCCGTCTGGATGAGACCGGAAAATCAAAATGAAAAAACTAAAAAATCAGAAGGAAGGAATAAAAGGTATTTCAATTATTTTAAAGTCAAACAAATGTGGTATGTTCGTGTTCCTCTTGAAGAGATCTACACGCCCATATATAATATTAAATAGTTTAGGTGAGTTAAGGATGCGTTATGGGTGTCCCCGTCTGGATGAGACCGGAAAATCAAAATGAAAAAACTAAAAAATCAGAAGGAAGGAAAAAAAGGTATTTCAATTATTTTAAAGTCAAACAAATGTGGTATGTTCGTGTTCCTCTTGAAGAGATCTACACGCCCATATATAATATTAAATAGTTTAGGTGAGTTAAGGATGCGTTATGGGTGTCCCCGTCTGGATGAGAGCGGAAAATAAAAATGAAAAAACTAAAAAATCAGAAGGAAGGAATAAAAGGTATTTCAATTATTTTAAAGTCAAACAAATGTGGTATGTACGTGTTCCTCTTGAAGAGATCTACACGCCCATATATAATATTAAATAGTTTAGGTGAGTTAAGGATGCGTTATGGGTGTCCCCGTCTGGATGAGACCGGAAAATCAAAATGAAAAAACTAAAAAATCAGAAGGAAGGAATAAAAGGTATTTCAATTATTTTAAAGTCAAACAAATGTGGTATGTTCGTGTTCCTCTTGAAGAGATCTACACGCCCATATATAATATTAAATAGTTTAGGTGAGTTAAGGATGCGTTATGGGTGTCCCCGTCTGGATGAGACCGGAAAAATAAAATGAAAAAACTAAAAAATCAGAAGGAAGGAATAAAAGGTATTTCAATTATTTTAAAGTCAAACAAATGTGGTATGTTCGTGTTCCTCTTGAAGAGATCTACACGCCCATATATAATATTAAATAGTTTAGGTGAGTTAAGGATGCGTTATGGGTGTCCCCGTCTGGAAGAGTCCGGAAAAATAAAATGAAAAAACTAAAAAATCAGAAGGAAGGAATAAAAGGTATTTCAATTATTTTAAAGTCAAACAAATGTGGTATGTTCGTGTTCCTCTTGAAGAGATCTACACGCCCATATATAATATTAAATAGTTTAGGTGAGTTAAGGATGCGTTATGGGTGTCCCCGTCTGGAAGGTACCGGAAAAATAAAATGAAAAAACTAAAAAATCAGAAGGAAGGAATAACAGGTATTTCAATTATTTTAAAGTCAAACAAATGTGGTATGTACGTGTTCCTCTTGAAGAGATCTACACGCCCATATATAATATTAAATAGTTTAGGTGAGTTAAGGATGCGTTATGGGTGTCCCCGTCTGGATGAGACCGGAAAATCAAAATGAAAAAACTAAAAAATCAGAAGGAAGGAATAAAAGGTATTTCAATTATTTTAAAGTCAAACAAATGTGGTATGTTCGTGTTCCTCTTGAAGAGATCTACACGCCCATATATAATATTAAATAGTTTAGGTGAGTTAAGGATGCGTTATGGGTGTCCCCGTCTGGATGAGACCGGAAAATCAAAATGAAAAAACTAAAAAATCAGAAGGAAGGAATAAAAGGTATTTCAATTATTTTAAAGTCAAACAAATGTGGTATGTTCGTGTTCCTCTTGAAGAGATCTACACGCCCATATATAATATTAAATAGTTTAGGTGAGTTAAGGATGCGTTATGGGTGTCCCCGTCTGGATGAGACCGGAAAATCAAAATGAAAAAACTAAAAAATCAGAAGGAAGGAATAAAAGGTATTTCAATTATTTTAAAGTCAAACAAATGTGGTATGTTCGTGTTCCTCTTGAAGAGATCTACACGCCCATATATAATATTAAATAGTTTAGGTGAGTTAAGGATGCGTTATGGGTGTCCCCGTCTGGATGAGACCGGAAAATCAAAATGAAAAAACTAAAAAATCAGAAGGAAGGAATAAAAGGTATTTCAATTATTTTAAAGTCAAACAAATGTGGTATGTTCGTGTTCCTCTTGAAGAGATCTACACGCCCATATATAATATTAAATAGTTTAGGTGAGTTAAGGATGCGTTATGGGTGTCCCCGTCTGGATGAGACCGGAAAAATAAAATGAAAAAACTAAAAAATCAGAAGGAAGGAATAAAAGGTATTTCAATTATTTTAAAGTCAAACAAATGTGGTATGTTCGTGTTCCTCTTGAAGAGATCTACACGCCCATATATAATATTAAATAGTTTAGGTGAGTTAAGGATGCGTTATGGGTGTCCCCGTCTGGATGAGACCGGAAAATCAAAATGAAAAAACTAAAAAATCAGAAGGAAGGAATAACAGGTATTTCAATTATTTTAAAGTCAAACAAATGTGGTATGTTCGTGTTCCTCTTGAAGAGATCTACACGCCCATATATAATATTAAATAGTTTAGGTGAGTTAAGGATGCGTTATGGGTGTCCCCGTCTGGATGAGACCGGAAAATCAAAATGAAAAAACTAAAAAATCAGAAGGAAGGAATAAAAGGTATTTCAATTATTTTAAAGTCAAACAAATGTGGTATGTTCGTGTTCCTCTTGAAGAGATCTACACGCCCATATATAATATTAAATAGTTTAGGTGAGTTAAGGATGCGTTATGGGTGTCCCCGTCTGGATGAGACCGGAAAATCAAAATGAAAAAACTAAAAAATCAGAAGGAAGGAATAAAAGGTATTTCAATTATTTTAAAGTCAAACAAATGTGGTATGTTCGTGTTCCTCTTGAAGAGATCTACACGCCCATATATAATATTAAATAGTTTAGGTGAGTTAAGGATGCGTTATGGGTGTCCCCGTCTGGATGAGACCGGAAAATCAAAATGAAAAAACTAAAAAATCAGAAGGAAGGAATAAAAGGTATTTCAATTATTTTAAAGTCAAACAAATGTGGTATGTTCGTGTTCCTCTTGAAGAGATCTACACGCCCATATATAATATTAAATAGTTTAGGTGAGTTAAGGATGCGTTATGGGTGTCCCCGTCTGGATGAGACCGGAAAATCAAAATGAAAAAACTAAAAAATCAGAAGGAAGGAATAAAAGGTATTTCAATTATTTTAAAGTCAAACAAATGTGGTATGTTCGTGTTCCTCTTGAAGAGATCTACACGCCCATATATAATATTAAATAGTTTAGGTGAGTTAAGGATGCGTTATGGGTGTCCCCGTCTGGATGAGACCGGAAAATCAAAATGAAAAAACTAAAAAATCAGAAGGAAGGAATAAAAGGTATTTCAATTATTTTAAAGTCAAACAAATGTGGTATGTTCGTGTTCCTCTTGAAGAGATCTACACGCCCATATATAATATTAAATAGTTTAGGTGAGTTAAGGATGCGTTATGGGTGTCCCCGTCTGGATGAGACCGGAAAATCAAAATGAAAAAACTAAAAAATCAGAAGGAAGGAATAAAAGGTATTTCAATTATTTTAAAGTCAAACAAATGTGGTATGTTCGTGTTCCTCTTGAAGAGATCTACACGCCCATATATAATATTAAATAGTTTAGGTGAGTTAAGGATGCGTTATGGGTGTCCCCGTCTGGATGAGACCGGAAAATCAAAATGAAAAAACTAAAAAATCAGAAGGAAGGAATAAAAGGTATTTCAATTATTTTAAAGTCAAACAAATGTGGTATGTTCGTGTTCCTCTTGAAGAGATCTACACGCCCATATATAATATTAAATAGTTTAGGGGAGTTAAGGATGCGTTATGGGTGTCCCCGTCTGGAAGAGACCGGAAAATCAAAATGAAAAAACTAAAAAATCAGAAGGAAGGAATAAAAGGTATTTCAATTATTTTAAAGTCAAACAAATGTGTGGTATGTTCGTGTTCCTCTTGAAGAGATCTACACGCCCATATATAATATTAAATAGTTTAGGTGAGTTAAGGATGCGTTATGGGTGTCCCCGTCTGGATGAGACCGGAAAATCAAAATGAAAAAACTAAAAAATCAGAAGGAAGGAATAACAGGTATTTCAATTATTTTAAAGTCAAACAAATGTGGTATGTTCGTGTTCCTCTTGAAGAGATCTACACGCCCATATATAATATTAAATAGTTTAGGTGAGTTAAGGATGCGTTATGGGTGTCCCCGTCTGGATGAGACCGGAAAATCAAAATGAAAAAACTAAAAAATCAGAAGGAAGGAATAAAAGGTATTTCAATTATTTTAAAGTCAAACAAATGTGGTATGTTCGTGTTCCTCTTGAAGAGATCTACACGCCCATATATAATATTAAATAGTTTAGGTGAGTTAAGGATGCGTTATGGGTGTCCCCGTCTGGATGAGACCGGAAAATCAAAATGAAAAAACTAAAAAATCAGAAGGAAGGAATAACAGGTATTTCAATTATTTTAAAGTCAAACAAATGTGGTATGTTCGTGTTCCTCTTGAAGAGATCTACACGCCCATATATAATATTAAATAGTTTAGGTGAGTTAAGGATGCGTTATGGGTGTCCCCGTCTGGATGAGACCGGAAAATCAAAATGAAAAAACTAAAAAATCAGAAGGAAGGAATAAAAGGTATTTCAATTATTTTAAAGTCAAACAAATGTGGTATGTTCGTGTTCCTCTTGAAGAGATCTACACGCCCATATATAATATTAAATAGTTTAGGTGAGTTAAGGATGCGTTATGGGTGTCCCCGTCTGGAAGAGACCGGAAAATCAAAATGAAAAAACTAAAAAATCAGAAGGAAGGAATAAAAGGTATTTCAATTATTTTAAAGTCAAACAAATGTGGTATGTTCGTGTTCCTCTTGAAGAGATCTACACGCCCATATATAATATTAAATAGTTTAGGTGAGTTAAGGATGCGTTATGGGTGTCCCCGTCTGGATGAGACCGGAAAATCAAAATGAAAAAACTAAAAAATCAGAAGGAAGGAATAAAAGGTATTTCAATTATTTTAAAGTCAAACAAATGTGGTATGTTCGTGTTCCTCTTGAAGAGATCTACACGCCCATATATAATATTAAATAGTTTATTTGAGTTAAGGATGCGTTATGGGTGTCCCCGTCTGGATGAGACCGGAAAATCAAAATGAAAAAACTAAAAAATCAGAAGGAAGGAATAAAAGGTATTTCAATTATTTTAAAGTCAAACAAATGTGGTATGTTCGTGTTCCTCTTGAAGAGATCTACACGCCCATATATAATATTAAATAGTTTAGGGGAGTTAAGGATGCGTTATGGGTGTCCCCGTCTGGAAGAGACCTGAAAAAAAAATGAAAAAACTAAAAAATCAGAAGGAAGGAATAAAATGTATTTCAATTATTTTAAAGTCAAACAAATGTGGTATGTTCGTGTTCCTCTTGAAGAGATCTACACGCCCATATATAATATTAAATAGTTTAGGGGAGTTAAGGATGCGTTATGGGTGTCCCCGTCTGGATGAGACCGGAAAATCAAAATGAAAAAACTAAAAAATCAGAAGGAAGGAATAAAAGGTATTTCAATTATTTTAAAGTCAAACAAATGTGGTATGTTCGTGTTCCTCTTGAAGAGATCTACACGCCCATATATAATATTAAATAGTTTATTGGAGTTAAGGATGCGTTATGGGTGTCCCCGTCTGGATGAGACCGGAAAATCAAAATGAAAAAACTAAAAAATCAGAAGGAAGGAATAAAAGGTATTTCAATTATTTTAAAGTCAAACAAATGTGGTATGTTCGTGTTCCTCTTGAAGAGATCTACACGCCCATATATAATATTAAATAGTTTAGGTGAGTTAAGGATGCGTTATGGGTGTCCCCGTCTGGATGAGACCGGAAAATCAAAATGAAAAAACTAAAAAATCAGAAGGAAGGAATAAAAGGTATTTCAATTATTTTAAAGTCAAACAAATGTGGTATGTTCGTGTTCCTCTTGAAGAGATCTACACGCCCATATATAATATTAAATAGTTTAGGTGAGTTAAGGATGCGTTATGGGTGTCCCCGTCTGGATGAGACCGGAAAATCAAAATGAAAAAACTAAAAAATCAGAAGGAAGGAATAAAAGGTATTTCAATTATTTTAAAGTCAAACAAATGTGGTATGTTCGTGTTCCTCTTGAAGAGATCTACACGCCCATATATAATATTAAATAGTTTAGGTGAGTTAAGGATGCGTTATGGGTGTCCCCGTCTGGATGAGACCGGAAAATCAAAATGAAAAAACTAAAAAATCAGAAGGAAGGAATAAAAGGTATTTCAATTATTTTAAAGTCAAACAAATGTGGTATGTTCGTGTTCCTCTTGAAGAGATCTACACGCCCATATATAATATTAAATAGTTTATTGGAGTTAAGGATGCGTTATGGGTGTCCCCGTCTGGATGAGACCGGAAAATCAAAATGAAAAAACTAAAAAATCAGAAGGAAGGAATAAAAGGTATTTCAATTATTTTAAAGTCAAACAAATGTGGTATGTTCGTGTTCCTCTTGAAGAGATCTACACGCCCATATATAATATTAAATAGTTTATTGGAGTTAAGGATGCGTTATGGGTGTCCCCGTCTGGATGAGACCGGAAAATCAAAATGAAAAAACTAAAAAATCAGAAGGAAGGAATAAAAGGTATTTCAATTATTTTAAAGTCAAACAAATGTGGTATGTTCGTGTTCCTCTTGAAGAGATCTACACGCCCATATATAATATTAAATAGTTTAGGGGAGTTAAGGATGCGTTATGGGTGTCCCCGTCTGGATGAGACCGGAAAATCAAAATGAAAAAACTAAAAAATCAGAAGGAAGGAATAAAAGGTATTTCAATTATTTTAAAGTCAAACAAATGTGGTATGTTCGTGTTCCTCTTGAAGAGATCTACACGCCCATATATAATATTAAATAGTTTATTGGAGTTAAGGATGCGTTATGGGTGTCCCCGTCTGGATGAGACCGGAAAATCAAAATGAAAAAAACTAAAAAATCAGAAGGAAGGAATAAAAGGTATTTCAATTATTTTAAAGTCAAACAAATGTGGTATGTTCGTGTTCCTCTTGAAGAGATCTACACGCCCATATATAATATTAAATAGTTTAGGTGAGTTAAGGATGCGTTATGGGTGTCCCCGTCTGGATGAGACCGGAAAATCAAAATGAAAAAACTAAAAAATCAGAAGGAAGGAATAAAAGGTATTTCAATTATTTTAAAGTCAAACAAATGTGGTATGTTCGTGTTCCTCTTGAAGAGATCTACACGCCCATATATAATATTAAATAGTTTAGGTGAGTTAAGGATGCGTTATGGGTGTCCCCGTCTGGATGAGACCGGAAAATCAAAATGAAAAAACTAAAAAATCAGAAGGAAGGAATAAAAGGTATTTCAATTATTTTAAAGTCAAACAAATGTGGTATGTTCGTGTTCCTCTTGAAGAGGATCTAGACGCCCATATATAATATTAAATAGTTTAGGTGAGTTAAGGATGCGTTTATGGGTGTCCCCGTCTGGATGAGACCGGAAAATCAAAATGAAAAAACTAAAAAATCAGAAGGAAGGAATAAAAGGTATTTCAATTATTTTAAAGTCAAACAAATGTGGTATGTTCGTGTTCCTCTTGAAGAGATCTACACGCCCATATATAATATTAAATAGTTTAGGTGAGTTAAGGATGCGTTATGGGTGTCCCCGTCTGGATGAGACCGGAAAATCAAAATGAAAAAACTAAAAAATCAGAAGGAAGGAATAAAAGGTATTTCAATTATTTTAAAGTCAAACAAATGTGGTATGTTCGTGTTCCTCTTGAAGAGATCTACACGCCCATATATAATATTAAATAGTTTAGGTGAGTTAAGGATGCGTTATGGGTGTCCCCGTCTGGATGAGACCGGAAAATCAAAATGAAAAAACTAAAAAATCAGAAGGAAGGAATAAAAGGTATTTCAATTATTTTAAAGTCAAACAAATGTGGTATGTTCGTGTTCCTCTTGAAGAGATCTACACGCCCATATATAATATTAAATAGTTTATTGGAGTTAAGGATGCGTTATGGGTGTCCCCGTCTGGATGAGACCGGAAAATCAAAATGAAAAAACTAAAAAATCAGAAGGAAGGAATAAAAGGTATTTCAATTATTTTAAAGTCAAACAAATGTGGTATGTTCGTGTTCCTCTTGAAGAGATCTACACGCCCATATATAATATTAAATAGTTTAGGTGAGTTAAGGATGCGTTATGGGTGTCCCCGTCTGGATGAGACCGGAAAATCAAAATGAAAAAACTAAAAAATCAGATGGAAGTAATAACAGGTATTTCAATTATTTTAAAGTCAAACAAATGTGGTATGTTCGTGTTCCTCTTGAAGAGATCTACACGCCCATATATAATATTAAATAGTTTAGGTGAGTTAAGGATGCGTTATGGGTGTCCCCGTCTGGATGAGACCGGAAAATCAAAATGAAAAAACTAAAAAATCAGAAGGAAGGAATAAAAGGTATTTCAATTATTTTAAAGTCAAACAAATGTGGTATGTTCGTGTTCCTCTTGAAGAGATCTACACGCCCATATATAATATTAAATAGTTTAGGTGAGTTAAGGATGCGTTATGGGTGTCCCCGTCTGGATGAGACCGGAAAATCAAAATGAAAAAACTAAAAAATCAGAAGGAAGGAATAAAAGGTATTTCAATTATTTTAAAGTCAAACAAATGTGGTATGTTCGTGTTCCTCTTGA
>CM063505.1:4316450-4378950 GCA_032207245.1 Pardosa pseudoannulata
TGATTTTTTAGTTTTTTCATTTCATTTTTCCGGTTTCTTCCAGACGGGGACACCCATAACGCATCCTTAACTCACCTAAACTATTTAATATTATATATGGGCGTGTAGATCTCTTCAAGAGGAACACGTACATACCACATTTGTTTGACTTTAAAATAATTGAAATACCTTTTATTCCTTCCTTCTAATTTTTTAGTTTTTTCATTTTATTTTTCCGGTTTCTTCCAGACGGGGACACCCATAACGCATCCTTAACTCACCTAAACTATTTAATATTATATATGGGCGTGTAGATCTCTTCAAGAGGAACACGAACATACCACATTTGTTTGACTTTAAAATAATTGAAATATATTTTATTCCTTCCTTCTGATTTTTTAGTTTTTTCATTTTATTTTTCCGGTTTCTTCCAGACGGGGACACCCATAACGCATCCTTCACTCACCTAAACTATTTAATATTATATATGGGCGTGTAGATCTCTTCAAGAGGAACACGTACATACCACATCTGTTTGACTTTAAAATAATTGAAATACCTTTTATTCCTTCCTTCTGATTTTTTAGTTTTTTCATTTTATTTTTCCGGTCTCTTCCAGACGGGGACACCCATAACGCATCCTTAACTCCCCTAAACTATTTAATATTATATATGGGCGTGTAGATCTCTTCAAGAGGAACACGAACATACCACATTTGTTTGACTTTAAAATAATTGAAATACCTTTTATTCCTTCCTTCTGATTTTTTAGTTTTTTCATTTTGATTTTCCGGTCTCATCCAGACGGGGACACCCATAACGCATCCTTAACTCACCTAAACTATTTAATATTATATATGGGCGTGTAGATCTCTTCAAGAGGAACAGGAACATACCACATTTGTTTGAATTTAAAATAATTGAAATACCTTTTATTCCTTCCTTCTGATTTTTTAGTTTTTTCATTTTGATTTTCCGGTCTCATCCAGACGGGGACACCCATAACGCATCCTTAACTCACCTAAACTATTTAATATTATATATGGGCGTGTAGATCTCTTCAAGAGGAACACGAACATACCACATTTGTTTGACTTTAAAATAATTGAAATACATTTTATTCCTTCCTTCTGATTTTTTAGTTTTTTCATTTTGATTTTCCGGTCTCATCCAGACGGGGACACCCATAACGCATCCTTAACTCACCTAAACTATTTAATATTATATATGGGCGTGTAGATCTCTTCAAGAGGAACACGGACATACCACATTTGTTTGACTTTAAAATAATTGAAATACCTTTTATTCCTTCCTTCTGATTTTTTAGTTTTTTCATTTTATTTTTCCGGTTTCTTCCAGACGGGGACACCCATAACGCATCCTTAACTCACCTAAACTATTTAATATTATATATGGGCGTGTAGATCTCTTCAAGAGGAACACGAACATACCACATTTGTTTGACTTTAAAATAATTGAAATACCTTTTATTCCTTCCATCTGATTTTTTAGTTTTTTCATTTTATTTTTCCGGTCTCTTCCAGACGGGGACACCCATAACGCATCCTTAACTCACCTAAACTATTTAATATTATATATGGGCGTGTAGATCTCTTCAAGAGGAACACGTACATACCACATTTGTTTGACTTTAAAATAATTGAAATACCTTTTATTCCTTCCTTCTGATTTTTTAGTTTTTTCATTTTGATTTTCCGGTCTCATCCAGACGGGGACACCCATAACGCATCCTTAACTCACCTAAACTATTTAATATTATATATGGGCGTGTAGATCTCTTCAAGAGGAACACGTACATACCACATTTGTTTGACTTTAAAATAATTGAAATACCTTTTATACCTTCCTTCTGATTTTTTAGTTTTTTCATTTTAATTTTCCGGTCTCATCCAGACGGGGACACCCATAACGCATCCTTAACTCACCTAAACTATTTAATATTATATATGGGCATGTAGATCTCTTCAAGAGGAACACGAACATACCACATTTGTTTGACTTTAAAATAATTGAAATACCTTTTATTCCTTCCATCTGATTTTTTAGTTTTTTCATTTTGATTTTCCGGTCTCATCCAGACGGGGACACCCATAACGCATCCTTAACTCACCTAAACTATTTAATATTATATATGGGCGTGTAGATCTCTTCAAGAGGAACACGAACATACCACATTTGTTTGACTTTAAAATAATTGAAATACCTTTTATTCCTTCCTTCTGATTTTTTAGTTTTTTCATTTTATTTTTCCGGTTTCTTCCAGACGGGGACACCCATAACGCATCCTTAACTCACCTAAATTATTTAATATTATATATGGGCGTGTAGATCTCTTCAAGAGGAACACGAACATACCACATTTGTTTGACTTTAAAATAAATGAAATACCTTTTATTCCTTCCTTCTGATTTTTTAGTTTTTTCATTTTATTTTTCCGGTCTCATCCAGACGGGGACACCCATAACGCATCCTTAACTCACCTAAACTATTTAATATTATATATGGGCGTGTAGATCTCTTCAAGAGGAACACGAACATACCACATTTGTTTGACTTTAAAATAATTGAAATACCTTTTATTCCTTCCTTCTGATTTTTTAGTTTTTTCATTTTATTTTTCCGGTTTCTTCCAGACGGGGACACCTATAACGCATCCTTAACTCACCTAAACTATTTAATATTATATATGGGCGTGTAGATCTCTTCAAGAGGAACACGTACATACCACATTTGTTTGACTTTAAAATAATTGAAATACCTTTTATTCATTCCTTCTGATTTTTTAGTTTTTTCATTTTATTTTTCCGGTTTCTTCCAGACGGGGACACCCATAACGCATCCTTAACTCACCTAAACTATTTAATATTATATATGGGCGTGTAGATCTCTTCAAGAGGAACACGAACATACCACATTTGTTTGACTTTAAAATAATTGAAATACCTTTTATTCCTTCCTTCTGATTTTTTAGTTTTTTCATTTTGATTTTCCGGTCTCTTCCAGACGGGGACACCCATAACGCATCCTTAACTCACCTAAACAATTTAATATTATATATGGGCGTGTAGATCTCTTCAAGAGGAACACGTACATACCACATTTGTTTGACTTTAAAATAATTGAAATACCTTTTATTCCTTCCTTCTGATTTTTTAGTTTTTTCATTTTATTTTTCCGGTCTCATCCAGACGGGGACACCCATAACGCATCCTTAACTCACCTAAACTATTTAATATTATATATGGGCGTGTAGATCTCTTCAAGAGGAACACGAACATACCACATTTGTTTGACTTTAAAATAATTGAAATACCTTTTATTCCTTCCTTCTGATTTTTTAGTTTTTTCATTTTGATTTTCCGGTCTCATCCAGACGGGGACACCCATAACGCATCCTTAACTCAGCTAAACTATTTAATATTATATATGAGCGTGTAGATCTCTTCAAGAGGAACACGTACATACCACATTTGTTTGACTTTAAAATAATTGAAATACCTTTTATTCCTTCCTTCTGATTTTTTAGTTTTTTTCATTTTATTTTTCCGGTCTCATCCAGACGGGGACACCCATAACGCATCCTTAACTCACCTAAACTATTTAATATTATATATGGGCGTGTAGATCTCTTCAAAAGGAACACGAACATACCACATTTGTTTGACTTTAAAATAATTGAAATACCTTTTATTCCTTCCTTCTGATTTTTTAGTTTTTTCATTTTGATTTTCCGGTCTCATCCAGACGGGGACACCCATAACGCATCCTTAACTCACCTAAACTATTTAATATTATATATGGGCGTGTAGATCTCTTCAAGAGGAACACGTACATACCACATTTGTTTGACTTTAAAATAATTGAAATACCTTTTATTCCTTCCATCTGATTTTTTAGTTTTTTCATTTTATTTTTCCGGTCTCTTCCAGACGGGGACACCCATAACGCATCCTTAACTCACCTAAACTATTTAATATTATATATGGGCGTGTAGATCTCTTCAAGAGGAACACGTACATACCACATTTGTTTGAATTTAAAATAATTGAAATACCTTTTATTCCTTCCTTCTGATTTTTTAGTTTTTTCATTTTATTTTTCCGGTCTCTTCCAGACGGGGACACCCATAACGCATCCTTAACTCACCTAAACTATTTAATATTATATATGGGCGTGTAGATCTCTTCAAGAGGAACACGAACATTCCACATTTGTTTGACTTTAAAATAATTGAAATACCTTTTATTCCTTCCTTCTGATTTTTTAGTTTTTTCATTTTATTTTTCCGGTCTCTTCCAGACGGGGACACCCATAACGCATCCTTAACTCACCTAAACTATTTAATATTATATATGGGCGTGTAGATCTCTTCAAGAGGAACACGAACATACCACATTTGTTTGACTTTAAAATAATTGAAATACCTTTTATTCCTTCCTTCTGATTTTTTAGTTTTTTCATTTTATTTTTCTGGTCTCATCCAGACGGGGACACCCATAACGCATCCTTAACTCAACTAAACTATTTAATATTATATATGGGCGTGTAGATCTCTTCAAGAGGAACACGTACATACCACATTTGTTTGACTTTAAAATAATTGAAATACCTTTTATTCCTTCCATCTGATTTTTTAGTTTTTTCATTTTATTTTTCCGGTTTCTTAAAGACGGGGACACCCATAACGCATCCTTAACTCACCTAAACTATTTAATATTATATATGGGCGTGTAGATCTCTTCAAGAGGAACACGAACATACCACATTTGTTTGACTTTAAAATAATTGAAATACCTTTTATTCCTTCCTTCTGATTTAATTTTTTTCATTTTGATTTTCCGGTCTCATCCAGACGGGGACACCCATAACGCATCCTTAACTCACCTAAACTATTTAATATTATATATGGGCGTGTAGATCTCTTCAAGAGGAACACGAACATACCACATTTGTTTGACTTTAAAATAATTGAAATACCTTTTTTTCCTTCCTTCTGATTTTTTAGTTTTTTCATTTTGATTTTCGGGTCTCATCCAGACGGGGACACCCATAACGCATCCTTAACTCACCTAAACTATTTAATATTATATATGGGCGTGTAGATCTCTTCAAGAGGAACACGAACATACCACATTTGTTTGACTTTAAAATAATTGAAATACCTTTTATTCCTTCCTTCTGATTTTTTAGTTTTTTCATTTTGATTTTCCGGTCTCATCCAGACGGGGACACCCATAACGCATCCTTAACTCACCTAAACTATTTAATATTATATATGGGCGTGTAGATCTCTTCAAGAGGAACACGTACATACCACATTTGTTTGACTTTAAAATAATTGAAATACATTTTATTCCTTCCTTCTGATTTTTTAGTTTTTTCATTTTATTTTTCCGGTCTCATCCAGACGGGGACACCCATAACGCATCCTTAACTCAACTAAACTATATAATATTATACATGGGCGTGTAGATCTCTTCAAGAGGAACACGTACATACCACATTTGTTTGACTTTAAAATAATTGAAATACCTTTTATTCCTTCCTTCTGATTTTTTAGTTTTTTCATTTTATTTTTCCGGTTTCTTCCAGACGGGGACACCCATAACGCATCCTTAACTCACCTAAACTATTTAATATTATATATGGGCATGTAGATCTCTTCAAGAGGAACACGTACATACCACATTTGTTTGACTTTAAAATAATTGAAATACCTTTTATTCCTTCCTTCTGATTTTTTAGTTTTTTCATTTTATTTTTCCGGTCTCTTCCAGACGGGGACACCCATAACGCATCCTTAACTCACCTAAACTATTTAATATTATATATGGGCGTGTAGATCTCTTCAAGAGGAACACGAACATACCACATTTGTTTGACTTTAAAATAATTGAAATACCATTTATTCCTTCCTTCTGATTTTTTAGTTTTTTCATTTTGATTTTCCGGTCTCATCCAGACGGGGACACCCATAACGCATCCTTAACTCACCTAAACTATTTAATATTATATATGGGCGTGTAGATCTCTTCAAGAGGAACACGAACATACCACATTTGTTTGACTTTAAAATAATTGAAATACCTTTTATTCCTTCCTTCTGATTTTTTAGTTTTTTCATTTTTATTTTCCGGTCTCATCCAGACGGGGACACCCATAACGCATCCTTAACTCACCTAAACTATTTAATATTATATATGGGCATGTAGATCTCTTCAAGAGGAACACGAACATACCACATTTGTTTGACTTTAAAATAATTGAAATACCTTTTATTCCTTCCATCTGATTTTTTAGTTTTTTCATTTTGATTTTCCGGTCTCATCCAGACGGGGACACCCATAACGCATCCTTAACTCACCTAAACTATTTAATATTATATATGGGCGTGTAGATCTCTTCAAGAGGAACACGAACATACCACATTTGTTTGACTTTAAAATAATTGAAATACCTTTTATTCCTTCCTTCTGATTTTTTAGTTTTTTCATTTTATTTTTCCGGTTTCTTCCAGACGGGGACACCCATAACGCATCCTTAACTCACCTAAATTATTTAATATTATATATGGGCGTGTAGATCTCTTCAAGAGGAACACGAACATACCACATTTGTTTGACTTTAAAATAATTGAAATACCTTTTATTCCTTCCTTCTGATTTTTTAGTTTTTTCATTTTGATTTTCCGGTCTCATCCAGACGGGGACACCCATAACGCATCCTTAACTCACCTAAACTATTTAATATTATATATGGGCGTGTAGATCTCTTCAAGAGGAACACGAACATACCACATTTGTTTTACTTTAAAATAATTGAAATACCTTTTATTCCTTCCATCTGATTTTTTAGTTTTTTCATTTTGATTTTCCGGTCTCATCCAGACGGGGACACCCATAACGCATCCTTAACTCACCTAAACTATTTAATATTATATATGGGCGTGTAGATCTCTTCAAGAGGAACACGAACGTACCACATTTGTTTGACTTTAAAATAATTGAAATACCTTTTATTCCTTCCTTCTGATTTTTTAGTTTTTTCATTTTGATTTTCCGGTCTCATCCAGACGGGGACACCCATAACGCATCCTTAACTCACCTAAACTATTTAATATTATATATGGGCGTGTAGATCTCTTCAAGAGGAATACGAACATACCACATTTGTTTGACTTTAAAATAATTGAAATACCTTTTATTCCTTCCATCTGATTTTTTAGTTTTTTCATTTTGATTTTCCGGTCTCATCCAGACGGGGACACCCATAACGCATCCTTAACTCACCTAAACTATTTAATATTATATAGGGGGCGTGTAGATCTCTTCAAGAGGAACACGAACATACCACATTTGTTTGACTTTAAAATAATTGAAATACCTTTTATTCCTTCCTTCTTATTTTTTAGTTTTTTCATTTTGATTTTCCGGTCTCATCCAGACGGGGACACCCATAACGCATCCTTAACTCAGCTAAACTAGTTAATATTATATATGGGCGTGTAGATCTCTTCAAGAGGAACACGTACATACCACATTTGTTTGACTTTAATATAATTGAAATTCCTTTTATTCCTTCCTTCTGATTTTTTAGTTTTTTCATTTTATTTTTCCGGTCTCTTCCAGACGCGGACACCCATAACGCATCCTTAACTCACCTAAACTATTTAATATTATATATGGGCGTGTAGATCTCTTCAAGAGGAACACGAACATACCACATTTGTTTGACTTTAAAATAATTGAAATACCTTTTATTCCTTCCTTCTGATTTTTTAGTTTTTTCATTTTGAATTTCCGGTCTCATCCAGACGGGGACACCCATAACGCATCCTTAACTCACCTAAACTATTTAATATTATATATGGGCGTGTAGATCTCTTCAAGAGGAACACGAACATACCACATTTGTTTGACTTTAAAATAATTGAAATACCTTTTATTCCTTCCATCTGATTTTTTAGTTTTTTCATTTTGATTTTCCGGTCTCATCCAGACGGGGACACCCATAACGCATCCTTAACTCACCTAAACTATTTAATATTATATATGGGCGTGTAGATCTCTTCAAGAGGAACACGAACATACCACATTTGTTTGACTTTAAAATAATTGAAATACCTTTTATTCCTTCCTTCTGATTTTTTAGTTTTTTCATTTTGATTTTCCGGTCTCATCCAGACGGGGACACCCATAACGCATCCTTAACTCACCTAAACTATTTAATATTATATATGGGCTAGTAGATCTCTTCAAGAGGAACACGTACATACCACATTTGTTTGACTTTAAAATAATTGAAATACCTTTTATTCCTTCCATCTGATTTTTTAGTTTTTTCATTTTATTTTTCCGGTTTCTTAAAGACGGGGACACCCATAACGCATCCTTAACTCACCTAAACTATTTAATATTATATATGGGCGTGTAGATCTCTTCAAGAGGAACACGTACATACCACATTTGTTTGACTTTAAAATAATTGAAATACCTTTTATTCCTTCCTTCTGATTTTTTAGTTTTTTCATTTTATTTTTCCGGTCTCATCCAGACGGGGACACCCATAACGCATCCTTAACTCACCTAAACTATTTAATATTATATATGGGCGTGTAGATCTCTTCAAGAGGAACACGTACATACCACATTTGTTTGACTTAAAATAATTGAAATACCTTTTATTCCTTCCTTCTGATTTTTTAGTTTTTTCATTTAATTTTTCCGTATTCATCCAGACGGGGACACCCATAACGCATCCTTAACTCACCTAAACTATTTAATATTATATATGGGCGTGTAGATCTCTTCAAGAGGAACACGAACATACCACATTTGTTTGACTTTAAAATAATTGAAATACCTTTTATTCCTTCCTTCTGATTTTTTAGTTTTTTCATTTTGATTTTCCGGTCTCATCCAGACGGGGACACCCATAACGCATCCTTAACTCACCTAAACTATTTAATATTATATATGGGCGTGTAGATCTCTTCAAGAGGAACACGTACATACCACATTTGTTTGACTTTAAAATAATTGAAATACATTTTATTCCTTCCTTCTGATTTTTTAGTTTTTTCATTTTATTTTTCCGGTCTCTTCCAGACGGGGACACCCATAACGCATCCTTAACTCAACTAAACTATATAATATTATACATGGGCGTGTAGATCTCTTCAAGAGGAACACGTACATACCACATTTGTTTGACTTTAAAATAATTGAAATACCTTTTATTCCTTCCTTCTGATTTTTTAGTTTTTTCATTTTATTTTTCCGGTTTCTTCCAGACGGGGACACCCATAACGCATCCTTAACTCACCTAAACTATTTAATATTATATATGGGCGTGTAGATCTCTTCAAGAGGAACACGAACATACCACATTTGTTTGACTTTAAAATAATTGAAATACCTTTTATTCCTTCCTTCTGATTTTTAATTTTTTCATTTTATTTTTCCGGTTTCTTCCAGACGGGGACACCCATAACGCATCCTTAACTCACCTAAACTATTTAATATTATATATGGGCGTGTAGATCTCTTCAAGAGGAACACGAACATACCACATTTGTTTGACTTTAAAATAATTGAAATACCTTTTATTCCTTCCTTCTGATTTTTTAGTTTTTTCATTTTGATTTTCCGGTCTCATCCAGACGGGGACACCCATAACGCATCCTTAACTCACCTAAACTATTTATTATTATATATGGGCGTGTAGATCTCTTCAAGAGGAACACGAACATACCACATTTGTTTGACTTTAAAATAATTGAAATACCTTTTATTCCTTCCTTCTGATTTTTTAGTTTTTTCATTTTATTTTTCCGGTCTCATCCAGACGGGGACACCCATAACGCATCCTTAACTCACCTAAACTATTTATTATTATATATGGGCGTGTAGATCTCTTCAAGAGGAACACGAACATACCACATTTGTTTGACTTTAAAATAATTGAAATACCTTTTATTCCTTCCTTCTGATTTTTTAGTTTTTTCATTTTATTTTTCCGGTCTCATCCAGACGGGGACACCCATAACGCATCCTTAACTCACCTAAACTATTTAATATTATATATGGGCGTGTAGATCTCTTCAAGAGGAACACGAACATACCACATTTGTTTGACTTTAAAATAATTGAAATACCTTTTATTCCTTCCTTCTGATTTTTTAGTTTTTTCATTTTATTTTTCCGGTCTCTTCCAGACGGGGACAACCATAACGCATCCTTAACTCACCTAAACTATTTAATATTATATATGGGCGTGTAGATCTCTTCAAGAGGAACACGTACATACCACATTTGTTTGACTTTAAAATAATTGAAATACCTTTTATTCCTTCCTTCTGATTTTTTAGTTTTTTCATTTTATTTTTCCGGTCTCATCCAGACGGGGACACCCATAACGCATCCTTAACTCACCTAAACTATTTAATATTATATATGGGCGTGTAGATCTCTTCAAGAGGAACACGAACATACCACATTTGTTTGACTTTAAAATAATTGAAATACCTTTTATTCCTTCCTTCTGATTTTTTAGTTTTTTCGTTTTTTATTTCCGGTCTCATCCAGACGGGGACACCCATAACGCATCCTTAACTCACCTAAACTATTTAATATTATATATGGGCGTGTAGATCTCTTCAAGAGGAACACGAACATACCACATTTGTTTGACTTTAAAGTAATTGAAATACCTTTTATTCCTTCCTTCTGATTTTTTAGTTTTTTCATTTTGATTTTCCGGTCTCATCCAGACGGGGACACCCATAACGCATCCTTAACTCCCCTAAACTATTTAATATTATATATGGGCGTGTAGATCTCTTCAAGAGGAACACGAACATACCACATTTGTTTGACTTTAAAATAATTGAAATACCTTTTATTCCTTCCTTCTTATTTTTTAGTTTTTTCATTTTGATTTTCCGGTCTCATCCAGACGGGGACACCCATAACGCATCCTTAACTCACCTAAACTATTTAATATTATATATGGGCGTGTAGATCTCTTCAAGAGGAACACGAACATACCACATTTGTTTGACTTTAAAATAATTGAAATAGATTTTATTCCTTCCTTCTGATTTTTTAGTTTTTTCATTTTGATTTTCCGGTTTCTTCCAGACGGGGACACCCATAACGCATCCTTAACTCACCTAAACTATTTAATATTATATATGGGCGTGTAGATCTCTTCAAGAGGCACACGTACATACCACATTTGTTTGACTTTAAAATAATTGAAATACCTTTTATTCCTTCCTTCTGATTTTTTAGTTTTTTCATTTTATTTTTCCGGTACCTTCCAGACGGGGACACCCATAACGCATCCTTCACTCACCTAAACTATTTAATATTATATATGGGCGTGTAGATCTCTTCAAGAGGAACACGAACATACCACATTTGTTTGACTTTAAAATAATTGAAATACCTTTTATTCCTTCCTTCTGATTTTTTAGTTTTTTCATTTTATTTTTCCGGTACCTTCCAGACGGGGACACCCATAACGCATCCTTCACTCACCTAAACTATTTAATATTATATATGGGCGTGTAGATCTCTTCAAGAGGAACACGAACATACCACATTTGTTTGACTTTAAAATAATTGAAATACCTTTTATTCCTTCCTTCTGATTTTTTAGTTTTTTCATTTTGATTTTCCGGTTTCTTCCAGACGGGGACACCCATAACGCATCCTTAACTCACCTAAACTATTTAATATTATATATGGGCGTGTAGATCTCTTCAAGAGGAACACGAACATACCACATTTGTTTGACTTTAAAATAATTGAAATACCTTTTATTCCTTCCTTCTGATTTTTTAGTTTTTTCATTTTGATTTTCCGGTCTCATCCAGACGGGGACACCCATAACGCATCCTTAACTCACCAAACTATTTAATATTATATATGGGCGTGTAGATCTCTTCAAGAGGAACACGAACATACCACATTTGTTTGACTTTAAAATAATTGAAATACCTTTTATTCCTTCCTTCTGATTTTTTAGTTTTTTCATTTTGATTTTCCGGTCTCATCCAGACGGGGACACCCATAACGCATCCTTAACTCACCTAAACTATTTAATATTATATATGGGCGTGTAGATCTCTTCAAGAGGAACACGAACATACCACATTTGTTCGACTTTAAAATAATTGAAATACCTTTTATTCCTTCCTTCTGATTTTTTAGTTTTTTCATTTTGATTTTCCGGTCTCTTCCAGACGGGGACACCCATAACGCATCCTTAACTCACCTAAACTATTTAATATTATATATGGGCGTGTAGATCTCTTCAAGAGGAACACGAACATACCACATTTGTTTGACTTTAAAGTAATTGAAATACCTTTTATTCCTTCCTTCTGATTTTTTAGTTTTTTCATTTCATTTTTCCGGTTTCTTCCAGACGGGACACCCATAACGCATCCTTAACTCACCTAAACTATTTAATATTATATATGGGCGTGTAGATCTCTTCAAGAGGAACACGAACATACCACATTTGTTTGACTTTAAAGTAATTGAAATACCTTTTATTCCTTCCTTCTGATTTTTTAGTTTTTTCATTTTATTTTTCCGGTTTCTTCCAGACGGGGACACCCATAACGCATCCTTAACTCACCTAAACTATTTAATATTATATATGGGCGTGTAGATCTCTTCAAGAGGAACACGAACATACCACATTTGTTTGACTTTAAAGTAATTGAAATACCTTTTATTCCTTCCTTCTGATTTTTTAGTTTTTTCATTTTATTTTTCCGGTTTCTTCCAGACGGGGACACCCATAACGCATCCTTAACTCACCTAAACTATTTAATATTATATATGGGCGTGTAGATCTCTTCAAGAGGAACACGAACATACCACATTTGTTTGACTTTAAAGTAATTGAAATACCTTTTATTCCTTCCTTCTGATTTTTTAGTTTTTTTCATTTTATTTTTCCGGTTTCTTCCAGACGGGGACACCCATAACGCATCCTTAACTCACCTAAACTATTTAATATTATATATGGGCGTGTAGATCTCTTCAAGAGGAACACGAACATACCACATTTGTTTGACTTTAAAGTAATTGAAATACCTTTTATTATTTCCTTCTGATTTTTTAGTTTTTTCATTTTATTTTTCCGGTTTCTTCCAGACGGGGACACCCATAACGCATCCTTAACTCACCTAAACTATTTAATATTATATATGGGCGTGTAGATCTCTTCAAGAGGAACACGAACATACCACATTTGTTTGACTTTAAAGTAATTGAAATACCTTTTATTCCTTCCTTCTGATTTTTTAGTTTTTTTATTTTATTTTTCCGGTTTCTTCCAGACGGGGACACCCATAACGCATCCTTAACTCACCTAAACTATTTAATATTATATATGGGCGTGTAGATCTCTTCAAGAGGAACACGAACATACCACATTTGTTTGACTTTAAAGTAATTGAAATACCTTTTATTCCTTCCTTCTGATTTTTTAGTTTTTTCATTTTGATTTTCCGGTTTCTTCCAGACGGGGACACCCATAACGCATCCTTAACTCACCTAAACTATTTAATATTATATATGGGCGTGTAGATCTCTTCAAGAGGAACACGAACATACCACATTTGTTTGACTTTAAAATAATTGAAATACCTTTTATTCCTTCCTTCTGATTTTTTAGTTTTTTCATTTTGATTTTCCGGTCTCATCCAGACGGGGACACCCATAACGCATCCTTAACTCACCTAAACTATTTAATATTATATATGGGCGTGTAGATCTCTTCAAGAGGAACACGAACATACCACATTTGTTTGACTTTAAAATAATTGAAATACCTTTTATTCCTTCCTTCTGATTTTTTAGTTTTTTCATTTTGATTTTCCGGTCTCATCCAGACGGGGACACCCATAACGCATCCTTAACTCACCTAACTTATTTAATATTATATATGGGCGTGTAGATCTCTTCAAGAGGAACACGAACATACCACATTTGTTTGACTTTAAAATAATTGAAATACCTTTTATTCCTTCCTTCTGATTTTTTAGTTTTTTCATTTTTATTTTCCGGTCTCATCCAGACGGGGACACCCATAACGCATCCTTAACTCACCTAAACTATTTAATATTATATATGGGCGTGTAGATCTCTTCAAGAGGAACACGTACATACCACATTTGTTTGACTTTAAAATAATTGAAATACCTTTTATTCCTTCCATCTGATTTTTTAGTTTTTTCATTTTGATTTTCCGGTCTCATCCAGACGGGGACACCCATAACGCATCCTTAACTCACCTAAACTATTTAATATTATATATGGGCGTGTAGATCTCTTCAAGAGGAACACGAACATACCACATTTGTTTGACTTTAAAATAATTGAAATACCTTTTATTCCTTCCTTCTGATTTTTTAGTTTTTTCATTTTATTTTTCCGGTTTCTTCCAGACGGGGACACCCATAACGCATCCTTAACTCACCTAAACTATTTAATATTATATATGGGCGTGTAGATCTCTTCAAGAGGAACACGAACATACCACATTTGTTTGACTTTAAAGTAATTGAAATACCTTTTATTCCTTCCTTCTGATTTTTTAGTTTTTTCATTTTATTTTTCCGGTTTCTTCCAGACGGGGACACCCATAACGCATCCTTAACTCACCTAAACTATTTAATATTATATATGGGCGTGTAGATCTCTTCAAGAGGAACACGAACATACCACATTTGTTTGACTTTAAAGTAATTGAAATACCTTTTATTCCTTCCTTCTGATTTTTTAGTTTTTTCATTTTATTTTTCCGGTTTCTTCCAGACGGGGACACCCATAACGCATCCTTAACACTCCTAAACTATTTAATATTATATATGGGCGTGTAGATCTCTTCAAGAGGAACACGAACATACCACATTTGTTTGACTTTAAAGTAATTGAAATACCTTTTATTCCTTCCTTCTGATTTTTTAGTTTTTTCATTTCATTTTTCCGGTTTCTTCCAGACGGGGACACCCATAACGCATCCTTAACTCACCTAAACTATTTAATATTATATATGGGCGTGTAGATCTCTTCAAGAGGAACACGAACATACCACATTTGTTTGACTTTAAAGTAATTGAAATACCTTTTATTCCTTCCTTCTGATTTTTTAGTTTTTTTTATTTTATTTTTCCGGCTTCTTCCAGACGGGGACACCCATAACGCATCCTTAACTCACCTAAACTATTTAATATTATATATGGGCGTGTAGATCTCTTCAAGAGGAACACGAACATACCACATTTGTTTGACTTTAAAGTAATTGAAATACCTTTTATTCCTTCCTTCTGATTTTTTAGTTTTTTCATTTTGATTTTCCGGTTTCTTCCAGACGGGGACACCCATAACGCATCCTTAACTCACCTAAACTATTTAATATTATATATGGGCGTGTAGATCTCTTCAAGAGGAACACGAACATACCACATTTGTTTGACTTTAAAATAATTGAAATACCTTTTATTCCTTCCTTCTGATTTTTTAGTTTTTTCATTTTATTTTTCCGGTCTCATCCAGACGGGGACACCCATAACGCATCCTTAACTCACCTAAACTATTTAATATTATATATGGGCGTGTAGATCTCTTCAAGAGGAACACGAACATACCACATTTGTTTGACTTTAAAATAATTGAAATACCTTTTATTCCTTCCTTCTGATTTTTTAGTTTTTTCATTTTGATTTTCCGGTTTCTTCCAGACGGGGACACCCATAACGCATCCTTAACTCACCTAAACTATTTAATATTATATATGGGCGTGTAGATCTCTTCAAGAGGAACACGTACATACCACATTTGTTTAACTTTAAAATAATTGAAATACCTTTTATTCCTTCCTTCTGATTTTTTAGTTTTTTCATTTTATTTTTCCGGTTTCTTCCAGACGGGGACACCCATAACGCATCCTTAACTCACCTAAACTATTTAATATTATATATGGGCGTGTAGATCTCTTCAAGAGGAACACGAACATACCACATTTGTTTGACTTTAAAATAATTGAAATACATTTTATTCCTTCCATCTGATTTTTTAGTTTTTTCATTTTTATTTTCCGGTCTCATCCAGACGGGGACACCCATAACGCATCCTTAACTCACCTAAACTATTTAATATTATATATGGGCGTGTAGATCTCTTCAAGAGGAACACGAACATACCACATTTGTTTGACTTTAAAATAATTGAAATACCTTTTATTCCTTCCTTCTGATTTTTTAGTTTTTTCATTTTGATTTTCCGGTCTCATCCAGACGGGGACACCCATAACGCATCCTTAACTCACCTAAACTATTTAATATTATATATGGGCGTGTAGATCTCTTCAAGAGGAACACGAACATACCACATTTGTTTGACTTTAAAATAATTGAAATACCTTTTATTCCTTCCTTCTGATTTTTTAGTTTTTTCATTTTGATTTTCCGGTCTCATCCAGACGGGGACACCCATAACGCATCCTTAACTCACCTAAACTATTTAATATTATATATGGGCGTGTAGATCTCTTCAAGAGGAACACGAACATACCACATTTGTTTGACTTTAAAATAATTGAAATACCTTTTATTCCTTCCATCTGATTTTTTAGTTTTTTCATTTTGATTTTCCGGTCTCATCCAGACGGGGACACCCATAACGCATCCTTAACTCACCTAAACTATTTAATATTATATATGGGCGTGTAGATCTCTTCAAGAGGAACACGAACATACCACATTTGTTTGACTTTAAAATAATTGAAATACCTTTTATTCCTTCCTTCTGATTTTTTAGTTTTTTCATTTTGATTTTCCGGTCTCATCCAGACGGGGACACCCATAACGCATCCTTAACTCACCTAAACTATTTAATATTATATATGGGCGTGTAGATCTCTTCAAGAGGAACACGAACATACCACATTTGTTTGACTTTAAAATAATTGAAATACCTTTTATTCCTTCCATCTGATTTTTTAGTTTTTTCATTTTATTTTTCCGGTCTCTTCCAGACGGGGACACCCATAACGCATCCTTAACTCACCTAAACTATTTAATATTATATATGGGCGTGTAGATCTCTTCAAGAGGAACACGAACATACCACATTTGTTTGACTTTAAATTAATTGAAATACCTTTTATTCCTTCCTTCTGATTTTTTAGTTTTTTCATTTTTATTTTCCGGTCTCATCCAGACGGGGACACCCATAACGCATCCTTAACTCACCTAAACTATTTAATATTATATATGGGCGTGTAGATCTCTTCAAGAGGAACACGAACATACCACATTTGTTTGACTTTAAAATAATTGAAATACCTTTTATTCCATCCTTCTGATTTTTTAGTTTTTTCATTTTATTTTTCCGGTCTCTTCCAGACGGGGACACCCATAACGCATCCTTAACTCACCTAAACTATTTAATATTATATATGGGCGTGTAGATCTCTTCAAGAGGAACACGTACATACCACATTTGTTTGACTTTAAAATAATTGAAATACCTTTTATTCCTTCCTTCTGATTTTTTAGTTTTTTCATTTTGATTTTCCGGTCTCATCCAGACGGGGACACCCATAACGCATCCTTAACTCACCTAAACTAATTTATATTATATATGGGCGTGTAGATCTCTTCAAGAGGAACACGTACATACCACATTTGTTTGACTTTAAAATAATTGAAATACCTTTTATTCCTTCCTTCTGATTTTTTAGTTTTTTCATTTTGATTTTCCGGTCTCATCCAGACGGGGACACCCATAACGCATCCTTAACTCACCTAAACTATTTAATATTATATATGGGCGTGTAGATCTCTTCAAGAGGAACACGAACATACCACATTTGTTTTACTTTAAAATAATTGAAATACCTTTTATTCCTTCCTTCTGATTTTTTAGTTTTTTCATTTTGATTTTCCGGTCTCATCCAGACGGGGACACCCATAACGCATCCTTAACTCACCTAAACTATTTAATATTATATATGGGCGTGTAGATCTCTTCAAGAGGAACACGAACATACCACATTTGTTTGACTTTAAAATAATTGAAATACCTTTTATTCCTTCCTTCTTATTTTTTAGTTTTTTCATTTTGATTTTCCGGTCTCATCCAGACGGGGACACCCATAACTCATCCTTAACTCACCTAAATTATTTAATATTATATATGGGCGTGTAGATCTCTTCAAGAGGAACACGAACATACCACATTTGTTTGACTTTAAAATAATTGAAATACCTTTTATTCCTTCCTTCTTATTTTTTAGTTTTTTCATTTTGATTTTCCGGTCTCATCCAGACGGGGACACCCATAACGCATCCTTAACTCACCTAAACTATTTAATATTATATATGGGCGTGTAGATCTCTTCAAGAGGAACACGAACATACCACATTTGTTTGACTTTAAAATAATTGAAATACCTTTTATTCCTTCCTTCTGATTTTTTAGTTTTTTCATATTTTTTTCCGGTCTCATCCAGACGGGGACACCCATAACGCATCCTTAACTCACCTAAACTATTTAATATTATATATGGGCGTGTAGATCTCTTCAAGAGGAACACGAACATACCACATTTGTTTGACTTTAAAATAATTGAAATACCTTTTATTCCTTCCTTCTGATTTTTTAGTTTTTTCATTTTGATTTTCCGGTCTCATCCAGACGGGGACACCCATAACGCATCCTTAACTCACCTAAACTATTTAATATTATATATGGGCTAGTAGATCTCTTCAAGAGGAACACGAACATACCACATTTGTTTGACTTTAAAATAATTGAAATACCTTTTATTCCTTCCTTCTGATTTTTTAGTTTTTTCATTTTATTTTTCCGGTCTCTTCCAGACGGGGACACCCATAACGCATCCTTAACTCACCTAAACTATTTAATATTATATATGGGCGTGTAGATCTCTTCAAGAGGAACACGAACATACCACATTTGTTTGAATTTAAAATAATTGAAATACCTTTTATTCCTTCCTTCTGATTTTTTAGTTTTTTCATTTTATTTTTCCGGTCTCATCCAGACGGGGACACCCATAACGCATCCTTAACTCACCTAAACTATTAATTATTATATATGGGCGTGTAGATCTCTTCAAGAGGAACACGAACATACACATTTGTTTGACTTTAAAATAATTGAAATACCTTTTATTCCTTCCTTCTGATTTTTTAGTTTTTTCATTTTGAATTTCCGGTCTCATCCAGACGGGGACACCCATAACGCATCCTTAACTCACCTAAACTATTTAATATTATATATGGGCGTGTAGATCTCTTCAAGAGGAACACGAACATACCACATTTGTTTGACTTTAAAATAATTGAAATACCTTTTATTCCTTCCTTCTGATTTTTTAGTTTTTTCATTTTGATTTTCCGGTCTCATCCAGACGGGGACACCCATAACGCATCCTTAACTCAACTAAACTATTTAATATTATATATGGGCGTGTAGATCTCTTCAAGAGGAACACGAACATACCACATTTGTTTGACTTTAAAATAATTGAAATACCTTTTATTCCTTCCTTCTGATTTTTTAGTTTTTTCATTTTGATTTTCCGGTCTCATCCAGACGGGGACACCCATAACGCATCCTTAACTCACCTAAACTATTTAATATTATATATGGGCGTGTAGATCTCTTCAAGAGGAACACGTACATACCACATTTGTTTGACTTTAAAATAATTGAAATACATTTTATTCCTTCCTTCTGATTTTTTAGTTTTTTCATTTTATTTTTCCGGTCTCTTCCAGACGGGGACACCCATAACGCATCCTTAACTCACCTAAACTATTTAATATTATATATGGGCGTGTAGATCTCTTCAAGAGGAACACGAACATACCACATTTGTTTGACTTTAAAATAATTGAAATACCTTTTATTCCTTCCTTCTGATTTTTTAGTTTTTTCATTTTGATTTTCCGGTCTCATCCAGACGGGGACACCCATAACGCATCCTTAACTCACCTAAACTATTTAATATTATATATGGGCGTGTAGATCTCTTCAAGAGGAACACGAACATACCACATTTGTTTGACTTTAAAATAATTGAAATACCTTTTATTCCTTCCTTCTGATTTTTTAGTTTTTTCATTTTGATTTTCCGGTCTCATCCAGACGGGGACACCCATAACGCATCCTTAACTCACCTAAACTATTTAATATTATATATGGGCGTGTAGATCTCTTCAAGAGGAACACGAACATACCACATTTGTTTGAATTTAAAATAATTGAAATACCTTTTATTCCTTCCTTCTGATTTTTTAGTTTTTTCATTTTGATTTTCCGGTCTCATCCAGACGGGGACACCCATAACGCATCCTTAACTCACCTAAACTATTTAATATTATATATGGGCGTGTAGATCTCTTCAAGAGGAACACGAACATACCACATTTGTTTGACTTTAAAATAATTGAAATACCTTTTATTCCTTCCTTCTGATTTTTTAGTTTTTTCATTTTATTTTTCCGGTTTCTTCCAGACGGGGACACCCATAACGCATCCTTAACTCACCTAAACTATTTAATATTATATATGGGCGTGTAGATCTCTTCAAGAGGAACACGTACATACCACATTTGTTTGAATTTAAAATAATTGAAATACCTTTTATTCCTTCCTTCTGATTTTTTAGTTTTTTCATTTTATTTTTCCGGTCTCATCCAGACGGGGACACCCATAACGCATCCTTAACTCACCTAAACTATTTAATATTATATATGGGCGTGTAGATCTCTTCAAGAGGAACACGAACATACCACATTTGTTTGACTTTAAAATAATTGAAATACCTTTTATTCCTTCCATCTGATTTTTTAGTTTTTTCATTTTGATTTTCCGGTCTCATCCAGACGGGGACACCCATAACGCATCCTTAACTCACCTAAACTATTTAATATTATATGTGCGTGTAGATCTCTTCAAGAGGAACACGAACATACCACATTTGTTTGACTTTAAAATAATTGAAATACCTTTTATTCCTTCCTTCTGATTTTTTAGTTTTTTCATTTTATTTTTCCGGTCTCATCCAGACGGGGACACCCATAACGCATCCTTAACTCACCTAAACTATTTAATATTATATATGGGCGTGTAGATCTCTTCAAGAGGAACACGAACATACCACATTTGTTTGACTTTAAAATAATTGAAATACCTTTTATTCCTTCCTTCTGATTTTTTAGTTTTTTCATTTTGATTTTCCGGTCTCATCCAGACGGGGACACCCATAACGCATCCTTAACTCACCTAAACTATTTAATATTATATATGGGCGTGTAGATCTCTTCAAGAGGAACACGAACATACCACATTTGTTTGACTTTAAAATAATTGAAATACCTTTTATTCCTTCCTTCTTATTTTTTAGTTTTTTCATTTTGAATTTCCGGTCTCATCCAGACGGGGACACCCATAACGCATCCTTAACTCACCTAAACTATTTAATATTATATATGGGCGTGTAGATCTCTTCAAGAGGAACACGAACATACCACATTTGTTTGACTTTAAAATAATTGAAATACCTTTTATTCCTTCCTTCTTATTTTTTAGTTTTTTCATTTTCATTTTCCGGTCTCATCCAGACGGGGACACCCATAACGCATCCTTAACTCACCTAAACTATTTAATATTATATATGGGCGTGTAGATCTCTTCAAGAGGAACACAAACATACCACATTTGTTTGACTTTAAAATAATTGAAATACCTTTTATTCCTTCCTTCTGATTTTTTAGTTTTTTCATTTTATTTTTCCGGTCTCATCCAGACGGGGACACCCATAACGCATCCTTAACTCACCTAAACTATTTAATATTATATATGGGCGTGTAGATCTCTTCAAGAGGAACACGAACATACCACATTTGTTTGACTTTAAAATAATTGAAATACCTTTTATTCCTTCCTTCTGATTTTTTAGTTTTTTCATTTTGATTTTCCGGTCTCATCCAGACGGGGACACCCATAACGCATCCTTAACTCACCTAAACTATTTAATATTATATATGGGCGTGTAGATCTCTTCAAGAGGAACACGAACATACCACATTTGTTTGACTTTAAAATAATTGAAATACCTTTTATTCCTTCCTTCTGATTTTTTAGTTTTTTCATTTTTATTTTCCGGTCTCATCCAGACGGGGACACCCATAACGCATCCTTAACTCACCTAAACTATTTAATATTATATATGGGCGTGTAGATCTCTTCAAGAGGAACACGAACATACCACATTTGTTTGACTTTAAAATAATTGAAATACCTTTTATTCCTTCCTTCTGATTTTTTAGTTTTTTCATTTTGATTTTCCGGTCTCAACCAGACGGGGACACCCATAACGCATCCTTAACTCACCTAAACTATTTAATATTATATATGGGCGAGTAGATCTCTTCAAGAGGAACACGTACATACCACATTTGTTTGACTTTAAAATAATTGAAATACCTTTTATTCCTTCCTTCTGATTTTTTAGTTTTTTCATTTTATTTTTCCGGTCTCATCCAGACGGGGACACCCATAACGCATCCTTAACTCACCTAAACTATTTAATATTATATATGGGCGTGTAGATCTCTTCAAGAGGAACACGAACATACCACATTTGTTTGACTTTAAAATAATTGAAATACCTTTTATTCCTTCCTTCTGATTTTTTAGTTTTTTCATTTTATTTTTCCGGTCTCATCCAGACGGGGACACCCATAACGCATCCTTAACTCACCTAAACTATTTAATATTATATATGGGCGTGTAGATCTCTTCAAGAGGAACACGAACATACCACATTTGTTTGACTTTAAAATAATTGAAATACCTTTTATTCCTTCCTTCTGATTTTTTAGTTTTTTCATTTTGAATTTCCGGTCTCATCCAGACGGGGACACCCATAACGCATCCTTAACTCACCTAAACTATTTAATATTATATATGGGCGTGTAGATCTCTTCAAGAGGAACACGAACATACCACATTTGTTTGACTTTAAAATAATTGAAATACCTTTTATTCCTTCCTTCTGATTTTTTAGTTTTTTCATTTTGATTTTCCGGTCTCATCCAGACGGGGACACCCATAACGCATCCTTAACTCACCTAAACTATTTAATATTATATATGGGCGTGTAGATCTCTTCAAGAGGAACACGTACATACCACATTTGTTTGACTTTAAAATAATTGAAATACCTTTTATTCCTTCCATCTGATTTTTTAGTTTTTTCATTTTATTTTTCCGGTCTCTTAAAGACGGGGACACCCATAACGCATCCTTAACTCACCTAAACTATTTAATATTATATATGGGCGTGTAGATCTCTTCAAGAGGAACACGAACATACCACATTTGTTTTACTTTAAAATAATTGAAATACCTTTTATTCCTTCCTTCTGATTTTTTAGTTTTTTCATTTTATTTTTCCGGTTTCTTCCAGACGGGGACACCCATAACGCATCCTTAACTCACCTAAACTATTTAATATTATATATGGGCGTGTAGATCTCTTCAAGAGGAACACGAACATACCACATTTGTTTGACTTTAAAATAATTGAAATACCTTTTATTCCTTCCTTCTGATTTTTTAGTTTTTTCATTTTATTTTTCCGGTCTCTTCCAGACGGGGACACCCATAACGCATCCTTAACTCACCTAAACTATTTAATATTATATATGGGCGTGTAGATCTCTTCAAGAGGAACACGAACATACCACATTTGTTTGACTTTAAAATAATTGAAATACCTTTTATTCCTTCCTTCTGATTTTTTAGTTTTTTCATTTTGATTTTCCGGTCTCATCCAGACGGGGACACCCATAACGCATCCTTAACTCACCTAAACTATTTAATATTATATTTGGGCGTGTAGATCTCTTCAAGAGGAACACGAACATACCACATTTGTTTGACTTTAAAATAATTGAAATACCTTTTATTCCTTCCTTCTGATTTTTTAGTTTTTTCATTTTATTTTTCCGGTCTCTTCCAGACGGGGACACCCATAACGCATCCTTAACTCACCTAAACTATTTAATATTATATATGGGCGTGTAGATCTCTTCAAGATTAACACGAACATACCACATTTGTTTGACTTTAAAGTAATTGAAATACCTTTTATTCCTTCCTTCTGATTTTTTAGTTTTTTCATTTTATTTTTCCGGTTTCTTCCAGACGGGGACACCCATAACGCATCCTTAACTCACCTAAACTATTTAATATTATATATGGGCGTGTAGATCTCTTCAAGAGGAACACGAACATACCACATTTGTTTGACTTTAAAGTAATTGAAATACCTTTTATTCCTTCCTTCTGATTTTTTAGTTTTTTCATTTTATTTTTCCGGTTTCTTCCAGACGGGGACACCCATAACGCATCCTTAACTCACCTAAACTATTTAATATTATATATGGGCGTGTAGATCTCTTCAAGAGGAACACGAACATACCACATTTGTTTGACTTTATAATAATTGAAATACCTTTTATTCCTTCCTTCTGATTTTTTAGTTTTTTCATTTTATTTTTCCGGTTTCTTCCAGACGGGGACACCCATAACGCATCCTTAACTCACCTAAACTATTTAATATTATATATGGGCGTGTAGATCTCTTCAAGAGGAACACGAACATACCACATTTGTTTGACTTTATAATAATTGAAATACCTTTTATTCCTTCCTTCTGATTTTTTAGTTTTTTCATTTTATTTTTCCGGTTTCTTCCAGACGGGGACACCCATAACGCATCCTTAACTCACCTAAACTATTTAATATTATATATGGGCGTGTAGATCTCTTCAAGAGGAACACGAACATACCACATTTGTTTGACTTTAAAGTAATTGAAATACCTTTTATTCCTTCCTTCTGATTTTTTAGTTTTTTCATTTTATTTTTCCGGTTTTTCCAAACGGGGACACCCATAACGCATCCTTAACTCACCTAAACTATTTAATATTATATATGGGCGTGTAGATCTCTTCAAGAGGAACACGAACATACCACATTTGTTTGACTTTAAAGTAATTGAAATACCTTTTATTCCTTCCTTCTGATTTTTTAGTTTTTTCATTTTATTTTTCCGGTTTCTTCCAGACGGGGACACCCATAACGCATCCTTAACTCACCTAAACTATTTAATATTATATATGGGCGTGTAGATCTCTTCAAGAGGAACACGAACATACCACATTTGTTTGACTTTAAAATAATTGAAATACCTTTTATTCCTTCCTTCTGATTTTTTAGTTTTTTCATTTTGATTTTCCGGTTTCATCCAGACGGGGACACCCATAACGCATCCTTAACTCACCTAAACTATTTAATATTATATATGGGCGTGTAGATCTCTTCAAGAGGAACACGAACATACCACATTTGTTTGACTTTAAAATAATTGAAATACCTTTTATTCCTTCCTTCTGATTTTTTAGTTTTTTCATTTTATTTTTCCGGTTTCATCCAGACGGGGACACCCATAACGCATCCTTAACTCACCTAAACTATTTAATATTATATATGGGCGTGTAGATCTCTTCAAGAGGAACACGAACATACCACATTTGTTTGACTTTAAAAATAATTGAAATACCTTTTATTCCTTCCTTCTGATTTTTTAGTTTTTTCATTTTATTTTTCCGGTTTCTTCCAGACGGGGACACCCATAACGCATCCTTAACTCACCTAAACTATTTAATATTATATATGGGCGTGTAGATCTCTTCAAGAGGAACACGAACATACCACATTTGTTTGACTTTAAAATAATTGAAATACCTTTTATTCCTTCCTTCTGATTTTTTAGTTTTTTCATTTTATTTTTCCGGTTTCTTCCAGACGGGGACACCCATAACGCATCCTTAACTCACCTAAACTATTTAATATTATATATGGGCGTGTAGATCTCTTTTGACACATTTGTTTGACTTTTAAAGTAATTTAAATACCTTTTTCCTTCCTTCTTAGTTTTTTCATTTTATTTTTCCCATCTTCCAGGGGACACCCATAACGCATCCTTAACTCCAATAAACTATTTAATATTATATATGGGCGTGTAGATCTCTTCAAGACGAACACGTCTGTACCACATTTGTTTGACTTTTAAGTATTTACTACCTTCCTTCTGATTTTTTAGTTTTTTTACTTATTTTTCCCAATACTTTCACAGGGGACAGCATAACTCCATATATTTCTAAACATATTCTATATGCGCGTAGAACACTAATGCATACCAAGAGAAAATGTTATTTAAAAAAATTGATTAATACTGAAAGGAAGCACACACACACACATACCATACATTTCGACATTTTTTTTTTTTAAAACAACTTATTAAATTACATTTAATAATTATAGTGACTTAGGCCTGTCTTTCTCAAGCAAAGTTTTTGAAGACTTTAATATTGAAATACCACCTCATTCTTTTTCTATATTTTTAGATCATATTTTGTCTTCCAAAGAACACCGCATAAAATCCTTTCACAAATTATTTAAATTATTAGAATGCGAAATAGATCTTTTAGTAAAAACTCATATCCACTCCTTTTCTGATTTATTACTTTTCTTTTTTTTTCCGAAGTCTATGAAGGTGTTTTTTCATATTTCAGTATTTTGAAATGGACCCTCACCCACTTGTAACTTGATATCAGTTTGTCGTCAGCAAGAAAGTATTTTTAAAATTTTTGCGTGTAAGATCTCTTCAATTGAAAAAACAACTTTTACATTTGTTCTTAGTTTTGAATTTTTTCATTCCTTTGCATTTTTAGTTTTTCTTTTTATTTCTGCACCACAATTCCAATATACAAAAAGCATCTTTAAACTCGTATAATATATTTGTATTTCTTCAGAGAAGATTCAATTTATTTAATTTTAATATGTCGACCAATACCTTTTTCCAAATAAACTATCGCGATTTTCAGCTTTTTTTTTTCCTCTTCTAGGACGGGATTTCTTCTTTTAATTCATAAACACCTTAAAAATTTCCCTCGTGATAACCATCTTTAATAAATAGTAACGCTGAACATACTGCACATGTGCTTTACAAATAAAAGATTCTTGATTTCATTTATTTTTATAAAATTTTACGGTTACAAACGTAATTAACACAATATTCCAGGACTCATTTCTTTAGCCAAAGCTTCTCTTTCATGCAATGTGTCCAGACGCACTTTTATTTTTGTTTCACAAGTGCTTGAATACTTTGGAATCTTCACATAGAACGAGCACCATTGCATATTAGCAATTTTTCCATTCTATGTTTCTCGTTCATAATCATTTAAGATAGCAAATAATGCGATCTGTTGCTTTATTCTATTGGTTTAGAAAAGTAATTCTCTACTACTGACAAATCATCACAAAATCTAACATAAATGAAATACCTTTATTCCTTCCTTCTGATTTTTTAGATTTGTCTTCGACAAAATTATCTTCATTTCTTCGACGGGACAGTATCATAACAGGTATAGACTGCAATTTTTTTAAAATTATCACCAAACTATTTAATATTATATAGCGTGATCTCTTCACCAATATACTTTTTACATCTGCTATTTTATGAAAGTTTGATATTATTTTTCATCACAGACGTTTTTTAGATTTTTGCTTTTTTATTTTAATTTTTTAAGAATTCTCTGGGTTTGTTTCCAGACTCACTATAACGCATGTTTAAGTTTATTATTTCATGCTGTCTCAACATTTTTGAGCAAATGATACACATTTCTTCTTCATTTAAAGTACTAGTGAACCCAAAATTTAGTATTCTTGAGATATTTTTTTGATTTTATTTCACGCTCGTCTGTGTACTTTTTTGTCTATTTATGCTTTTCTAAAAATTTATATTTTCTGCATAACTGCTGCCGTGAATATTTAATACCGTGAATTGCAATTACACGAAAATATATATAACATACACATTGTGATTCTAGCGATAAGAAACGACTCGAATAGATTGTCTGGAATTAAATTTAAAACTTTTCCTTCTCCCTATGAGATTTTCCATCTGCGCACGCCCTAACTTAACTTTTAAGCTGACCAGACTTCCAGACAAATATATCTCGGCGTGTAGAATCTTCCACATGGCGGGAACGCAAGAGCAATAAAAACTAGGATTTGTTTTTTTCAAGCTGAGTATCAGTTAAATGTCAATAAATTTCCGTATTCTTGTAATTTTTAAAATAATTTAGTGCTTTTAGCGCCATTCTCAAAATACATTTTATTTTATTTTATTCCCGAAAATATGATTACCGTGAATACTAAAATTCTTGTAAACTGTTTAATATTATATATGGGCGTGTAGGTCTCTTTAAAACGAACACGTCTATACCACATTTGTTTGACTTTTAAGTAGTTTACTCACCTTCCATGCGTGCCTTCTTCTTAAACGGGATTTTCACTTTATTTTTCCCAAAACTTGCACATGGGGACAGCAATAACTCCAATATATTTCTTGTAAACTGTTTAATATTATATATGGGCGTGTAGGTCTCTTTAAAACGAACACGTCTATACCACATTTGTTTGACTTTTAAGTAGTTTACTCACCTTCCATGCGTGCCTTCTGCTTAAAAGGGATTTTCACTTTATTTTTCCCAATACTTTCACATGGGGACAGCCATAACTCCAATATATTTCTTGTAAACTGTTTAATATTATATATGGGCGTGCAGGTCTCTTAAAGACGAACACGTCTATACCACATTTGTTTGACTTTTAAGTAGTTTACTCACATTCCATGCGTGCCTTCTGCTTAAACGGAATTTTCCCTTTATTTTTCCCAAAACTTGCACATGGGGACAGCCATAACTCCAATATATTTCTTTTAAACTGTTTAATATTATATATGGTCGTGTAGGTCTCTTTAAAACGAACACGTCTATACTACATTTGTTTAAATTTTAAGTAGTTTACTCACCTTCCATGCGTGCCTTCTGCTTAAAAGGGATTTTCACTTTATTTTTCCCAATACTTTCACATGGGGACAGCCATAACTCCAATATATTTCTGGTAAACTGTTTAATAATATATATTGGCTTGTAGGTCTCTTTAAGACGAACACGTCTATTCCACATTTGTTTAACTTTTAAGTAGTTTACGCACATTCTATGCGTGCCTTATGTTTTAACGGGATTTTCACTTTATTTTTCCCAATACTTTCACATGGGGACAGCCATAACTCCAATATATTTCTTGTAAACTGTTTAATATTATATATGGGCGTGTAGGTCTCTTTAAGACGAACACGTCTATACCACATTTGTTTGACTTTTAAGTAGTTTACTCACATACCTTGCGTGCCTTCTGCTTAAAAGGAATTTTCACTTTATTTTTCCCAAAACTTGCACATGGGGACAGCCATAACTCCAATATATTTCTTGTAAACTGTTTAATGATATATATAGGCGTGTAGGTCTCTTCAAGACGAACACGTCTATACCTCATTTGTTTGACTTTTAAGTAGTTCACTCACATTCCATGCGTGATTTCTGTTAAAACGGGATTTTCACTTTATTTTTCTCAATGCTTTCACATGGGGACAGCCGAAACTCCAATATATTTTCAATAAACCAATTAATATTGTATGTGGGCGTGTAGGTCCTTTAAATTCGAACAATTCTATACCACATTTGTTTGACTTTTAAGTAGTTTACTCACATTCCATGCGTGCCTTCTGTTAAAACGGTATTTTCACTTTATTTTTCCCAATGCTTTCACATGGGGACAGCCATAACTCACATATATTTGAAGTAAACTGTTTAATATTATATATGGGCGTGTAGGTCTCTTAAAGACGAACACGTCTATACCACATTTGTTTGACTTTTAAGTAGTTCACTCACATTCCATGCGTGCCTTCTGTTAAAACGGGATTTTCACTTTATTTTTCCCAATACTTTCACATGGGGACAGCCATAACTCCAATATATTTCTTGTAAACTGTTTAATATTATATATGGGCGTGTAGGTCTCTTCAAGACGAACACGTCTATACCACATTTGTTTGACTTTTAAGTAGTTTACTCACATTCCATGCGTGCCTTCTGTTAAAACGGTATTTTCACTTTATTTTTCAAAATGCTTTCACATGGGGACAGCCGTAACACCAATATATTTCTTGTAATCATTTTAATATTATATATGGGCGTGTAGGTCTCTTCCAGACGAACACGTCTATACCACATTTGTTTGACTTTTAAGTAGTTCACTCACATTCCATGCGTGCCTTCTGTTAAAACGGGATTTTCACTTTATTTTTCTGAATACTTTCACATGGGGACAGCCATAACTCCAATATATTTCCAGTAAACTGTTTAATATTATATATGGGCGTGTAGGTCTCTTCAAGACGAACACGTCTATACCACATTTGTTTGACTTTTAAGTAGTTTACTCACCTTCCGTGCATGTCTTCTGTTTACACAGAATTTTCACTTTATTTTTCTGAATACTTTCACATGGTGACAGCCATAACTCACATATATTTCGAGTAAACTGTTTAATGTTAAATATAGGTATGTAGGTCTCTTCAAGACAAGCACATATATACCACATCTTTTTATTTTTAAATAGGTTACTCAATTTCAATGCGTGACTTCTGTCTAAACATGACTTTCACTATATTTTTCCCAATATTTTCACATGGGGACAGCCATAACTAAAATATATTTCTTTTAAACTGTTTAATATTATATATGGGCGTGTAGGTCTCTTCTAGACGAACACGTCTATACCACATTTGTTTGACTTTTAAGTAGTTCACTCACACTTTGACATTTAATTATTTTACTCAACTTCCACTCGTGCCTTCTGTTTAAACGGGATTTTCACATTATTTTTCCCAATACTTTCACATTTGGACAGACATAACTAACATTTATTTAAAGTATACTGTTTAATATTATATATGGGCGTGTAGGTTTCTTCAAGACGAACACGTCTATACCACATTTGTTTGACTTTTAAGTAGTTCACTCACATTCCATGCGTGCCTGTTGTTTAAATGGGATTTTCACTTTATTTTTCTCAATACTTTCACATGTGGACAGCCATAACTCATATATATTTCCAGTAAACTGTTTAATATTATATATGGGCGTGTAGGTCTCTTCTAGACGAACACGTCTATACCACATTTGTTTGACTTTTAAGTAGTTCACTCACATTCCATGCGTGCCTTCTGTTTAAACGGGATTTTCACTTTATTTTTCCCAATATTTTCACATGGGGACAGCCAAAACTCCCGTATATTTCTACTAAACTGCTTTATATTCTCTATGGGCGTGTAGGTCTCTTCAAGATGGTCACGTCTATACCACATTTGTTTATTATTAAGTAATTTACTCAACTTCCATTCGTGCCTTCTTTTTAAATGTGTTTCTCAGTTTACTTTTCCCAATCTTTTCACATATGGACAGCCATAACTCTCATATATTTTCAGTAAACTGTGTAATTTTATATATAAGGTGCTTAGGTCTCTGCAAGCCGAACACGTCTATGCGACATTTGGTTGACTTTGAAGTAGTTTACTCAACTTTCATGCATGCATTCTGTTTAAATGGAATTTTCACTTTATTTTTCCCAATACTTTCACATGGGGACAGCTATAACTTCCATAAATTTCCAGTAAACCGTTTATAATTATATATGGTCGCGTTCGTCTTGAGGAGACCTACACGCTCATATATAAATTTTTATATTTATATATGTGACCTTATATAATTCTGGTGAAGTCAATGAAATATGGTATGTTCGTGTTACTGTCCTTAGACGGGGGAGAGACCTACAGGTCCATATATAATATACAATGATTTAAGACATTACAGAGGCCATTTTGTGTGTCCCTATACTGACTTTTGGATTGAAATACACTGAAAATCTCTTTAAAATTGAAGGGACGCATGAATGTTGTTTAAATTCAGTTGAAGTCAAACAAATGTGGCATGTACCTGTTCCTCTTGAAGAGACCTACACGCCTATATATAATATACTATGGTTTAAGATATTACATAGGCCGTTTTTTTGTCCCCATATCGAATTATTGAGAAAAATACACTGAAAATCCCTTCCAAATTGAAGGGACGAAAGAACGTTTTTGTAATTTTGTTGAAGTCAAAGAAATGTGGTACGTTCGTGTTCCTAAGAGACATACACGCCCATATATAATATTCAATGTTATAAGATATTGGATAGATCGTTTTGGGTGTCCCAATTTGGACTTATTGAGAAAAATAAACTGAAAACCTTTTTAAAATTGAAGGGACGAATGAACCGTTTTTGAAATATGTTGAGGATAAACTAAAGTAGTATGTACGTGTTTTTCTTGAAGATACCGTCGCCCTTATATAATATTCAGTGGTTTAAGATTATGGAAAGGCCGTTTTGAGTGTTCCCATATCGCTTTATTTAGAAAAATACTGTATAAATATCCTTAAAATTCAAAGGATACATAAACGATGCTTAAGTAATGTTGAAGTGAAATAAATGTTTTATGTACGTGTTACACTTGATGAAACCTAGAAGCCCTTTTAGAATATTCAATGGTTTAAGTTAATGGAAACCCCTTTTAGAGTGTCCCCACATAGTAATATTTTTAAAAAATACTGTAACAATCTGTTTAAAATAAAGTGCACCTTGATTAAATTATGTTAAAGTTACGAAAATGTTGTGTGTTCATATTGCTGTTGATGAGACCTACAATCCCATATGTAATATTCTCATTTTCAATGCAATTTAAATGTTGTTTGTATTATTCCCATATAGCAATTTCTTGAAGAATACACTAAATATCTATTTGAAAGTGAGGGTTCGTACGTGTTTCTCTTGAAGAGACCTACTTACCCATATATAATATTGAATCGTTTAAAGAATGGAAAGGCAGTTTTGTCAGTGTCCCCATATTGGACTATAATACTCTAAAATAACTCTAAAAATCTCTTTAATAGTGATGGCACGCAATAACTTTGTTTAACTTATGTTGAATTCAAACCAATATTGAGGAGGTCCGTTTTGGGTGCCCCTATATCGACTTGTGGAGGAAAATACGCTGAAAATCTCTTTAAAATTCAAGGGACGGATGAAGGTTGTTTAAATTCTTTTGAAGTCAAACAAATGGGGTGTGATCGCATTTCTCTTGTAGAGACGTACACGCCTATATATAATATTGAATGGTTTACAGAAAAGGGCATTGCTTTTTGTGTGTCTTTATGCGGCATTATCGTGAAAAATACACTAAAAATTTTATTTAAAAGAATAGGGAAGCATGAACTTTGATCAAATTATGTTGATGTCAAAGAAATGTGGTATGTACGTGTTACTCGTGGAAAGACCTACACCCCCATATATACTATTTAATGGTGTAAGGTAATTTAAAGTGTCTTTTGTTGTCTTGAAAAGTAACGAAAAATGTATTCATAATTGAAGGCACGCATGAATGTTGGTAAGTAATTTTGAAGTGGAACAAATGTGGTCGGTGCTTGCTCCACTTGAAGAGACCTGCACGGCCAGATATAACATGCTGTGCTTTAATGGAATGGATAGGGCATTTTAAGTTTTTCTATATGGCAATGTCGAGAAAAATACACTAAAAATCTATTTAAAATTGAAGGGACCCATAAACGTTTTTGAAGTCAAACCAACATGGTATGTACGTATTTCTCTTGATGACACCTACACGCTGATATATAACACTAGCACGTGTGCCCGTGCTTTGCTACGGTGAACTTAATGTATTACTTTTAAACAAAGATTTTTTTTTCGTGCATAACTCTCTAAATTCGTCACAGTACAGTTCGATTCATTAGCATAGTTATATATTTCTATTATAAACGTGTTATAACAATATTCAATTTTTATACTACTGTATTACTACTGTACGTTGATAAGCAACGTTAATATATCTTGACATATTAAGTGGTAGAATAGGAAGCAGAGGTTTTGACAACAACAGTGCTAATTTTGGTGGTATTACTAAATGTTGTCCAAAATTAAGGAAATTTATGACAAACCACAGGGTTTTGTATGAAACACAAACACTCATTCATATTGACAACCGTAGGAATATAAAGATAACTATATAAAATGATAGGTTTTATTTGCTCGTGAGAGCCACTGAAATTTGTACTTTTTGTTGATGAATATTGTTGATAAACATTTCATTGTAACGTAAAAATAAACCAAAAATTAAATTTAAAATTAGTTCTCATATAAAAATGCTATGATTTGCGTCACATAGAAATGAAAGTGAATCACTTTATATTTTAATTTCCAGATCAAATCGAATTGATACTACGCAGACGATGTTTAAATAATATAAAATAAGAAAAGAATAAATGAAATATTTAAAGGAATGACGTCATAATGATAGAAAAATATCATTTTCGCTTATTTATTATGTCATAAATTAAAAGTTTTAATCTCCTGCTTTTAACCGAGGAAAACGGCGTTTAAAACAATTACTTGGGATGACGTCACATTGCGAGAAATATTGCTTCTTTCACTTAGTTATGATGCGATAAATTAAAAAGTTAATCGCTTGCGTTTAACCGGGAAAAATAATGCTTGAAATAATGACATGAAATGCTTGAAAAAGGGGGAAGGAATATATTGGAATATATTTCGAACGTTAAAAATTTACAAAAACCTTCCCAGGGGTATACCTAAGAATTTCCCAAATTTTCACGGTGATTGGATGTACGGTTTTTGAGTCTATCGAGTACAGACAGACAGACAGACACAAATTCATTTTTATATATATAGATTCAATGGTTTAAAGGAATGGAAAGAACGTTTGGAGTGTCCTGATATGCCGAATCTTAAAAAAAATACAGTAAAAATCGATGAAGTGAAGGCACGAATGTACTTTGATTAAGTTATGTTGAAGTTAAACAAATTTGGCATGTACGTGTTCCTCTTGAAGAGAGCACACCGTCCACATATAATATTCAATGGTTTAAAGGAAGGGAAAGGACGTGCCCGCATATCGCCTTATGGATAAAAATGCACTAAAACCTCTTTAAAATTGAAGGGTTGTATGAACTTTTTTTAATAGTTTGTAATATTAAGCTAATGTGGTATCTCTGTGTTTCTCTTGAAGCTAGTTACACGTCCATTTTAAATAATGTTTGAAGAGAATGAGAAGTGCATTTTGTATGTCCTTACTACGGTAAAAATTCATTGAAAATCTATTGCTATTCAAATACTTTTGTAATTTTCAGTTTGTCCTTTGTAATTACCAGTTCGTTTATGAAAATTAATTTGTGTCGGCTGTACAATATTTGTGTGGTCCAATGATCTTTTTCGATACACTAAAATGCATTCTCTCTGGAATATCTCATTCTTCCGTGACATCGCGCCATTCGTTTAAGCCTTCGTTTTCACTTTCAATCACTACCATTCGTCTTCTCTTTGGTAGTATACCACTACTCGAAGTGTCAGAATTATAATCAACTTTGTCTTCCACAATATCTTCTAACACATCTTCACTATCACTCCACACTCTGTTCTCAGCCCAATAATTATTTTTCTAAATGTTGCTAACCCTAAAATGTTTCCATTGTAACAGTAGCTAGACTGAGTACGTTTTAACTGCAGTAACAATGACCAACGCCAACGATTCCGTAACATCTTAAGCCTAATCACGGTAAAAATATGGGACTCCGAAACAGAGCCTACGGAATTATGGAACAAATGACGGGCGGTTCCGTCCAACGGAGTGCTAAGCGTTAACAATGTTTTATCTTTTAGAAACAGGGAACAATGCATTGAAGCTTGTAGGTCTCTTGAAGAAAAACATATTAATACTAATGTATTTCGTTTTTGTTATGTTTTTATCAGCATTGGTGTGTCCTTCCCTTTTTTTAAATTTTACTCTTGTCTCCAAAACGGTTCACCTTAACAATATTTTATTTTTATTGAAACACGGAATAATCGCTTCAAGACGAACACGTTCATTATATATTTACTTCGTTTAGTTTGTGTCTTTCACAGACTTACAAAACAATGTTAATAGTGACTCTATTAACACTGATTTGTATGTCTGTCAAAGACAATCAAGTTCATACTATATTTATTTCACCATCTTTTCAGCAACGTGAGTGCTTTTGAATGTGTCTAAATTTGTATGTTTTGCTGTTTCCTCCCAAAAGGACTCCATTGAGACTGTTTTATTGCTTTGAAAGCCTGGATCAATGCATATCACTGTGTAGGTCTATCAAAGAATTGTGTTATAGAAAAAGGATGCGACTCTAAATTTCGAATTATTTTATATATAAAGAATGACTGTAGTTTTACGCATAAAAGACGTCTCATGGCTTATCAGAAGGGAATTGTAAATTTTTGTTTGACTTCTTTCAAATCTCCCCGTATTGACATTATTGGCGACAAACAATGATTTATATTTTTGTCTCCGATGTAATTATTACTTGTTAAGATAAAAGTCGAGGCTGATAAGTATTGGCCAAGTTTCGTTTTAAGAATAGGGTGGTTAAATATTTTTGGCAGAGATACCCTTTTTGGTGTCGTTTCTATCATTTTAGACGATTTTATCATCAGCCACAGCAAAATGGAAAAGTGGGGATTTTTTATTTTGCATTTTCTATAGAGAAAGTGCGCATGACGTCAAGTGCAGCAAAAATGGCAGCTCCACTTTCTCGTTGGCAAAACCTTTGAATTTCCTACGTATTGTGCTTGTTATTGGGGTTTTAATTTTGTCAATTACCTGAAAATGGCAACAAGCTGTTGTGTGTATGGCTGTACTCAGCGTTTCAAAAAATGGGAAAATATTGGATTTTATTGCTTTCCTAAAGATCCTACTTTGCGAATGCTTTGGTAAAAGCTTTGAAAAGGCAAGACTGGACTCCAATTTTTCGAGAATTTGCGAGAAACATTTTCAGAATGTAATAAATCGTTAACCTTACTGTAATGTAATAGATTTTATAAAATTATTATGCTATAAGAATTTTTTTATTACTAAGTTTTTTTTCATATTTCTAATGTATTTTCTACGCTTTGTGAGAAGTACTGTACCTATAAATGTAATTACTTTTGTCCTTAAAATGATCGGGTTTTGTACATTTCTATTATATTCTTATTTATGTAATAGTTTATTGTTTCTGTTAACATAATCAAAGTAGTTATTCTATGATACTTAATAGTACTGTGTAAAGTGTTTAAATTTTTAAAAAATATATAATTTTGTAAGTGCTAGAAAAAATCTATTTTGAATGACTTGGCCAGTTTCGGATGTTCCCTTCCCCTTCCCTTAAATAAAACGTAGTTTTGTTGAATACGTGATTCGTTTCGAAGCTCATAAGATATAATGAAAACAACGAACGGTTTGCCAACTAGAAGGTGAGTTGTAGTCAGAATTCGTATTTGTTTACAAACATGCACTTTCTCTATAAACGAACTGATACATTTTCCACTGTAACTCATTTTAGGAGTTTTCACGTACATTATTTTACTTGAAAAGCGACAATTTTTTTACAAATTTTAAAAATGGTGAGACCTCTTAACTGAAGCTTCCCTCCCAGAAAGCAACTTATGCGACGCATGCACGTATCATATGAATGCAAAAGAAATGAGAGACAAGAAAATTTTTTCAATAAAATTTCAGAAATTTAATATATAATATATATATTATGCAGTCAAGCCACAAAAATAATGACAAAAACAGGAACCAATTATTAAACGAGTATAGTAACATCATTTATCTTACATCTATTGCGGCGTTGGTACCATGGGAGGCTTTAAAAATATTACAAGTACGAAAGCCGGTGCGAGGGAAAAAAGTCACCTGGCTTGGAAAAATATTCCGATATCGAACTATCCATGTCCTTGGAACTAAATCTTACACAGTTTGTACAGTCAAATTATGAAGTTACAAAAAAAAATAAAAATAAAAATAAAGATTTTTTGTCACTAAATCTCGGCGTAACCTACATGAGAATCTGGGCTGGGCGGAACAAAACTTTAAAAAGAACCAAACGAGAATGTTGCGTTCCCACTCAATTAACAGTATTTGTATTGTCGTTTGAAATGATTGTCGTTTATACACTATTTATGTTCAAATATACGTTTAGAATTCGAGATCATTTCTGTTTTGGAACGAGTCAGCTCAAAATAGATAAATCAAACCTCTATCTCATAAAAGAAAACATTTATCTCTGGACAAATTTTTAACTGGTTTATAAGAAAAAAATTCTAAAGCAACGGGTTCAAAAGTATAAAAGAAGCATTGCCAAACTCTAAATTTTCAGAGAGGCAAATCTAGTAATTTATGGTACAGTATTCTTAATAGGAAATAGTATGTAAGCCTTCGTAATAAATTAAAAAAAAAAAGCAATCTTAAAAAATCGTGAAAAGTTTTCAGAATATTATTTAAGTTACCTTTAAAGTGTATAATCCAGTTATTTCATAGAATATCTAGAAATTTCATGAAATAACTAGACAGGTCAGTTAAAGTTTATAAAATTATTGATTTCTACGATTTAATTGAGAGTGATTCTATATGATAGCGATTAATTAATCATTTTAGTATGAAATACGGCACTCGAAAGTTCTTCGAACTGTTTCTAGCTGCTTTTAGTGCATTTATGTTATCGTTTTATGTTTTGGATTATAACAATATGAGCAATAATAAATTATATCACCCTCTTTTCCTTATTATTTATCAATTAATCATCCGCAGTACGATTCAACTGTTTTTTTGTTTAGAGATTTCAGCTATTTTATGATCTGTTAATTTGTAAAATAACTTTGAAATCGTTTATTTTTCACTTTAATGGTCTATCATTAGTTAATTCATAAGATAAATAGTTATTTCATGAAATAACTAGATATTTCTTAGAATAACTAGGTTAAGTAAAGTATAATATTTTTCATCTATTATGTACATTAGCTGACTGGTTTAGTTATTTCCAAGTTATTCTATGAAATATCTGAATTATAAACTTTTACTGTAACTTTTATAGTTGATTATAAAGTATCATTAAAAAACATTGATTTATGTTGTAATAAATATAAAAAAGATTATTTTTCCTGTTAGCTTATAGGTTCTCAACGGGGGTGAGAGGTGGTGGTTTCGGAGGAAAATTGGGGCGTTATAGAAGTCTAGGGGAGTAGCCAGTAGACAAGATATCTGTAAAAATATTCCTGATATCTATATACTACTAAATCAACAGGTAATATCATATTTAGCATAATAAATAAAACTTATTTTCGTTATAAGTTTCATGAATTACACCTTGGTCTTTTGGTTTGTCCACTCTTGGGGTAGAATTTTAATTTCAGTCAGTGGAATGCCTAAGAAACAAACATCACTGGTAGGCCACATTAACGAAAATTGTTAACAAAATTGGAACTCCAAGTTAAAGAATTATAAAAACTCTGCCGGTCTTAACCATCACATTCATTTTTATTAGTATTTATCGATTAATTATGCTTAAGTTTTTAATAATCAATGTTTTTAATACATTTAGTGGTCATTTTAATTCATTTCTACCTTGTGATTCTTGATAGATAAATATGCAGATGAAATAGGTATAGATAATGTGTTACAATATTTTAATATTTACTATAATTAACTATTATGGAATTAACTATTATGAGGACTTTTGAATAATTTTTCTTTTAAAAGGTGTGGTGTTTAAGGGAATGTTATGGAATAATGATCTAGCCAAACACTTGGTAACTGACTGTGTGCTATAACCAAAGTGATCAAATCAAATTATTTTTGTAACGAGTTCAAAATATTATAAAACAGTTGAACATAACTCTCTTTTTTTATATAAATCACTAATTTAAAATAAAATCAAAACCAAAATTCGACGCAAAAGATTAAGTTATATCTCTGATGCAATTAGTTGTACCTCTTAAATACCTACATACATTCGTCTAAGCCAGTGGTCGGCAAAGTGCGGCTCCAGAGTGGCATGTGGCTCTTTGGCTCCTTAAGTGCGGCTCTGCCACAAATAACCACTGAAGGCGCAATAATATTTTCATTTAAAATAAACTTGGTAAGAAAAAAATTACATCTTATTTTGATAAATAAAAATTCTTCTATAAATCAAGAACACGTCTAATTTTTTGTTTAAGTTAAAAGACAGATAGGTAATTAAAATTTTGTCCCGTCTTATTATAAAGTTGTATTTTTCAATCTAGCTTCACATCTTACAGGTATTTTTATACAATTTTATGACATCTGCTATATATGTTTGTAGTTCCGGTACAAAATTTGTAATCGATTTTTCGATAACTTCTATTTGTCCAAATGTTGAAAGTTTTCTTCGATTTTTAGTCACATTAAAAGTTTTGTTATTTTGATGATGGAAAAAAAATTTTTTTTTTATTTTAATGCAGTTACATATATTAATAAAATTGTATTTTTTAAAAAGATTTTTTTTTATTTTTATTTTCTTCAATTTAATAATGATAATTTTGTACTGGTGGCTTTAGGGAAAAATATATTTGGAATATTTTATTACTAAATAATTATAATAGTAATTACATTAATAATAATTTTACTAAACAAGCAGATTTTGCTCCCAATTTTTTTTTAAATTGTTGTAATTTTCATATTTGCCTCTTTCTCTAATAAGTTTGCCAACCACTGCTAAGCTATTCTATCATTTTCTATAAGAAAATGAACAAGAAAAACGTGTATTGTTTAAGAGGAATTCCCAAAATAAAATTTCGAAATAAGAACAAAATGCATATCCGGATCTAAAATAATCCTTAAAGACAATAACAGTACGCTCCCCTTCTCGTTTGGCTCCAAAGAAATCGATTACTTAAGATGACAAACTATATATATTTATATATAATTTAAACCTTCCATACACAAAAACAATCATCGTGACTCTCTACATAGATAACATAGGTTATTCCTACAGTTTCGAAATGGCTAACAATTTTGAAAGATGGTTTGAGATCTAGAGAAGACAAAAAACATAAGCCATTACATACTAGATAAACACTTTGAGGATACTAATCGATATATGTGTGATTATGATTTAAAAATCCTAATATACATAAATCACTAAAACAGGAACTAATGAATAAATATAAAAAGTGAAAGTAAAACTCGAACCAACGAGGCCGACGCCTTACATGCAGTTCTCGATAAAAGAACACATCGAAATTGGGTTCTCGCACTCCTCAAGTGGGCGAGAAATAAAGGATGTTCATGTTTTAAGGGGACACATCACCTTTAATCCTTCAAAAACTGGTTTTTTGCATTTTTAGAATCTTTGGAATTTTTTCTCCATCTTTTAAAACATTGAAATATTCGAATTAGAACCTATTATAACATAAAAAAAGAAACACTGGCCCATGGGATATTTAAATCACCCAGTTGGTGTTTATGTTTTTCCCTGTCGTTGAGTCATCCCTTTTAGCGTTGAAACTGTTTTAAGATTAATTGCTAACTGAATGAGTTTTGCTAACTCTGTGATATAATGATTGGCTTTATCAGGAGGAGCTGTACAACTAATCTTTTACCCATTTTCGTCAACAAAACAGCACTTAAATGTTTTATTAAATGAACTTATTAAAGTTTTATAGGGTTATATAGGTAAATATTTGGTATGTCAGTTATGTAGTTCTGCATCATATTAGTGTAAAGATAATGAAAGACTTTAGACTATTAATAGTGGAAAATTAACGTCAGTGTTTTTTGTTTATAAAATGTCAATTCTATCTTCTATAATAAATAATTAAAAACATGTTTAAAGATCTTAGCATACAAGCTATGCCCATAAAATGTTTGGGAGATTATACACAAAATCCTGCTCTTTAATTTTGAAAGTATGCCTGAAAACTTCTGTCTGTGAATCAAATATTGTTCAAATAGTGGTAAATGATGCATTTTATGAACTTAATGATGGTCATGTCATTTGAACCAGTCTGACTGTGTTACCAGTCTGACTGTGAACCAGTCTGACTGTGTTTGTTAAGAACTGTCTTAACAAATTGGTAATTGTGCAAAAGTATTTACATACAACACTGATCAACAGCTGATTCGATCGGCTGAAATCATGGCTGATATGCTTACGTTAGTAGCTTGCAAAGCAAGAAAAAGGTACAAATTTGCTATAAAAGTAAAAATATTAGAAACAGAAGGGACAATGTATACATATAGGCAATTTTAAACCATTTTATCAAATGTTTTAATGGAAATAAGATGAAAATATCTAAAGTTTTAACTTTGCATTTTACTCAAAATGATGTTTTTCAAACTTGTTCACACTCTAAAAAACTATTGCACATACGGATCTATAATTTTCAAGGTAAGTACATTATAGTGCTACAATGAAACTCCACCTACTGTTTTTGAAAGTTTTTTTATTTTATGTGGTATTTTTGTATTTGAAATTTACTTTTTCAACGTTATTTTAGGTTTTTTGAAAATTCATTCTCCTGGTGGAAAATTTCTGATAACTTTTAAATTTTAAATAGGTGGAGAATAATACCTAATGTTTCTTGTTTATAGAAATGCAAAAATTATTTCTGAAATATAGTTTGTGTTACTGTAAGACTGCGCGCAGTGTAACAGCAAATTTTTTAAGTTTTCAAAACAAGCACTTTTATTTTATTATATAAAAAAAGTTCTTATTTACCAGAAACAAAGTCAATACAGAAAAATAATTAATTAGATTCAGAGCCCAAATGCTAAAATTAAGTAATTTCCATAATAAGAAAAAATGTTATGGCAAATCGAAAAATAACAAAAATTCCTCATTTTAAAGTTGCTTCAAGGTGATGTGTCCCCTCAAAACAAGACAAATAAAATACTTTTCGGGAAAAAAATATTTGGTTCGATTCTATGCACTACGGAAAAGAAAAATATACGGGAAAAAATAACTGCGGACAGTGAAATGAATAGAATAAGTTTATATTAACCCCTTGATACACTATGAGGTCTGAGAGACCAATAGAGATTTAGACATCAGGAACTATCTCTTGCATAACAGTGATTAATTTAATTATTTAGCCCGTGTTTGGATTCTGTTTTGATTAGAATATTCAAGATGTCATGAGTCATAATAAAAAGAACGCGAATAATATAAGAATCGAAACAACATAGAATAATTTTTTAAAAAATCAGTTAATCTACCTATTCGAAAATACTCAGAAATGTTTCATACTTTACAGAAATAATTTATTTTTTCTATTAATATACATAAACCCCATTTAATGTTACACAGCAATGTAAATTTCGAATTAAAATGCCCTGTTTCTAGGCTTACAGATAACTTTTGAGTTGATCAGAATTCAATAGTATTTTTCGGGTTCACACAATTCCATTTTATTTGTATATCAAGGAGTTAGGTGATGATTTATTTAACTAGCAAATGGTCCTTGGAAATTAAATTTATTAAAAAAAAACTGATAAATTAATTTTTAACAATATTTAATAAATATAATTTAAATAGTCAAAAACAATTTCTGTAATTTTTTTTTGGTAGAACCGAGTTTATTTATGCTTCTTTTAAAAAATAAGACGCCTAATTTTCTGGAATCAAAATATCATCGACTGTATTTCAAACATAAAAAACGTCCCATCTTTCGAGAGAGGGCACATAATATCGAAAGAAAAGAAATTGACCATGAGGTGCCTACAACAAAGACTGGACTGCGCAGAGCAGTGCGTACGGTTTGGGCCACCTTATGGCAGTATTGGGAGTCCAAATTTTTTGGTGAAATCCGTTTTTATCGATTAGCATCCACATCGGAGTAGTTCCAAAAAATGGTATTTACATTACGCTGGTTGAAATTGGTTGTTTCCATAATAAACACTGGCTGGCACTTACATGAAGACTTTTTCATAAATGGTACTGGATATTCAAAATGTAAAGATGAAACTAAAAACAATAGTCTTGTATAAATAAAATTATCTAATGAAACATGAAGCCTTATTCGCTATGTTAGATAACATTAATAAATAGTCAATGCTTGAAAAAATAAATTGAAATGATTTCCAAAAAATTTCTATAACGTTTAGTAGACTTGAGGTTTTTAGCCTGGATCATGGACCAGGATTCTACAAGTGATCACTATTTGTTTAGTCTGAACTAACATTTATCAGGAAGTCGAAAAACAATTCTTGAGTATTTTTTTCCTGTTAAAAAAGAAAAATTATCTTGTATCCAAAATCAATTTTCAAGACTATGACACGTTCGAACTGATATATCGGCCAATACTCAATTGAAATTGCAACTAAGTCAAGTTGACATTACGCATTTTTTTGATTGAAAAAAAAATTATAAGAATATTCTGAAATTGCCGTCAAAAATTTCATGTCATTTGTTTCAACCCATGTATGCAAACGATCTTTATCTTCTACAAAAACAAATTATAGAAACGGATGGAATGATCAAGTTGGCATTAAGTTGCAACTTTCTACAATTATTTAGGGTGTAAAAATAATATTAAAAAACCAGTTATCTCACAAAAACAATTTTCTTTTTATTAATTTGTTATAAAATACTATTTTTGTATTATAATAAAACAAAGATTCCATAAGAATTTCGATAAGATAAAACTTTGATATCCCATTTTTTCGAGAAAATAAACTAAAGTGTAACAGGCTGAGTAACTCAGTAGTAGACCGAAAAAAAGTTCTATAATATAATATTACGGGAAATTTTCAATAATTATTATTTTAATAACTACACAGTTCAGTATCTTATTAAATGTTTGTGTTATAATAAAGATGAAATAAATTTGAGTCGAATAAATCTTTGATAATCTATTTCATCTGGTCTTTGATCAAGAGGTTCCTTCAACAAAAAGATATGGTGCCCCAAAGTGTGAAAGGTTGAATATCTTTGGTAGACCATCAATCTGGCAAAAATTTCTATAATATAAAATAACGGTCATTTTCCTTAACTAAATTAAAGTTCCTTACAATGTAAAACAGTGGTTTTTATGCATTAACTCTTTTCTGAAGTAGAGAACTTTCAAAATTTATTTGTTAAAGCGTCCATTAAAATTCGTTCTTTAGGGAGAGAAAAAAGACTACGGATTATTCAGCTGTTTTTGAGAGTCAAGAGTGAACATTGATCCATTAAATGATCTTGGCAGCAATTTGGTTAATGTAGAAGTGTAACTGTTTTTTGAGACAGCTTAAAACTGTAGCCAATGGACAGAAAAGTAACATCAATGCAAGCCTTAGTGTTGAGACACGGGTAAAAAAGAATATATGTCGGCGAACATCTCACAGTGTATGGGTGGGAAATTAGGTACTAAAAATGAGAAGAGGAAAAAAGAAAATGTTAGATAGATATTTTAGGCGTGATAATTTTAATATATATATATTTGGATCGACATGTAAATATATCTCTAACGAAAAGTGAGTGAATGAAGTGCCAGCCAATGTTTGGGTGTAGAGCGAGCGAAGATTTTGATGAATAAATCAAGCGATTATCAAGTATGAATAAAAAAGTTTTTCATATATAAACTACACTTCAGTATAAAGAAGTCGACGATTGCTCTAATTGCTTATGAGGAAAAGATGGTGTATTTCGAAATAAAAGCGAATAGATACTTGTTGAACGCATCTTTTTCAAAAGTTTCTAGCTCTTACTTGATTATCACAATCGATTTGCAGGCTTTGCACATTTAAATAGCACAAGGTTTTTATACAGTTTCTCAGATGCATTTTCAAGTATGTAAAACAGTGCTGCGAGTCCAAAATGGCTGAAGACAAAGCACGTTGGGCACAACGGAACGTTGATTACCTGAAAGACAAGGGTGAGGAATTTCGGTTTTTCTCTTTTTTAAACTGAAATTTGGCCTAAAAAAGTGAAAAATGTCAGATCTCACTTTTCTTAAAAGAGCGTTCCCATCTCACAGCCTAAGAAAATATGCTAATAAATGCTGACATTTGTGCATATTTATGAAACTTGAGATATATATGTGTAATGAATGAAACACATTTTTGGTTTATATATATGGACTATATACATAATAATGTATATAGTCTTAAATTTACGTGTCTTAATTTATAGGTAACATACACTCTGCTATTTTAAAGATTATGCAATAGACTTTATATCAGACTTTACAGAACTCATGTCGCTTATATTTTTCAGATAAAATGGACAAGTCAAATAATCAACATTCTGTAGGATTCAAACTGTAGATATAAGAAATTTTGATTAGGTTACATATAAATTTCCATTTTTTCAACTCACAACGAAAACAATTGAAAATTAAGAAATTCATGATTACCCATTATGCTTAACGCGGAAAATTAACAATTACAGAAAAAATTAATTTTAAACAGTCGTCCGGAGACAGGTGATAAATATCAAAGCCTTACGAATGTTAAATTTGCATAAATTTACTCAGTGCACTTTGCATTTACATTTTGAAGAACTTACTTTCTGAATAACAGAGATTTCAATTGTTATAGAAAAACAAATTTCTTAAGGTTCAGCCGTTTTGAACATCAGAATAAAATGGCAGTTCTCATTAAAAAAGCAATTTTTTTTCTCTAAAATATTCTCACCAATTTAGATATAACAATTTTGTGTAGATGACTTATCACCAGAGAAAGAGAGAGAGAGAGAGAAATAGATAGAGAGTGAGAATCGCCATTTTGTTTCGGTTGCTGAGGAAAGAGTATTTTGTGCTTGAGCTACACATGAACTTGAATGCTGAAGAGATACAGGATTAAGTAACCATAGAGGCACTGAACCAGAACGAGGAAAAAGTATGCGGACATACATAAAAACAAATAATAGTCTACAGATAATTTCTAAGCAAAACATAGGACATTAATGACTACCGAAATGAGTTTTTTTTTTTTTTTTTTTAGAACTGAAGCTTGCTGAAAAATTGAAAGGTTTGTAACCAACTTTGAAACGTCGACGAGTTATGTACAGAAAGCGTTGACTAGTAAGGTATAATCTGTGCAATTTTGCTGTCAAAAGAAGAGTTCTAAATGGAGTCAACACGATCTTCTAACAATGTCTATTTTCGATCTTACCGACCATCTAGAATGTTCTTTAGGCGTGCAGCATCTTTTGCAAGAGATGCCGATTTGTAACACATCAGCACATCACAGATGATACGCAACTTATGAAGTCCTCATAAAAAAAGCCAATGTGGCCATGGATTTAAAGACACCTTTAGGAGTACAGTGGGGGGAGGATCGTAACAACTTGGTAAGAAAGTTCGTCCACACAAACAAAAAACAAACACCTTCGACTATGTGCCTTGCATTCTAATTCAGTCAAATCAGAATAATGCTTTCACATAAAAGCTCGAGAAATTAAACAAAGTCCACCGAAGCCGACGTTTTCACGATTTAAAAATGACTTAAAAATATCGAGAGTCTTGCGCTAAAGCTCATTAGTTTTGGTATTATATATAGAGATATATATATATATTTATTTTTCTCAGGTAAATCTCTCAAACATTCAACAAAAATGATTTTCAAACGTATAGGTACTTATTTTTTTTCTAATTTTGATGTTTGGAACAAACATATATCTTTTTATAGAGTCAACATCAGCTTCTAGGGTTTGAGCATTCCACACATGTCGACGAGGTTTTTGTCTCGTGAGGTCAAAGCACATGTTTGAGGTCAGTTCTTTTCCTTCTTAGTCAATGACGATAGCGAACAACAAACCAACAAATAGTGCTGGGATGGACTGAGTGAAGGCAGCGATAGATGAGAAGTAATATATAGATCATCATCCAGCCCGATCGAAGAACCGGTATTCTTTGGTGGAGGAGGAGAAAACCAAAACAAAGAGGCTCGAAAAGAAGACAGAGTAGAGAAGAGTAGGAGGAGGCCCTTCGAGCTGCTTTTTTTGTGTGTGTGTCTGTAGGTAGAGGCGTGTGGGCCCTTCATAAGATGTCCCTGTGCACCATGGTCTGTCCCCTGTGCGGGGAAGGGTAGTCCCTGTCGTGGTGCCTCATGTCCCTGGGGTCGGGCATCTCTCGCATCTCCCTCATCTCGGAGGGGGGCGGGCCGTACCGATAGTCCATGGGGGGCGGCGGTCCCCTGCCCCCCATCTCCTCCTCCATGTAGTAGTCCCTCTCCCGTACCCAGGCGGCCCGCTCGCTGTACTCCTGGTCGCCGAAGTCCATGATGGGTGGAGGACCCCTCTGGTGCGTCTGCGGGTAGCGGTCGTGGTGGTGCATGTCTGAGGGGCCCCCGTACCCGCCACCACCCCGGTCTAAGGGGGGCAGCTCTCGGCGGGAAGGGGGAGGCTCCCGCATCATCCGGTAGTCGCCGCCCTGCGGATCCACGTCCATGCCGGGAGACAGGGGCTACGGAGAGAAAAAGAAGACATCACCTTTGGGTAAAAGAAATCCGAAAGACATCCGTACTCTTAGGAAAAAACAGGATTTTTGAATGCGAATGAAGCCGGCGTTCATATATTTTGAGCTCAAATCAGATAAACGTCAGATCTAAACATGTCTGAAAAAAAGCGAGTCTACTTAGAAAATAGCGAAGTCCGTTACACACCTCGAGTATAAAATATCCGTATGAGCAGTAGATAATTACTCAATGAAACATTGAATTCCTTTACTTACTACACAGATATCAAAATGAGCAAAAGGGTATATGAAATAATAAAGGAAACAAAGAGGATCCAAAGACGAGTCTAGATAATGCAACGGATTCAATTTTCGCTCCATTTCTCATTGGGACTTGGCTATTTGCCAACTGTGGTTGGTAGTGCGGATGGGCTGGAGAAAAATGGGCGGTCGAGGAGGAGAGAATTATGTTCTATAAGCTCCGTTTGTGCTACTCGCGAAAGGAATCATTCGTCGATTGCTTTCACAGAAGTTGCGAACAAGATTTTATTGGCTTCGAAAAGTAAACAGAATAACGACCACTTTCTATTAATTATTGTATATTTTTCTTTATATGCTTGCTTTTAAAAATAAAATATGGGTCCAACAATAGTCTTGAAAATATTCCTTGTAATTCGTTTGTAAAGAGTAGTCTCCCAGACTAAATGTCTTATCACACGTTAAAATTATCATGATGAAAAAGCAGCAGATTCATTTAAGAATTCCTTTTCCCCTTCACTAATACTCGGATTTCTCGTGCGATGATGAAAACCTTTTGCCTAACTGAAGGTCTCATCATAAGTCAACTTGAACTAAAATAAATCTATTAAAATGTTTTTCTGTAGCAAAATATATCTGTTTGTCTTTAAGAGTAAAAGAATCATCCTGATAGCACGCATACTTGCAGCAAGTTTGATAATTTTCTGGATAGTTTCTTGTCATAACAAATTTGACGTAGCAAGTTAGGCGGAGCATAAAGCGACCACTCCTTTGAAACGCAATTTTGCTGTAAAACTGTTGCAATCTTGTCACGACAAACTTGGAGCAAGCGTAAATTCCCGTCATTGAATGAGAGTTAAGATAACGAACGCATGCGCAAGCGTTTCCCGGCCAAAGATTAGAGTGACAACAGACACGCCATTCCTCAAGCTGCGATGGATCTCTTAAAAGGTGTTTATTATTTTAACTATCCAAGTGTGATTATTTTTAAAGTAACATTTCTCTATAGTTTGCAACTATCTAAAATTTCTAATAAATTAAATATATGCATAATAGATAAATAGATAAATTAATTAAATGCAAAATAATTAGTTTTTACGATTTGCTGTTGTTCTTAAGTTAAAAACTGAAAATTATTTGCATTGTTTCCGTAGTAGCGCAGCCCTCGAGTTTGAAGACAAATTTTAAATGGCTCCTCTTCGGAGCCCTCGAATGCAATGGATTAATTAGCAAGCCTAAGGAATTTTTAATACTTATTCAAAATTATCCAAAATCTTAATCTTTCAAAAAGTAAAATAAAATTCCCTTTACATATGTTATTTAAACCAAACAAAAAGGTTTTTTTTCAAACGGTGGGGTTTTTTCCATCCCTGGTTTGCAATGAAATTTCTGTAAGTTTGATATGACAAGTGCATGATAAGTTTGCTGCAAGTTGGAGGTATGGTGACTTCGAAGTTTGCGTAGACTTGCTGCAGTCTTGTTTCAAACTTGCAGACTTGTCATGCTGAACTTGCTGCAAGTTTGCAGCAAGTTTGCTGAAAACTAAATTTGCTATCTGGGCATAAACTCTTACACGTTGACGTGTTATAAGGCTTTTAGTCATTCGCTATGGTATTGCAAAGGATCATTGAACACATTAGTTAAAGGAAAATCCAGAGAACATTCATTGCGATTACAAGATTCTCATTCAGTAAATTATTTGTTCTCCATCATAATAAAAATCATAAATGATTCTAAAGTTCATACGGTAACCGATTAAATAAATGAAAAATGAAAGTTGTTGACGTAATATGATGAAACTCCGAAATAATTTGCATAACTCACAGCCGAAGTTTATTTTTTAACATCCTTTAGTTTATTTTATAATTTGCACCACCGATTTCAGTTACAGCAATTTTAATTGTATGCACCCCAAGGTTTTGGAGTTTGTAATAGAGGGTTTATATTTAAAAAAAAGTTCAGAAATTTTTAAGAATAATTGTAAAATATCAGTAAGTATAAAAATTTATTACAGTAATATTTATTAATTGTTCAAATGTTATTTTTGCGCTGAGTGAATGGTATTAACTTTTTCAGAGGGGCTGGGACAGCACGTGTCCCGCAGATGAATTAGTTCCTCAGAGAGTTCCTTTCAAAAGGTTAAGCAGCCAGCGTACGAATTTACTTTCCAACACAACGTCATGTATAGAAGTGGTATTCGTACCTTTTGGCATGTTACCTCGATGTGCAAAATAGGGTATGTTTTGTTCGTTAAAATAATCTAAATTTTCAAAAACTAGTGAAGTAACAGTAATCGGAAAGATGTTAATTTTTTAATTTTTCAAAAAAATCTCTAAACAAGTGTAGTACACTCAGAGGCAGACTAAGACCTAAGCAACCTAGGCACGTGCCTAGAACCCGTCATTTTGGGGGCCCGAAAATTAAGTTTTTAATTTTAATTATTTAACAGAAAAACGTGATATTCACAATTATTGCTGAAACGTATCTAAATTATGCCGAATCGTTGATGGATAAAGTCGACAAGTGTGGAACGAGCGTTCCCGTGCTTATGTATCCACCCCCGCGAGTGTCGATGTGTGTCGATACGCACTTATCAGGCCTTTAATATGCATTTCAGAACGTGTTTAAAAAATCAAACCTAGCTCTTAAAAATCAGTGTCTCCTGAACGTATTGTATCTTATGTGAATTGTGCAATTAAGAATTAAGTACCTAAACTTGATTGCAAATAGATTGTTTTGGATTCATAGTTAATACTTTCTGGAATTCCTAAAATTAAAATGTAAGTTTTTATAAAAGTATTACATTATTTAATTAAAATAATATATAATATAAAATACTACAAATTGTGATTTTGTTTGTGATTGTGATATTGAGTAAAAGTAATTTAATTGGAGATCATTTTCTATTTTCTTAAGGGGAAGTGAAAAAAAGGAAACGAAAAGCAGATCGAGATAAAGTGGCAAAAGAAATAAAAAGAACGCTGGACAAAATTTTAACTGTAGATGGAGAACAATTACAATAATCGTCATTACTTTCACAAATTTCACTTGCTCAAACCCCAGAAACATCATTTGTTTCCGAAACTATTCTATGTTTGTTTGTTCGTTTGTTTTAATAAATTATGTTTAATTTTTGTAGATGTATTTTTTTCCTTTTTTTCTTGGAATCCGATAATTAAATAGAACTCCATACTATAAGCTTTAAAACCAAAGTACCAAACACAAAGTTTGTGTGGCCCGGAATGACAATGTTGCCCGCTTTAGCCTCAGTCCGACACTGAATACACTACAAGTTTATCCTGTAGTTACTAAATATTGAGTTGAAATATCGTCTAGCGTTAACATCATTTACAAATTATAACAAAAACATGGCTTATAACACTCAGGAAATTCAAATTCGATTTTCTAAAACTTTTTCCAGAATTCAACGAAAATCCCCATTTTAAGAAATAATCTTTCTACCTTAATTACCCCAATAGCTCTTATTACTTTACCCCCTATCCCTCTTGTTATATGTTGTGCCGTAACGTGATGCGTCGTATTAAAATTTTAAAAAAAAATTGCGTATTTTATTATTATGGAGCAGGATAATGTACCTAACTGTGTTCGATGTTTAATATTTGACCGTAAGACTCCATCTAGTGTTTGGCACCGTGTATACTAACCACAACTTTCTTTCCAGGGTGTTAATCAGATATTTTTGTATCTTTGCAGGTACAAACAGCTTAAGTCACAGCTCTCAAGTATTTCCACTTATCCACCTTTTAATGACCGGCATCTCTAAATTACTCCTTTTCAAAATTTTTAAATTTTATAGTACCTTACAGTTTTTTACCCTGCTTACTGCTTACCTTTAGGTTCGGGGATAAAGCCGTTTGGCTAAGGAGCCCCCATAACTGTCCGTTTATATCGGAGGAGGCCCATTTTAAAAACTAATATTTTTTTTCTTAAGTTTGCTCGCAATACAATTTTATTCAACTAAATATACAATTATTTCATTGACCTACCACAGATTGAATTCCACTATTGCATAAGAAGCGCGTTCAATATGGAGAGACATTTTCTTCGAATAAAAGTAAGATCAATTGGGGATCTTCCATCATTCCAAACGTCGAACGATGGTCGAATGGTTAGGGCGCTATTCTTTGGCATTGGGTATACCACTGTGACAGGGATGTTTGTAGACGTTCGGAATCTCCATTAATCAGTAGACCCCTGGCTTATTAGTCCACGTATTGAAAAAAGTACACTTAGTGCTAAAAAACCCTCTAAACCTCTGAAAAGGGCATGATGCCATTAAATAAATAACCTGACTTGAAATAGTCAAGTCGAAATTAGTTAGAATGGATTAGGGGATGATCAAAATTGATATTCAAAGTTTCCAATTTAAAGTACTCTTGAATGTACGCACAAACGTGAAGCAAAAACTATTCAAAATTTAACCAAATACAGTCAAAATAGTATTTATGTTAAAATCTGGCACCAAAATTTTCCGGGGTAACAATTTAAATATAAAAACTATTTTAAAATTTTTCCAGGTATTAATATTTCAGCCCCCGAATTTTTCCAATCAATTAATGCCCCATACACAAAATAGTGAATGATTTTTACAGATACTTCTAAAATTATACTTTTACAAAAGTATTTAAATTAAAGTGAAAATCAGTGAAATAGGATTATATATGAATATACCAAAGATATGTAAGCACGTTATTTCTAATTATATAGTCTAGATTCAATGCACATTATTTCTAATATGAGTTTTACTGCATACATTGCGAAAAACCTGTATAAAAATTTTAATGATCTTTAAACTTTCAAAAAAACCACTTTTTCGATTTTCCCATTTTAAAAATCTCTGGACATTTCTGAAGCGTTTTAAACAATATTGAAATATTCAATTTAGAACATGAAAAGCTATGCAAGCTTTGCATTTAATATCATTTGCATGTTCTTAAATCCTCTTGATTTTTTTTTGGCCTTTTACTAAAATAATTCAGTTATTTTCCTTTATGTTAACACATTCTTCAGAAGAAAATAATGTAGCAATGTATTGAATTTCACTCACACAAATCTTTTGGTTATTTCACAAATAATCCCAATATTTTACGGCAGATCTAAGTTTGTATGAATATCATCTACATTTACAATCTGAGAATCGACTCGACTTTGTTCCAAGAAATCTGTATCGTTACATTATAATTCGTATAACTCGCACTTTCACGGTTGTTTTAATTTCCTTAAATTAAAGGTGAATTTTTCTGGGATGTAAGACATTGTGAGAACACCTGTTTCATGATTGCATAGAAAGATATGTCGAGAGACAAGAATAAAATATATTTCGAGGACTCAAGCAAATTCCGAAGAACTTGGCTTCAACACCACAGACAGACAGACAACCAAGCCAATACTCAGTTTTATTAATACAAAAAATATACCCACAAAACTTATATAACCGTGAGATAACAAGCCGCTATTTAGAAATTTGATACTCACAAAATAATTAGTTGACGTCGAAATAATGAAAGACGTAAAAAAAAATTTCCGAATCTAATTAACTTCGTTACTTTATATCTTTTAAACTAAATATACGCACAAACCATTGAATAACAAAACATTAGTTAGATATGATATTTACAAATAATATCGGAACGATGAAAAAGGTAGGAAATTTCTGCGTATCAAATTAGCCTTGTTACAGTATACATTTTAAATGAAAATCGGTGAACATTTTTTAAAACTCGTCAAAAGTATTTGCCTTAATATCTTTATAAAAAAAGTCACAAAATGTATTAATCGAAAGTATTTTAGATCTTAAAAAATAATTGATGTCTAAAACCGTAGCATTGAATGCGTTTTCTGTCCTAGAAAGGCGCTCCCCTTTTCCTTGTCGACAAGTGCTTCCAAAATTCGGTGACGGCAGCTACGTTCCATAATACATCCAGTATTTTCCCTTGTGAATACTCACTTCGTCTGGATGCCTGGGCCTCCTGTCGCTGTCCCTGTAGACTCCCGGTGGGGAAGTGTTGTGCCTGAGAAGTCCAGCTCCACCGCGGGGAGGTTCTTCCATGCGGGGCGAGGCGTGCGGGGAGGGGATGGGCCTCGCAGGGGGGAGGGGTGCGGAGGGAGGTGGGGTCTTTTGAGGTGGATGAGTGGCTCGCCAGTACGCCTCCAGAAACTCGGCGAGGTGGTCGCAAGCCTCTTCCAGTTGATTCTCGTCGAGGATCACGTCGAAGAGTTCCTGTAACACACAAAAATGTACATGAGCTCAGTGGTTCCAAAACTGTTGCCAGTTTCTGAGTTAACATTTTTCGGTTGTGACCTACTCTTTTTTCCCCCAGTATAATTGACAATACAGATATCCCTCTGCCAATTCATCACTCACTACCTGTGGAACTGGTGTATTTTTTAAATTTTGATTGAAAAGAGAATTTTTAAATTTTGTTAGTTAAGTAACTTAACTTAAATATAATGTGTGGCTCCCCCCACCGGTCACAGTATGTGTTCGATCAGTTTCTTTTGAGTTGAAAGGTAAATACTTTGAATGTGTATCTTGATAACTATTAAAAAGACAATAAATCGTACAATAGGCAAATTTTTAAAGCCTGCAAATATCTTGGATACCTCTTGTACCACAATAGGATGAGCATAGGCAATAAGCTACTTCAGTCCAAGACTGTCGATAGTTCTTCATTCTGGCCCGATTTGGGAATCAGCGCTAACACTCTTTTTCAAAAGTTGCTAAATAACCCATCGGTCCATTCGTAGGCTAATATACCAATGAATGATGCCAAAATGGAAATAACAAGTCTGCCGGACGATGCTTCTAGAGAATTTTTTAAAAGACCTAGAGCTACGACAGTTTTAATCCCTTAATTTAACTTACTCGAATAAACTCTCCCCAAAGTGGGTGCCTGTTTCGAAATTTGAATATTAATTTATTTGAATTTAATTTACTTAAACCCCAACTTGCACTTTTTAAAACATAAACAAATAATAGTAAGAATGAGAATTTTCTTCTTCCCTTTTATATTTTGTATCATGAGTCAACTAAAATTAGTATCATAATCCCTTGACATACAATGCCGTCTGGGAGAAGAGTCATTTATGTACCAATGTAGACTTTGACTTGAAGAACTGCCTCTGATAGACGTGCAGCATAAATATCAAATAATTTAACTCGCTCACTGTGTTTTCATTAGAATGTTCCAGATTCATGTGTCCCTAAAAAATAATATAAAAACGAAACAACATAGAAGTGTCACTTCCTCAGGCTATTCGAAAATGCTTTGAAATATTTCCTATTTTACAGAAGTTCTAATTTATACTATTACTTAATTATTGTCCATTAGCATCGTATATGAACCTCCACTTAGGAAGGGAATTTAAAATGAAATATTATGTTTCTAAGCTTGCATCTTAAATTATTAGTGTCGCGACCCTAATTCATGTCTATATCTAATCAGGGCAACGGCCAAACCATCTTGTGTTTTAATTAGGTCCTGGTTCCGAAGCTATTTCTAGATCATTTGGCGTCTTTCTGAAGACATACGTGACAAACGTAACGTTTAGATGGAGAAACAACAGTTTGCAGGATACAAAGAAGAAAACGCAGCCAAAATCACGTTTTGGATTGAGTTGTTGCAATCGTGTACATTCAGAAGTGATACTACTTCTCATGGAAAATGGTTGCCATTGGCTGGAGAGATTAGAATTCTAAGAGTGGATCCTCGTCATTTAGAAGCAAGGAGAGAGCAGAAGAACCACAAGTATGGCCCTACCACCTCAAAAAAAAATTCGAGGGTATTGTTCAGAAGAAATTATGACAGCTGCCCTTGGGAAGCATAGCCCGTTCAAAAACTTTTTGAGGCCCAATTAAAGTTTTCAATTGTCTATATATTTTAGTCATTTTGACTATATACAGTTGAAACATAGAATTTTAATTGTTAATGTTTTCAATGATAAATATCACATATTATGTACGTTAAGACTTGATAGTAACCAATGTAAACCCCGTCTTTGAGTAGGGTTGGACATGTTACTTTGAAATTTGAGAGTTCTAGAATATTCTGTCAATCGGCCATTACTTATACAACGAGCTGACTCGCGTTTTACGTGCACGTGCTCTGTCCGACCAGTCGGTGGAAGTTGTATGGAAAGAAAGTTATAAATTATATTTATGGCTATTGTGAAGTTATCATTAATTGTAAAGGAATAATTAAGATATTGTGTATTTAAGAAACGCAAGCTAACGATGTGTTTGAAGTTCTAACCTCCAAAATGTTTAATTTGATGTATAAAACAGTATAGTAGTGTTGCAACTCAAACTATACGTTTTTGTTGCTTACAAAAGTATCAGTTCCCATTTTTCAAGAAAACACAGGAAAACGCTTCATATTTCCTTAAATCAACGGTTAAACTTTTAGAGATTATGTTCGCTAGTCGCATCGTTAGCTTGCGTTTATCATATTTACTGTTTTTAATCGTGTAATTATCATATTTATTTTATTCTTCATGGCTGGAAGAAATGTTGAAAAAAAAGAAAAGAAAACTTGAAGATGAAAATAGAAAGTTTCAGAGTGAATGGGAAAATTTGTTATTTTTTTATTCAAGCAAAAGACAATGCTGTATGTTTGATTTGTCGTCATACAATTCCAATTTTAAAATTGTACAACCTAAAAAGACACTATGAACAAAAACATGGTGAAATTGATAAACTCACTGTTGGTGAACGAATACATCTCATAAATCTTATGAGATGGGGAAAAAAATCTTTCAGTGAAACAGTGAAAACGTTTTTTTTTTTTTTTCAAACAAGGCAATAAAATAGTGTTATTATACTTTACCGGAGCGCACTGGGAGAGTTTGTCGGCAGCCACCATTTGTACATTGAGATTCCTGCTCTGCGACTTTCCTCTTGACTTTATTAACCGTTGCAACACCTGTTGAACGAAAATAGTGGTTAGCATAAAATAGGAATGAGTCAGAATCAAAGTTAGAATTAATCAGCTGGCCCCGAATGATATATTAAATGCTTAATGAAATCCTGATTTTCTATCATAAGCTCATAACCGACATCACTGTTTCGACGTACGACAGGCGAAATAATTTTTCAACTACAGGCAGCATCTTGTTACACTTATATTGGAAAAACAGTTTTGAATACATCTTTTTAAATCTGAACCTTTTTAAATTTTTACCAGATTTTTAAGAAATGCGGACGTTATCCTACGTTTAGTGACATTCAAAACGACATATTTGAAAGATTATGGTATTTATAGCCAAAACACATATTGATATTGCAACCCAAAAATATAACACTCAAAAAGTACCATTATTCAAAACGAATGAATGATACGAACAATTTAACCTATAGTTATAAGATAAGTTTACTTCGGAAAAAAATTATGACATTATCACCACAATTATATTTTATCAGATTTTACAACTTTTATACAATAGTGTAAAAATAATATTGCGTTGGCCTACATTTGTAGATATCGAAGACTGCTCTCGAGTCGGTGTAGGCCCTAAAAAACAATATGGCGATGATTTTCCTCAAAAGGTCTATCACGCAAGCCGCGAATGCCAGAAAAGCTCATCCTATTCCCTCCTCTTGTCACAACCTTGTCCTCTAAAAAAAATCCGACTGCCCCGAGGAGAAAAGACAGGGGTCCACTACAGAACGGAAGGGGGTCAGAATCCCCCAAACCAACGGACAATTCTAATAGTTGAGAGAAGTCCGAAGTTTCTTTCTAGTTCAAACCGGTCCTGTTCTGGTATGTCTGACGATGATTCACGGGAAGAGGTAAAAAAGCTGAACCGAATGTAAGTTATTGTTCTAAATGCAACAGTAAAACTTTTCGAGAAATATTGGCTGGTAAGTCAATTGGTTGATTGTTAGTGATACAAATAATCACATAAATAAAAGTAAATTGTCATTTTTCATCTACCCAGAAAAATTCCAATTAAAAGTTAATTGTAATTAAAAATATTTAAGCATTTATTATATATAATAAACATATTAGCCTATTTTATTCCCTTTAAAATAGTTTTATAAAATCACAAAATTAACCGAAGTTTCAAAGTTAATATCTATTTTACAAAATCAATAAAAAGACATGTAAAAATTTTTCAAATGAAGCAAAGACTTACTCAACTTTAATTTTATTTTTTCAATATTTCAAATTTTTAAAAAGTAATAAATAACTCTGATAAAACGGATGCAACTTTTATACCAGTGATCTTTAGCAAGTTCCTACGGAAATTTAGTATCTTTAAAACATATTAAACATATAACTATTTTTAGCAGTTATAAAAATTTCTGATAAGATGAAAAAGATTTTCAGATTGTAATAAATATATTACTAAAAAGAAAAATCCTTCTTTCAATTTCATTTTCACATTTTTCATGGCAAAGTTTTCATACTCCTAGTCTTTCTCGTTTTACTTAACTGACAAACAGAATCTTTTGTAATTCGTGCTGAAATATCGTCTCTCACTTAATCTCTGAAATCATTTATTTAGGCAAAGAATGACATACGGTTGCCACAGCTCTTAACACTAGAACTGTGGGATGGGTTCTCAAAAAACAAAAGGAGACGTACCTTCGGAGAAGATATCTTTACATACACTACGATGGGAGCGAGGGAAGTCTTGAGCAACTGCGAGGGGTGATTGATGGTGTCGCAGTCCAGAACGACCAACTGAAGGGTTCGCGCGAGTTCGAAGATCCTTTCGATCTCAGCTTGGACTTCGGCTGGGGGAAAAAGGAGATTTCGTTAAAAAACAGAGTCAACTGACAGCACAATAAATACATACAGCGAGTGAAAATAAAAGAAACAAAACTTGAAAATAAAGATGGGTGCATACAATTATTGCATGGTCCTAGGCACCTGTATCGTGACTGGATTCATCGTGGTATGGCATCGCATTTTAGATACTGCTAAAATAGCTTGTAGGATTTTTATTTTTTTTCTTAAAACAAGTTTCCGTTTTGAGAGTAAGTAGACGGCAATCTTATAAACTATCTACATAATTTTCATGGAACTTCTATTATTTATAAACTAGCATATAACCATTTTTATTCAAAATTTTACATTCAATACCTTATTGACCTGCGACAAAACTAGACCTACTGTTTTCGTCGTAGATTATTTCACTTAGTATTTATGCTGTTTCAAATGAAATTTTTAAACAATAGATTAGCTTTTATGAAAATTCAATCTACTGGAGTAATATTTCGGAAACTTTATTAAAAATTTAAATAGAGGAATAGGTGAAAAATTAAGCTTAATAATTATTTACGAAAACTCCAAAATTATTCCGAAAACTAACTTTGTGTTAAGTGTGAGCACAGTGGGTCACAAAAATTGAAGAAAAATTGATTTTGAAACAAGCTCTCACTTTTCGCTTAGTATAAAAAATTCTTATTTTTTAGAAACAATAAAAATTCAGCAAAACTAATTAAACAAAATTAGAAAACAAATGCTGAAAATTACGTATTTACAAGGTGTTTCAAAAATGACTCGTATATTTGAAAAATCCATAAAAGCTAAACAGACAGTGATAGAAATACACAGTTTAATGCAATATGCTTGGGACAATAGTAAATATTCAGGCAGGCACTTTCAAAATTAATTACAATATTCTACTAAAATAAGCTACAAAAATAAGATATTATTTTGAGGAGACTTTTAAAAGACAAGATGTACCGCCACTATCCATAAACAATTGAATAACTGGAACAGTACATCTGTTTTGCATGTAAGGCCATCCCGCCTGAGACGTTTACACGGATTTCTGATCATTTCGTTCTGAGAATATGCCCTATTATTGCTGAGCCGGTTGGATACCTGGAAAATATCGTAGTTTAGATTTTTCCAGATTGCAGCGCCATCTGATGTGGAACATTGTAACTCATTTTGAAAGTTTGACCGACTGAAAATTTACTATTGTCCCAAGCACATTGCAATAAACTGTGTATTTCTATCACTGTCCGTTTAGTTTTTATTGATTTTTCAAATATACCGGTCATTTTTGAAACACCCTGTATGATAATTAAAAATGATAACATGATAAGGCGAAAAGGAAGAATAAATATTTCCATTTACAATTGCTTAAATATGACGCGTTTACTTAAATTCAGAATCGAGACCGAACTTTTACTCTAGCTCGGTTTTGATTTAGTGTGCTTCGATTTACTTTTTTTTAAACTTCACGAGGGCTAATGAGACATAGGTTTATTTTGTACATCCAATTTCACGAATAGCCATACCAGTACAATAGGTACCATAAGTGGTGTTGTACAGCCACCTTTACCATGAAAATGAACTTTCGTTTTAGAGTGATAGCAATGGTGAATCCTCACCCAAGCACGTGTTCCGACTGTTGGTGCGTTCCATAATGGCTCTCTTGCTGGGATTATTTAGAAGGGATCTCTTTGCCAGTGATATGTCTGCCGTCACTCTGGTTATAATGATCCTGGGAGAAACATAAAAAAATCAGCACAGCATACAACACAACAAGAATTAATCTATATTTATAAAGAACAGTGTTATACAATGAGAACTGAATTGATACAAGTATTTTTAGTGACGCCTTGTCCAACATCTCGATGCAATTTTTTTAAAAATTTGAATTACAGTGATCCCTGTATTTGCCAACTAGGAATTTTCCTGTATGCGGGTACACGGATGTTTTAAATACGTAAACAGTATTTACACTTTACACATTAAGGACAAAAATTGCAACAGTATACGTATTTACTTAAACGCGTCAATTAATAAGGTTGATTAAAAAACCTGATAGAGTAATAAATATTCATCAACATTGCTTTCTGAGAGAGGCGAAGAGTCTCGTGTTGGTGGCGGAGGAGAGGCTCTCGCCTGACTCGTAGAAGTTTTAGGTTCACTCGGAGACTCTTCTGCTGGAGGCGTTGACGGTAGAGCCAAAGGGCTTTATCTTTGAGAGAAACATGGTCCCAGTCAAAGCGATTGCTGAACTCGACAGCTCAAAACATATTGTCGTCAATGCCTTGTACAAATTCTTGCCATGTTGCACAATTGTTGCAGATTCTCCAGGGTGAGGCCACGCTTTTCAGTTTGTTCTTCGTCTTCGTCTTCATTTTCTTCCTCACTTGCAGACCTTGTCATCTCAAGAGCCCGTGGTATGCACTCTGAGTAACTCCTGTCTTTGTCTGACATGCAGGAATCCTTCTCTCTTTCTCATCAACATGAAACAACTCTCCTTTCCTCAATGTGGCTACCGACATGGTTGTAATTTTTCATTATTATTTTTTGATGGATATTTTGGGAAACCCGCGAAGCACCGAAACCGCAAAATATGAAGCGCGAAGTGGTGAGGGAACACTGCAGTTTTTTCTATTTTAATTTTAATCCCGATGTGCAAACATAAAAATTTATATCATTATAAAGTGCATTTTAAACACTATCACAAAATATAAGTTACTTAAAAGTTTTAATAAATTTAGCTCCTTGTTAGAAGTAAACTTTATATAACGGTGAAAAATATGTAGTTACCAAACCTGATATAGGTTTAAAAAAAAGTTCTGTTTCAATTATACCACTCACCGTCTATACGTTTGACGTGTGTAAACATCTCCAGGGTTTACCGGAAATGCCATCCCAAATTTCAGGATGACTGATCTAACCATTTAGAAGTGCAACGCGAGCTTGCATAAAGAGTATTTTATAAATATAAATTATACCTAGCGTATGGTGGACAAAGATAGTGTGTTAACGGAACTTCCAATATATGAGAAATATTTCATAAGATGGAAGAATGTGTAACGTCACAGCTGTAGAATAAATAATATTTTGGTAGAGGTCGAGTGGTAATACTTCAAAGACACC
>CM063505.1:4381450-4416450 GCA_032207245.1 Pardosa pseudoannulata
TACGTTTATAGATACATTCATATAATATACATGTGCATGTGTACATACAGATATATACCGTTCCATCTATAAAAAGTTTGAAGTACTAGGAACTGCTGTCGAATGATGATGAAAAGCATGGGAAGAGAACGCGTTACTTACTTTTTTAAAGAAAGGCTTTTTCTTTTCTTTGGCTGGCGGCGTAGTGACAGTCTTTCCGAGCTTACTGTTGCCCAGACTGTCACTGTCGTCCCCAGCGCCCGTTTCCAAGCCATTCTGATCCACATCAAAACCTGAAACACACGAAACATGAGGCACCTTCGAAATAATAGAAACAGAATATTTACTGTACACACACAAAGGCGACAGTTCAAATTGTCACAATCTATGGTCAAGACTCATTCACGAGGGAGGGAGGGGATCTGGAACCTCTCCAAAATATTTTTCAAATGTATTCATTACAGGATTTTTAAATTTATTAAATATAATTGTAGAAAAATCTAGCTTACACTTTGTAACAAACAAGAATGAAAAGCTAACTGCTATTAACCGATTTATACTATAAATTAGTACAAACTAGAATTTAGCGTGGAAAATAATAGTAATTATACATCATCAATTGAAAGAAAAGAGAATGAAGATACTGATTCATATGAAAACGAATCTTTTTAAGTGGGAACACTCTGAGAAAATGAATAAAAACGATCCAATTCTTATTTTGAGATGCCTATGAAAAATAGTTTTATAAAATTCTGTGAAGTACCTGCGTGTTAAAAAGCGTTACCTACCCTTTTCTAATATATTTTAGGGCATAGTTCCGGAAAATGCTGTAACATTTACACTGACTCTTTTTTGAGAGCAAGATGAAAAGTATATAAAAGATGTGATTAATGAAAAGAGTAGAAGTAAAATTGATAGAAAAACAAAATTGTTTTGTGAAATGTGTGACAGAACAATTGGAAGAATATATGGAACATACGTTTGGAACGTATGGCATTGCAACACCGTCCCCCTAATCTTTTGGACCTTCTGAATATTAGGCCCCTCCCCCCATAAATATATAATGTACCTAAACTGTAAAAAGTTTTAAAATCAAAACACGAGAACTAAAAATTCTTAGCTAACTTAGCCCCCCTGATGAGGAGATTATGTTCAGCCCACTTTTTTCTGTGAAATTCTAGTGGCAGTGTGCCTGGATCCGAATTACGATTCTGATAGGATTTTTCGATGTTTTTCTGTATTTTTCTAATATTTAACTCGTATTTACTCATATTTAATCGCATTTATTCAGTTTTAAACTTATTTAATCGCATTTTTACTCATATTTAGCCAATATTATATTAATTTAGCTTTTTTTATTATTCATCTTTATTTCATTTATAATTTACTTTATGTTTTTAATGTAACTGGCATCTTTAACATTGTTTTTCTCATTATGAACCGCTCCCTTTTACAACTATTCATCTTTTTTACTGGAGATATGCACAACCATGCCTGGTGCACCGAAAACATACCATCAAATGGAGAACAGCAACACATGATATGTATTTGCAGAGAATGTAGAAACTGAATACAAATAGCATTTCTAAGTGCGTTAATGATATTTTTCACTTTGTGTTTAGTGTATTTATTTTATGATGAAATATAAGAAGAAACACTCCTGGGTATGAGATGCCGTTCTTTTTTTTCTTGCTCGATTGGTGCCGGGTTAATTGTTCGGAATAGTACTTTACCTGGAGTGGGTGGAGTTGAACCTCTGGACGTTGATTTGGCGTTGGTTTCGCCAACATTTGAAGAAGAGTTACTCTTACTGCAATAGAAAAAAGAAAATATTTAGTTTCTTTGTGAGAATAATTTTGTAAGAGACATTGGGAGCATCACTGGGTTAAACTGCCGACAATAGGGAAATACATAAACTGGTCAAAGATTTATGTTAGTAAATACGGAAACAAGTTTTCTTCTTCGAGGAATATAAATATTTTCATCGCTGTAGTGACAGACAGACAGATGTAATATCATATCAAGTTAAACTTAACAACGTCTATACAGAGCTTTTCGTTACGCGATAGTGATATTAAACTACAGCTGCTATTAAATATAAAAGTGAAATGCACCACATAAAGATAAGTAATAAATTAGAAACTATTTGTCAAAATTTGTGTCATTGGAATATGTTAGTTTACTTTTATTACTTAATAGAAAACTTACTTTTATTGAAAAATATTGAATTATCCGAGAAGACTACATATATTCCCAAAAACCAGAAAATTCATAAATCACGACAGGACATGTGTTAAGTTTATAATTTTATCTTTATAAAAGTATGGTTTTAATTTTAGTTTGGAGGGAGTGTTCATTTTTTGTTACACAATGTCTAACCTCTTAAAAGTATGAAATAAAAATTTTAATTGGTGTCGGACCAATTTTTCCAAGTTTAACTCTGCTGTCGAGTTCTTTTTCCCTAAGGTGGACAGCTAGAGACTTTTTCGGTTTTCATTGTAAATTTATTACCCCTAGCTTAAAACGCATATGCAAATTAATATATGAAAGTTTTATATTATAACATTTTGCCTACCTTTACATGTTTCAATAGATAATTTAGGAGCTATTAACATCTATGCTGCTGCTTAGTGTGGTGTTTTACAAAACAATTTCAAGATGCATGCCATGCTTGCCATGGTAAATATTGCGTCGGTTTCATTCTAAGTCATGCTGAGTGTCAGAGTGTAACACGTTCATTACCAAAGCAAATAGGAGTCAGTTTATATGCAAAAAAATCCTGTCTGCCTTTTAAGGTTTTTTATACATTATTATGTAGCTTTGTTTTGGGAACACAGATGTAGAGATTTGGTATTAAAACTAATATAAAAATATAAAAACTAACATAAAAACAATACTTAGAGAAAAAGGCAAGGAAAATCCTTTCAGATATTACATAAAAGAGCAGTTTTAAAAACTCTTTTCAAAGCACTTTTAAGCCTCATACGAACCTTGTAATAATTTTACTCAGGGTTGGAAAAAAATCATGATTTTTTAAAATAGAATACATAGAACAGTTTTTTATAAGAAGTAACATCTTATCTATCTAGTATATTCTACATACTGATTGCCTAAAATTAAATACATAAATTTTAATCTAAATACATTCCATTCTTTTTTGTAATTGGAGAGTGCAAATTCAATACGATGTCAATTTAAAGAACAAATTAAATATTCTTTTAATGCAAACTATTTAAAAAAACAAATTACAATTATTTCAATATTTTTAAGCACAGAATTATAGATTTAACTGTTTCAATAAAAACACTAGTTTTGATGCTTTATCCACTCCTCATTGGTTACTAAGACTAGAATGAACAATACCAAAAGAAGAAAGCTGTCTTTCCATTCCAGCAGACGAAGCCACGGTTGTCGTTATTGGGTAGACAAACTGGATTTCAAGTTTTGTCATACTCTATTTACCTCCCATTACATAAAATGAATTCCACCAGTCCTAAACAATCATTGTACTACCCCTACTATGTACTTTCTGATAACAACCCCTCCATTCTTGGAAAGCACATGCTATCTATTGATACTTATTTATTTATTGGTATTACTGTTCTGACTGATTCCCAATTCTCCTGTCTTTGGGATATAGGTTTTAAAAGAAGTGAAAAAAATGATTTAAATCAATGATTTTTCAAAAAAAAAAAATAGTCAACTGATTTAAATCATGCCAACCCTGATTTTACTCTAACTATATTTAAAAACTTAAAAAAAAAAGAAAAAAAAAAGAAAAGCATACATACTTGGAATAAAGTTTTCTATTACTAGCTTGTGGTTGCTGTAGGCGTAAATTTTCTAATTTTACGGGACTAGGTATGAAGCCGACATCACAGCCTTCTTTAACGAGGCGACCAATCCACCAGTCATTGTTGTACTTCTGCAATGTCAGAAATAGACGAGAATGTAACACACATTGAAAGCTTCATGAACTCATTGCAGTGCAACGAGGCTTTAGAATGTAACACACTTTGCACACTTCATTAACAATGAAACAAAAAGATGAGGTTTTATAATGGGATGCCCATTGCACACTTCATTAACACGTTACAATGCCAGAAAACACGATGCCTTAGATTGAAACACATATTCTTGCATGATTATTTAAAGATACTTGTAAATAATAACAATAATAACATTAAAAATCAACTACAAACTTCTACAAAAATAAAATTAATGACCTTTCTCCCCAAAAATAATCAGAGTTTCACTAGATCTGTATACTAAAAATCACTGATTAGCTAATCCGTTTTCGTGAGTCTTAAGCAAGCAAATACTTTATAAAAATACTTTAAATTTTCTAAACAATCACTATTATTAATATAACTACGGATTCAATTTTCATTTGAAAAAACGACTAAATTAAAGTTTATAAAATAGAAATATACCAAATAAACATAGTTAAAATTAAATAATTCATCCAATAAATTTTGTCAAAAATATCTTGAAGCACATCTAAATCATTTAAGTTACTTAAAATGATTTAAATAATTTTAGCATGTAATTAAAATGTATAAATAGGACAAAATAATAGGAACACTTGAGAAAAAAAGAAAATTTTTAATTAGTAAGGGATTGTGCTACCTCTGTCCTGAACGACAGCTTGCATTAGACGTGGGATTGACAAATAAATGTTTTGAACAAAGTTCACCGGAATGAGCACCCATTTCTCGTGCAGAGCTGTTTCGAGTTGAGATAGTGTGCATGGAGGAGGAAACCGAGCAGGGACTTTGTTCTCTATAAATGACCTCAGAAAGGCTCCATGATATTGAAATAAGGGGACTGAGGCACCAGGTTAGATGTTCCACTTGATCCTCATGCTCATGTAACCATGTTAGAACACAGCGAGACGTGTGAACAGGGTCGTTGCCATTTTGGAACACAGGACGTTGTCCCGAAAAGAGAGTCGGAACCATTAGCTGACGATGAATTGAGAGAATGCTTCGATAATGGTCTCCTCAAGATAACTATAGGCTCCAATCCAAGGAAGATATTACTGCCCCCACCATCACAGAACGTCCTGCATATTTCACGGTTGGAGCCAGGCAGTCAACACGAAATTCTCTCCACACGTCAGGTGGTCTGTATTAATGTTTATGAGGACTCATCCCACCAGATGACTTTTCCCCGTTGCAGTTGTGTCCAGTTCAGGTGGTCTCGTCCCACTGTAGTCTCTTCATAGTATTCCGCGCTCAAACTAACATCTTTGGAATAGCTAATCTGCCATGAATGTACGCAACATGAAATACTCGTTGAATGGTTTTCACGGATACGAAGTTCAGAAGGTTGTTATTCATCTTCCCGTTATATGCGGCAGTGTAATTTTGCGATTTCTGACGACTATCTTCTTCAACACACTTCTGGTAACTGTGAGTGAGCACAAAAGAACTGGTCACAGAAGATCAACAAATTAAGCAATATCTTTGGTGCATATAGATATAGCTATAAAGGTAGATGAAAGCGTGAACAAGCTGACCGTAAAAGCTAGAAGGATCCATTTACAATTAAAATCGGTGACTTATGACTAATTATACTCTTTTTTTTTCGATATTTGCAGTCATATAAAGGTATGTTATTTTATAAAAGAAAAATAAAAGGATATGTCAGTGATTTTATTAATATAGCTATCATTTACTTAGTCATTCCTAAAATTACCATAGTTTAAATTTGTTTGGTGATTAGTGCAGCACAAATTAAATAAGCAGTATTTACAATCTGAGGGTTAATGAAAAGACACAATGGGGTTGCAAATATATTATTCAAGGTACAACGAAATTGCTTACAGCTTTGTTCGTTTGCTCAATGTCGTATTTATGCAGGCACACAAAACTATATATGTATGTATAAGACTTATATACAGGGTGTTTCAAAAATGACCAGTATATTTGAAAAATCAATAAAAACTAAACAGACAGCGATAGGAATACACAGTTCATTGAAATATGCTTGGGACAATAGTCAATTTTCAGGCAGACAAACTTTCAAAATGATTTACAATATTCCACAACAGATGGTGCTGCAGTCTTGAAAAATCTAAACTACGATATTATTTAATGGGGAAAGACCAGGTGTACTGCTACTATCCAGAAAAATTGAATAACTGGAGCAGTATATCTGTTTTGCATGTGAAGCGATCGCGCCTGAGACGTTTACGCGGGTTTCTGATCATTTCGTTCTGAGAATACTCGGTATTATTGCTGCGCATGGTGGATATCTGGAAAATATCGTAGTTTAGATTTTTCTAGATTGCAGCGCCATCTGTTGTGGAACATTGTAACTCATTTTGGAAGTTTGTCTGCCTGAAAATTTAATATTGTCCCAAGCCTATTGCAATAAACTGTATGTCTATCACAGTCCGTTTCGTTTTTATTGATTTTTCAAATATACCGGTCATTCTTTAAACACCCAGTACCTATGTATTCATTTTGTATGTGTGTGTATTGAATGAAATTTTTTTTGAGATTTTTAAGAGTGGGGTTTGGAAAGAAATTCTAGCTGTGTCACGGATAATCCCTATAACTGATACGTATCCACGAAAGTTGTAACAATTTAGGTAAATTTAAACTGATTGTACGAAACAGGATTTTCCTACTGTGAAAATATAAGCAATTGATGTTCACTTAATCATTTTCAAAAATAAAACTTCGACCAATCCTATTTACAGATACAGAAGACATGCAGCCTCTGATATGCATTTTCTTACTGCTTTCACTAAATTCGTATTAGGAGAAGATAATACAATAATTGTTTTAACTAAGGCCTAAAAGACCACCGGAAAAACAGCGAAATAATCTACGATGCAAATGTAACAGAAACGTCCAGCAAGAATAAGAGTCAAAACAGAATTTAAAAATTTAGAAGGGTGGAGCTGCTTGTGCGTTTCCTTTATAAATTTTAAATTGCGTCGGATCACGCACCTTTATAGATAATGCAGTACTTGCTCATATGAATAATGAAATGGGCAAATTGCACAGTAGGCTGTCTACAGTGTTAGATATGACACTTAACATAATTTATCTTTATTATATAATACTACACACACACACACACACGGTTTATATACAAAGAAATATACTAGCATACAGCCTGTCATATGACGGGATCAGTAAAATTTTTAATTTTTCAGAATTGTAATGTACCTTTTGAGACAGGTAAATAATGGTTTTCTTTTTGGCTGATAATTATCAGGTATATACTCAATAATTTATCTTCATACTCCTCTAAAGTCTTCCTATATCATGGATGCGGTTTAGAATCCCGTTGAATTCATTCAGTTAAACCGTGTGGTTATGTATAAAAATCACACAAAGGAACAAACTTCTTAATTTTGAAAGATATACAACTTAAACATTAGATATTTATTAGTCTGTGAAATAATCTCCTAGATTTTACGAAAATAATTTGTTGCTAATACCGGTGATAAAATTTTCATTTCAACAAAAAATAATCGATGATTCAATTTAAAATTATCACATATATACCCAATCGATTATATAAGCCAAATATAAAAGAAAATTATTTATGTCATATCTAAATTCAAAGATAAAACTTATTAAAATAATGCAGACGATATTTAAATAATTTAAAATAAGAAATGATTAAATGAGATGTTTAAAGGAATGACGCCATAATGCTAGAAAAATGTTATTTTTACATATTTATTATGTGATAAATTGATAAATTTAAACGCCTGCTCTTCCGGAGAAAATAGGGCTCGAAATAATGGTATTAAAGGCTCGAAAAGGGGAGAAGGGGTGAATTTCGAACGTTTTAAAGATTATTTCAGAATTGGATCGATAGTTTAGGAGCAGATAAACTTGACTCGATTTGCATTTTGCTAACCTTAACTCATCAAGAATCCAATATTGAAGCATCTATCCATTCCAGGTCCAACCACTTCATAAATTCGAAGACAGACGGACAGATAACTTAAGCTATTATTATATAGGGCGGATGGAAGAACACACACACACACACACACACACACACACACACACACACACACACACACACACACACACACACACACACACACACATAATAATACTTTTCTTCATACTGGAAGATTGAAAATTGCTGAACAACTCGACTTCAGAGGAAACGAAAATATTAAGATAACATTTATTTAATAATTGTAATGACAATCTAATGAAAATAATATATACGCAATAAACATATATAATAAAAAAATTGTAGTTTATAATTAAGTGACTTTGGTATTAAAACTATTAAAAATGTGCAATAATAATACTTTATGAGGAACGAAAGAGCAATAATATAAAAGTACTTTCACATGAAATGCAGTTTTAAAGAACTTTTCACACCTAAAAAGTAAGCGCTTTCAAGGATCGTAAGAACCCTGCGATAACAAACAGGAATGAATTCGTTAAGAATGAAATCATCTGTAGAATATACTGAAAGAGTGTTGAAGGTCGATTCATACAGTTCGCGTAGCAGTTGGCGGACAATTTAGAAAATCTCTTGTATGTCTAATTTTAAGCTCGCGTTGACACGAGATGTAATTTTTCGCCATTTATTTTCCTTATTAAAAAAACAGGGTGCGTATCATTCACGAATCAATACGGTAAGACAGCGAATTGTAAGAAGGACGTCCTGTTGAATAAGAGCAATCATCGTGGTACTTACCTCTTTGATATGCAAATAGTCTTTGATGCCAAAGGAGATGGCACAACCGTGAACCGGTGAATCGTCATCCTCGCTGCCATTGTAGGCAACGTTAGTGCGGACTGCAAAGGCAACCGGCCTCGTCTGAAAAACAAAAAACACAATTACAAACGATTCCTAGCTCATTCACTCCAAATTAATCTTACTTATTCCCAGTAGTCTGGACCTGATTAATGTTTGCGTTATACCAATTTAAATTCAATGAACCAAGAGTGCACAGTATTTCTTAAGTTTAGAAAAAGTGTCAACGTTGCACAGGTTTGGTTTGGTTTGGTTTTGGAGCACTACGGTCTACTTTTTGCAACACGAGGGCTCATGAGACCGGGACCTACTGCTTAAAACCGATTCCGAACGGCTACGAACATCCATGCCATAGTGGGATTCGAACCCACAAACTCCGGTTCCGAAGGCCAGCATCCTAACCATTCGGCCATCGTTCGGCCAACGTTGCACAGGATGCAAAAGAAATTATGTATAATATTGATATATATATTGAGTATAAAGAGTTAATATTAAAAAATAAAACCCTTTCCAGTTTAGTCCGAACGATGACCGAATGGTTAGTACTGCTCTTCGGTACCGGAGTTCGCAATTTCGAATCCAGCTAATGTATGGTTATTCGTAACCACGAACCCCGCTACTGCCATGGGTGTTTGTATATATATTATATATATATATATATATATATATATATATATATATATATATATATATATATATATATATATATATATATATATATATATATGCCGTATCCAGTGGTAAGGTGAATGAACAAAACAGTCTTTCTTGTTAAATAATATCTTTATTAAAAGTATAGTTTCTTTTTCACTCATCACCTGCGCCATTTTCATGTATTTCGTGGCGGAGCCACGCGTGGAGGATGCTGACAGTTCTACGTTTCCTCGCCAACTGCCTCCTGTCGTTTTGCTTAATCATTCAATTCCACGAATATCCCTTTTCTTCACCGAATTATGCTAAAAGATTACGCCAGCGTGGGTTTTTACATTTGTTTTGTTCTTATCAAATAGTTTCCTTTTAAATCGTTTACAACTCAATTTTTCCAAATCCTCCCTTTTTAGACCTGTCACACACACACATACGTGTGTGTATATATATATATATATATATATATATATATATATATATATATATATATATATATATATATGTATATGTGTATATATATATATATATATATATATATATATATATATATATATATATATATATATATATATATATATATTCACATACATATGTATATTGATATTTATTAACCAACTTAATTCTAAGTAAATTAATTAAATTTCTGATTATTCTATCTGTAAAATGAAAACCTTTGTTTCTAAAATGACCAATGTTCCCATTTAATTGAGGCACCCTGTGGTGTCTTCGAGACAACGTAAATTAATTTTCGCTTAGTTCAACTAACCTTTTCTTACAACTCTTTCACGTAACTCGTCGTGTAATATAATCTTAATCTCTGATTAGCTGGCACTAAAGAAGCGACTGTGAAACGTTCTAGGATAGATTGCCAAAGATGGAACACTTGAATTAACCTGAATTTTCCTGTACTTTGCTTCAAAGCCTAACGATTGTCCTGCATCCAGCATGGTTACCGTTTCAAGTCTATAGTGGGTGCAAACATTCGTTACATATACATACATAGCTTGATTTACTATAGCTTAATATAAATTGATAAACTCAATCGAATCGCAACTATGAGGAAAAGTAATCCAACTGTGTTCACACTGATGGTTTAAAAATCTGGTAAAAAAAAAAAAAAAAAAAAAAAACATAGCTTTCTTCTATTACCACTCGATTATACACATTGTTTTATTTCAGTTGTATAATACGTATTCAGGATTTGTAATATCTAGATGTAGGTCTCCACTTTTTATGGCAATCTCTAATTCATGTAATGAAAAACCTCAATATGTCGAACGACAGCACTACATCAATAAAAACAAAAAGATACAAATGTATTCATATGCATTTCCAGTTTAGTTGTGATTTAATTTTTATTTTTAACAACAGTAAATTAACTATATGTATATGTAAGTCTTACCTGCTCACTAAGTGTTACAAAATAGCTGGATCAACGTGCATAAAATTTTGCATGGTAATTCAAGTAAATCCCGGAAAGGATTTCAGTAAGATCATGATGAAGATAAGAGACTTTTATTCCCTATTAGTCCTGACTATGTAAAGACATGCAAAGGATAAAATTGTATTATGCTATCAAACTCTAGGAGCCGAGTTTACGGATATCAAATTTAGTTTCGTACCAGTTACACTAGCTTACATTGTTTAACTAACATCTTTTATTTTTTTTAATTAAATCCAGAGTAATGCTGGGTATTCACCCTTTAACGATCCTGTATATTAAATTTAATGCTTAATTAGTATGTATAGAAGTGATACACAATGAAATTGATTTTATATATTTCAAATCAATGCATATCACATGTGATATACAAGTGCATAAAGCATCAAATGTGTATATCATATGCGATGGACAGGAGAGGCTACATGTTAATATCCTTTGGTTTTATGCTACCCCTCCCCTCATTCCACATTTTTATACATCATTTTACAGGGTGTTTAAATACTGATTGGTATATTTGAAAAATCGATAAAAACTAAACGGACAGTGATAAAAATATTCAGTTTATTGCAATATGCTTGGGACAGTATTAAATTTTTAGTCAGACAAACTTTAAAATTAGTTAGAATATTCCACAAAAGATGGCGCTGCAGTTGGAAAAAATCTTAAACTACGATATTTGTCTTTGGGCACTCTTAAAAGACCAGGCCACTATCCACTATCCAGAAGCAATTGAATAACTGGAACAGTACATCTGTTCTGCATATAAAGCCATCCCGCCTGAGACGTTTAAGCGGGTTTCTGATCATTTTGTTCTGAGAATACGCCATATTATTGCTGAGCCTGGTGAATATCTGGAAAATATCGTAGTTTAGATTTTTCCAGATTTCAGCGGCATCTGTTATGGAATATTGTAACTAATTTTGAATATCTGCCTGAAAATTTACTAATGTCCAAAGCATATTGTAATAAACTGTATTTATATCACTGTCCGTTTCATTTTTATTGATTTTTCAAATATTCCGGTCATTTTTAAAACACCCTGTAAATGGTTTATCCTTGTTTTGTCTGTATTTTAAACTTTCTATTCATTTAATGAGCCCTAAGGATCAAATATAAAATAGTTTGAATGAAACTAAATGTAGAAGTCTTTCAAACTATATGCACTTACGAGGTTTCTTCTAAATTCTAAATTACAATTCTCGTTATCTCAGAACTGAGGTCTGTGAAACCCTGTAACTGATAGGGTGATCACTATTTGTTTCGTCAAAATAGCCTCATTTTACTAAAACTTTCAATTTTTATAAAATACCGAATTCTTAAAGACAGTTGGCTGAAAAATGGGTATTAATATACATTTTGTGAATAAAATTCATAGAATTTATTTTTAAAACTAAAAAGCTCCATTAGCTTCTTTACTGTTCGATGTTTTTGTTTGGTAAATATAAGGGATGCACATTTTCTAAGTTTGAGTAGAATCCTCCTTTGATATCTCAATTCTGATCAAGAGGTTCCTCCAACAAAATAAGCTCAAAGGGTTCCCCAAAGAGTAAAAGGTTGAGTACTCCTGCTTTAGACCAATAAACAGAAGGATAAAAAAAGATGCGTACATAGTTTTAGTTTCATGGTGAAACCAAACTCCAGTACCGTTCCTATTCTGTCAGACAGGAGAGGAGAAAATAAAAGTTCGCTCTTTTGTTTTGGAATAGAAGCATTGCCGGTAACTTTTAATATATATATATATATATATATATATATATATATATATATATATAACACACACATACACAACTCCTTAATGACACGTGTTACCTTATTTTTGTGTTTACATTTCTGGCAATTTGTTTTGAAATAGAACAGCTATCGATATACTTACTTAAAACATACGGTTATATTTCTGTTATGTAGGCCGAAAAACCTGTATGCAAAAAGCATTTTATGTTTAATTTTTTCTCAGAGAGATCCATTTCATCAGAGCTATTTGGAATGAGATACTTTAAATTTTTATACCTATTTTTAAATTTAATTTATAACTTCAATAGATTGTAAAATCTCATGAACATTAAAAACTAAGCTAACACTGGAAGCATTCCAGAATTGATTAGTAACCGAGAATTAGCGATTGATTCTATTTATTGCATATATTTCAGTTATATAAATTTAAAAATAATTTTTACATACATTTAATTTTATGAATTAGTAAAATGTCTTGCAATGAACGTGTGTAGATACATTTATATATTTTAAGAAAAGTTTAACGATGTGTGGAAAATTAGATTTATTCTTTATTTAAAATTAATTTTGTCCAAATATATATCTTTCTAATTATTAAATTTTAATCTAAACTCTTTTTTCGAATTGGTCTTTCTAAAAAGTATGAACAGACCTTTCATTGGTTTGAGTACTAAACCGCAAATTTCTGAAAATAAAATCTGCTATTTTCTTCTCTTTGCATATTTATTCAGAAATATGTGTAATAGTTAATTTTGAAATTAGTTTAATAATTTTAAAAAAGAAATTCTTATTGAACTTTTTAAAGGTTAAATGTAGATACTAATATTATATTCAAAGGGGAAGGGAACTTTACTTCGAATTCAATCGCGGCAACATTTCAGAGAAAAATTTTCTCTATAGGAAGAATTTAGCACCAGAAATCAAAAACAATTATTCTAAGTAAAATGAACCTTCATGATCACAACAACTAAACAAATAAAAAAATATGAAACATTGTCATTGAATGAGAAGATTTTAGTTTGGCTTGATTTGGTTTGGAATGCTACGGTCTATTTTTTACAACACGAGGGCTAATGAGATCGGGACCTACAGTTTAAAGCCGATTCCGAACGGCTACGAACATCCATGCCACGGTGGGTTTCGAACCTATGAACTCCAGTACCGAAGGCCATCTACCTAACCAATCGTTCGGCCATCGTTCGGCAAGAGAAGATTTTAGTCGACAGTACATTATTTTTTTTATAAAAAGGAACTCATACGACGTTCTCCGAACCATTAAAATATCTTATGGTTTATTTTGCATAGACAAATCGTAGAGTGATCGATTTGGAGCATTACGGTTTATTGTTTTGCTCCACGAGAGATAAAAAAAACTGGATCTACTGCTTAAAGCCATATTCAGTATCGGCTCACTCAAATGATGATGCACCGCTTTGATTGATACATAATTTAAAAAATAAATGTTAAACTTGTAAGTCTTATTCTGAACACAGACTACGTATATAGGAAATCCCGAAGATCATTAGCACATTTAATGTATCTTAAATACAGAAAGTGTATATTCATAGATCAAAGCTGATAGCTTGAATGGCTGCAGAGCTACGGTCTACTGTTTTTCTACACGACTACTAAAGAAATCCGGAACCTACTACTCAAAACCGATTCCGAACAGCTACGAACATCCATGCTAATAGTCAGATTCAAACTGCCGGAACCGAAGAGCAGCGCATAACTCATTCAGCAATGGTTCGGCGATAACCTGAAGGACATTCAGTTATTGGCTTCCCTTTCTCATTGTTTATACCATTGCGAATTTCAAGAATACACCTTAATATGTGCCAACTTTTAAAAATTGACAGCATTAAAACTTTTAGATTGAAACATCGATTGATTAGTTGGTTGGAGCTTAGTGATATAAATACTTCTAATAAAAGTTAATTATATTTTTCCTTTCTCAGGAAGGTTGTAATCGATAAAATCTTTGTTTCTATAACATATAATGAAACAGTTATAATTTTTTCAATTAAATTTGATACATAATTAACTTTATTTAAAGTGAATATCTCACACACGAGCAGAGAGAAATTATACTGATTATTAGTGCTTATTTTGATCCTATTTATTGGAGTTTTAATAAAATAAATTTATTTTAATTTGTGGGGTCCTTTATATTTTTAAATCATTCACAAGTAACTATTGCTATAGATATGCCACCCTATTACAATATCCAATGCCATGGTCGTTAAAGCCGTGCCAAATGAATAATTATTCCACAGAAGGGACATCTTTTTGTGTTCTTCTCCTTCTTCAATGTCCAGACAGCCCAGGATAGGCCCTTGCCTTCTTTACAATCGAATTCCAAGCTCTTCTGTCCCTTGCCATGGACATCCTGTTAGTCATTTTTAAAAGTCTCAAGTCTGATTCCAAGCAGTCGAGCCACCTAAGTTTAGGTCTCCCTCTTTTTCGGGTGCCAAATGGTCTAGCGGAGATCTTTTTTGTTACACGATCTTCGTCCATTCTGCACAGGTGACCTGCCCCATTTAATTTTCTGGATACTTCTATATTGTACTATATCTAGATTTTAAAAGATTTATAGAGTTCAGAGTTAGTTCTTCTCCAGATATCATTATGTTTCATGCCACCAAAAATACACATCTTTTTTATCAGTAATGTAAACTTAAGCTAATATTATAAATATTCACAAATTATTAAAGTGTACTCATTGTCCTTTCTCCAAAATTTTTGATTTCATTTACACGGTACAAAAAACCGTAAAATTCTCGGTCTATCCGTTAGTCTGTAAATTAACCTCCAAACCGTAAATTGCGGATAATCTATGAAAGTTTACAAATATGTTTTACTCGAAACAACAAAATTTTGATGTAACTGAACACGAGAAGAGTTAAACGAAACTTTAACGAAAAAACGAACACGAAACTTTATTCTGCGACCTACCTTATCTATTAGTTTACTTCCTGGAATTACGGTTCCATTCCCTAAAACGTTTTTATACAATTTTCTTTTAAGGAATCATATGGGCTATCTATAGGCAGCTCCCCTAATAAGCAGCCTAATGGTGGGCGAACAGATGCTGGCTGGTTCTTTGGAATCGGAGTTCGTGATTTCGAGTCCCCTACTTGCATAGATGTTCATAGGTATTCAGAATCGGCTTTAAGTAGTAGGTACCGGTATCATTATTATGCCATGTTGTAGGAGAGGTTGATAAAAAAATAAAAACGTAATCAACCAGCATATGCAAAGCTATGAACCAGGTCTGTACAGAAACTCAAGTGACACAAGATATAAATGAGAGAAGACTTAACGCTGACGGTAATTTATTTTAAAATTTTACTTAAAACTGATACATCATTCTAAATCTATAACATTTTGTCACTTTGGTCAAGTCTTCAAAAAATTTTATACTGGAAGCCGTCTTAAGGTCAGAGAATATGGCGTCCAGGAACTTCTAAAAAAATGGTGCTTACGCCAATTCCTTTTCTTTTAAATTTCCCTTACCGTAATATATTGTTAATTGGAGAGGGTACAAACATGCTGGTGATTTTTAAACCCTCTCATGGAGGGGTAGGAGGGGCAAACCCAAAGTGTCCAGGTAAGGTCTGAGCAAAAGAACGCTGGAATCACATCTAGTCTTTCCTCGGGTCAATCTCTTCATAAATAGCTGGAACAGCAGGGATTTTGTTTATTGATATGCTGCACTCCGCTTAATGTGATCGCGGTTAATGTTATCAATCGCTTATCTTTATCGAAAACACTGGGTCTTGATTTTCTCTACTCATTTGTATGTTAAAATGATCGCTTTATGGGATCGTTACATAGGTTCATGTTATCCATTTTCGAACCTCATTAAACTGGTAAAGGAATATTTACAATGTATTCAGAAAGAACCCATTCTTTTCTTTCCCTTCATTGTTGCTTGAATTTCCAAGAATTCTCCCTCTTTCACCTAGGGAAAGGGAGAATGAACAAACGAGTTTGGACTTACACCTTCCTGGAATTCTTCAGAAATAAGCACTCTCTGCAGGAGGTCAATGGTTGTCATATAAGCAATTCTGCAACACATTCTTTTTGAAATTGAGGAGGAGCGTATGCACATTTTATGCCTTGATCGCTTACGTGAAGCTTGTCGATAGGGAAGCCAGAAAGTGAAATGAATTAACACTAATGCAAAAGATCAAAATTTTAAATCGTTATGACAAGTTGATTGTGATTACGAACCATTTATCAATGATCTTCTTAGAAAAAATGGTAGACAGTCAACAATGGATCCATTTTTTTAATTATGTATACAATTGTTGTTTTAGGATAATATACAGTACACAAATATAAGGTGTGTGTTTTCAATTTGTTTTGAAATTTAGTACCTGTGAATTAAAGAGGGGGAGGTTAAATTTATCTAATTTTGCATATCGTTTATTGTTATCAATCGGTTATTGTTATCAAAATCACGGTGTCGCAAACTGATCTCATTGAGCGGAGTCCACTGTATGTATCTTTGCTACATTCATTAACCCTAGTGTAGCAAAACAATAGACCATAGCGTTCCTAACTCAACTCAACTCATTATGATCAATACCTGTAGCGTAAAATAGGTAAAATAGCAAAAAAACTGACGCATTAAATATTTAATAAGAATATGGGTCATCAAAAAATTGTGTTAACACGATTAATGAGTTTTTTAAAATAAACTATCATAAATTATTCATGTATCACCGTTTCAAAATCAAAAATTGGTTGTGTTTCTTTATTTTTGAGGGCGCGATAAATTACAATAAAACACCAGTGAATGAATTAAAGAAATATAGCCAGTGGCAACGAAAACAAGCGACTTTTGAGTAGCTCTCAGGATATTTTAAGCTGATATTTTGGGTCGTGACTGAGGGGTCTCCATGGTAACGTCAGGATTGTGTCTGAGGCATAATAGGAAAAAGGATGTAATAATAGAAAATCTGACTGAAGAGACCTTAAACACTGAGGGCGGTATATGTTAGTTGAAAAGTGCCTATGTGGCTAGTCCAAGAGATAAGTTCTCAAGTGCGTTGGATAAGGTATTTAGATCGGAAAAAAATGTTTCGAGCAAAACCGAAATTTTGTGATGATTTTATGTGGATATGAAATTTTAAGGCAATGCAATGAGCAGGGAAATGTAAAAAGGTAAACTATTATCAAGTTATCAGAAACAAAAACATATAAAGTTGTTTTTTATGTAGCAATACATTTGAGATGCATTTTAATATTAAATCGTATGGGGTATATCGACCATTATTATTTGTTTGATACTCATCAGTAGATAAAAGAAGAAAGTTAAAATATGTAATTTGTGATACAGCAAGTTCGAAATGACAATTTTGCTTCTTGTGATGTTCACTCCACGGTTGGTTTGGTTTGGAGCGCTACGGTCTACTTATCTGCAACAAGCGTGCTCATGAGAGAGGGACTTACTGCTTAAAGCCTATTCCGAATGGCTACGAACATCCATGCCAGCAGCGGGAATCAAACTTGCAGTTTCCGGTGCCTAAGAGCAGCACCGTACCATTCGGTAATCGTTCGGCCACTCCGGGGTTGAATAAGAATACTACGATATACTGTGTTGCAACCTGAGAGCTAATGTAACCCGCAATTGCTGTTTAAAGCCGATTCCGAACGGCTATACACATCCATGTCAGCAGCGAGATTCGAACCCGCGAATTCCAGTACAGAATAGAAACGCCCTAAAATTCGGCCATCTTTCGGATGTCGGACTGTTCCCATCCTCTACCCCTTTCTTCCTCCATCCTTGTGTAAATGCGAGGTTTATTTCAAGAAGAAATATTCAGCGAGTGTTGTTGGAAAACTGTAGCATGAATCTCACTTCTGTTTATTTTTGCACATGTAAATAATGTACATAGTAGATTATAATAAATTCTAGCATTTTAAGGTTTGCTAGATTCTTTTCACCCAGCATTTGATCTAGGTAAGAAAAGTTCCCGAATAAAGGTTTAGAACTATAGATATTTATATTAATATAAGACAAACAGTTTCCATTTTTGCATAATAGTTGTGTAGCCCGTCGTCGCTTGGACTATCTCGAGTATTGCATCCTTTCCCTGCGCAGAACTAAGATGGCGTAACACATTTCTCTTAAAAAGTAGTAAGAGCCAAATGACGGTAGCTGAATTGGTTTAACCCCCACCCCACACACACATGCTATAATGAAAGGGGAGTATGATATACTTACCCTGGCCTTTTCAAGCTGTGCGAGGGCCTGCCTCTCTGTCTCCCTGCGCAGCGCCTCGCGCTCCTCATCTAGAGACAGGTCGGACGAGGGCTGGCTATAATTCGAGTCCGCCGACCCCTACAAAAAGAGGACACATAGGTGAGGAATTCGAAAGCACACAGTCCAGGGTCGCGCCACACCAAAACATATTACACTATAAGAGTGTTTTTATTTTATTATTACAACATGCATGTAACCAGTGAAAATGTCTTTCGCCGATTTCTCGGGAGAAATAGTCACAAACTATTTAAGTTGCCGGGGGTTTACCGGACGAAAAGAACTCTTCGTCAAGTTGCAGTCGTGAAGCCATCACAGAAAACGAAGTCCGAAGTTCTGGAACTTAATGATCAAAATGCGTCGGTCTTACCGATTGTTTGTACAGTGCAGCAGTTCTGCATAAATGCTCGAAAAATATATACATCTTTCTCTAATGTTGACCCTACAGTGGTTGAATCATATTTTGTTTCCTAGAGACATAAGTTTATTTAGCAATTTTGGGAAGCAATAGTGAACCTTGATGGTCTAAGACATCCGAAAACTGACCAGTGGACGGAAATTTAGCATTTATTTCAGAGTTAGTTTTGAAAAAGGTAAAAGGAATTTAAGTTGGAGAATAAAAACTCCGTTAATGATATTTTATGGTTATGAAATTAAGTATTGAAAAACGAGAAAAATGATTTAAAAAAATTTTAAAAAACGAGAAGAGGAAAAAGTAGAATTTTAGATACGTATTTTAGGGGTAATAATTTTTTATATACTACAAGCTTTTTAAGCATGAAATTGTCTTTGATTGCAAAATAATTGAGTGATATCGGCAAAAATCGGTAAACTTCTTACACAAATTAATAAATGTTTTCCCTCAAACCGTCAAATAAATATGTTTTCTTCTGGATGCCACGTAATGACAATTTCTCTTCATGTACTTAAATTACCATGCTATAATACATATTTCTGTGATCTTACATACCGTATATTTCCACGTATAAGGCGAGCTTCAGATAAGACGAGGTATAAATTGTCAGCCAATTTTTACAATTTTAGCATATATCCGTCACATAAGGCGACCCCAAAATTCTCAATAATATTGTAACACGTAGATATACGGAACTAACAAATTTTATTTTTTAGCACCTTGGGACCCACACCACATTGGGATTGTTGCACTGTGGCTCGAAAATGTATCGCAGAGGCGACTGGGTGGATTTCAAAATCGAAGCACTTTGTTAGTGTGGGACATGTTTCGAAGTCAAGTTACTGAGAATACCAAGAATCGCTTAGTAAGGAATAATACCAACATTGCTGTCATACCGGGTGGTTTAACTTCGGTACTGCAACCTTTAGATGTTTCACTTAATAAACCATTCAAAGAGAACAAGCTTGAACAACGGAATGAATGGATGAGTAGTGGCGAAAAGTCGTATACAAAAGGTGAAGCTATGCGGGCCGCGTCACTTGATATGCTGTGTGCATCTGTCATCAAATCATGGGAGAAAGTGAAAGTGGAAGCAGTGATAAAATCATTAAAAAAGTGTGGGATTTCTAATGCTATGGATGGCACTTTAGACGATATATTATGGAATTTTGATGACGACGCAGAATTTGACTCATTAGGTACAGAATGGGACCCATAGGATGAACTCAACAATGAAATTGAGAATGTACTTGAGTCCTCAGATGATGAAAGTGAGGATTTTGCAGGATTTTAAAAACATTGGTAAGTGAATCGACTCATTTTATAATGGTGTTTTGCAATCAACATTTTTTTGGTACCTATCGTATAAGACGACTTTGGATTTGGGGGGGGTCATTTTTAGGTTTTAAGTATCGTCTTATACGCGGAAATATACGGTAATAACTTATGTAAAGATGATCAAAGCAAGGTTTTTCTTGCCTGATTAAACAGCTACTAGTTTAAACTATTCTTATCAGACACTTTTTCCGCTGTAAAAGATCTGTTGCCTTAAAACTAGAATATCTTTAAACTTTTTTTAAGTTATTATTCCCACTGGATCCTTTGATACAGCACATAGAAGTGCTTCACATTTTTTACCGGTGAAGTCATTATTTAGGCATCGAACTAAAAATGAATGTCTCTCATTTAAAGTTTTCAGAATAAAATACTTAGACCATAGAACGGTTTAAAAAGGCAAAACCACAATCAAAGATACTTAGTTATTAAATCTGTTAAGTGGCTAATTATTAATAGATCTATCTTCTATTCTGGTAAATTCTCTGATAATTCTCTAAAATAAAAAAAATGAAAGCTTTTAAGAGGAGTTTTAGAAAATACTTCAATAATTATTCATACTATATCCTTTAGCAACACACAGACGTGTTTCACATTTTTAGACAGAGGGTGGTATGTCTGTCTTTACACAACTTCAAGGATTTAAATGCTTCTCTTTTAGAACTTTCAGAATAAAATACTTAAACCATGGAATGCTATAATAATCTAAAATCAAAGATATTGAGTAATTAAATTGATTAAGAATTAAAGGCAAATTATTAATCGGGTTTTCTTTCATTCTGGTGAATTCGTTGATAATATTCCAAAATAAATTGTTTAGAAATTCTCTCCTTTGCCTTCAAGATTATTATCGTTAGAAATATTTAGTTCACCTTAAAATATAGTTATATTTACAGATTCTTGTGAATAAACAACACGCTGGAAATCTTTTCAGATTTGAAAACTGACTTATGATTCGGAGTGGAACTCACTATATAAATAAAAATAACATTACCCCGCTTATCAAATATATAGAAATAAGCTTAAATTACCCAAAGTTTATATACATGTGTTTCCCGTCAGGTATGTATGATCGAAATTCTCATCTGTTCAAACAATCTTAGTTATTTATAAGCCGTATTTTATAAATGTCTTCATCAGTTTTATTTTTTATTATTATTAACATTTATCTTACGAATCACTGCACTACGAGTTATTATTTTTTACTCCCCAATGCGTATATACAACACTAGGAAGAAATATTTCAGGCGAATCTGAAAGAAAACAAGCTGAATATTTCTTTTCGCATAGGTTTCTAGTTTAATTCCTTACCAGTTACTTCACTTTTTACACGAGTTTCCCCCCAGAAAAAGCAATTTAGTATAACATCATGGCATTTCTTATAAATACAGCCTACTATTACAGCAAGAAAAGAAAAATCAGGACTATTTTACATTTACATGAAAACACCCTCATTTCTCCCAAAAATTTTACTTTTTAGTTGTACGTTTTCTCAGTCAAAAATTTGCAAATTAACTTAGGTCTGAAAATTTACATATAAAAGCAAAATTATAAGGTTACTAGGATAGAAATATCTGAAAAATCTTTATATGCTTTAGTACTTGATTAGCTATACAATGAATCAAAAACCCATATTCTTAAAATATTTAATTCCAAGCCTAATCAATAAAAAGAAAGTTAAACTAATATCTTGCGGCTTCAAAAGTCGCAGAATTTTTATAAATTAAACTTTCTAAAGTGATAAGTAAAAATATAAAATAGTTAAAATTTAGTTTTTTGAATTTATCTCTTTACTACCAATATGTTCATAGAAATATTTATAAATAAATTTAAAAACGATAGTTAATGACGAAAATTTGGAAGAAAATATATTTTGAATTTAAATAAGGAATTAATTTTTTAGGTGAAAAATAAATAAGTTCAACGATGCTTGAGTAGAAGAGAATCTTTATATACATAAACTTTAAAGAACTTTGAAATTTACAATTTAAACAAGAACCGACCATGGGTAGTTTATACTTAAACAATACGTTATCTTTCTGAAATATCTGCAAATTTAATTATAAGAAGAGATAGCGTTAAATTAACCTTAATTTGATGCACTATTGATGAGAAAATTCAATACAAAGATCTTAATTGTGTAAAATTATATATATATATATATATATATATATATATATATATATATATATATATATATATATATATATATATATATATATATATATATAAAATATATATATTTAAGCTTTGTCTTTTGCATATGATTATTTAACTAAAAACAATAGAGATTTTAAAATATTTTTATACTTTTTGTATTGATTATTATTAGGCCAGTTTCGCGATACCTTTTTAAAATCGACGATTGACTTAACTAAGGTATAATTTCATTAATACTGGACGTTAAATTCACAACGCTTATCTCTATTTATATTTTCTTAAACATTGCAAATAAATCTTATTTTTTTGGACTCGTTCAACTTTTTTCAACTAATTTACAAGGAAATAATTATAGAATACTGGTTGCAACAAATGTATTCATTTTTAATTTCATTTGATTCGTGTAAATATTTTGAAAACTGGCATACATATATGCTACTATTTGCAGAAAAAGGTTTTATAAGTAAACTGACTATTTTTCAAGAACTGTATATCTTTAAAGAATATTCTTCTTAAGACACATTCTTTAAGTTGAAATATATTTTGTCTATTACTGACTCATTTTTAATGATATATTTTAATAAATACATAGAAAATTTTAGATATAAATAATTAGCAGATAAGATAGTAATTAAAAAGTACAGATTTAAATATTATAATAAAAATGTATCTCTCAACATGTTTAACTTGGGTTTAATTTTATATAAACATTTTTAAAAAAGATATGTTGCACTTTAAAACTAGTTTTGCTGCCGTAGAACTTTAGTGACGATAAAACGAACATTACAGGCTAAAAAAACAGCCTGAAAATCCTAATAAGGCTATTTTCTGAGCCACTACAATACATTTTTACTTTTTTACAATTTAAAATATAGCGAAGAAAAGTACAGGAAAATGGTGTGAAACATTCACGTAGGCAAATCATTAATGTGACTTTCAGAGATGCGTTATAAACTGGGCTGCAATATGCATACCATTTATTGGCGATTCATTGTACATTCCAGCATTAAGAATTGTAATAATCATTGAAAGTAAATATATTTATAATTGAAACCATTTTTATAACATAGGATAATTTAACATCATCATAAAACTTCACAAGTGTTAAAATTGAAAAATTTCGAAAATTAATTCAGAAACTTTTCAAGTTCTAAAATTTCAACATGGGGTAAAAGAAAATCCATGATTAGTTACAAATATCACTGGTAACTTTTAGTACAAGATTGGAAGATTGTATTATACATTGAAGCTACAACTAAAAACAGTTATGTTACATTATTTGAATCACAGAAATCATTACTATAATTGTACATAAATTTCAAACATTTCACAAGTAAAATTTATTAATAATCAAAAGTCACACGATATCAATATCTACGCATGCTTCCATGCCTAGTGCTGAGTTAAACGAAATGCAACATGCTTATTGTTATGAAAATGTGATTTATAATGGTGCAACATGCATAAAACATGCACAACTATTAATCTTTGAGAAAAATTCACCACAATACATTACATTTAATCTACAACACATTGATCTAAAATGCGAAAAAATTACTGTACTAAACATATAATGATCAAAACCTTTTTTTTAGCTTAATTTCTAGAAATGTACTAAAAAGTAAAAAAAAAAATACACCATTCCAGAAAACAAATCTCGTCTTTTTATGTCAAAACTTTCAAATGAATTCTAAACTAGAACCAAGAGAGTATCGAATCATGTTCTGAAAATATGGAAGCTATCACTGAAAAGTTACATTACCTTATTTTACAGATTTTATCCGAAACTCTGAAGTGACAAGAAGGTTGGCCAATCTCATTCGAGATTTTAAATCCTAGAGAATTACAAAATGGTTTTATGCCACCATAAAATAATTTAAGCCTTTGTCTCGATGATAATATTTAGCATTTGAGGATTTATAATGGAAATTCGGTTATTTACTATTTTTTTGAAATGTGACCCCCCCCTTCAATGATACTGTTAAATTTTTAAAATTAATTTTAGAAATAGAGCGTTACACTTTAAAATACCTTGCATAGAAAATAAATAAAAATTTCCCAAATGTATTTCAAAGTCAAAATTAACAATTTTATAAAATTCATTGGTTTATAAACTACTTAAAGATCATTCTTTTATTTTATTTGTTTATAAAAGACATGCAAAGTACACAAAAGGGAAATTCTAGTTTTGAAATTTTTCTGTATTATATTGGGAAGTATCTTCGACCCACTCTATTTTTGACAAAACATTTTCATTGCATAAAATACATTTTTTCCATCTATTACAGACTTTAGAGGTTAAGGACAAGTTTGGCAATCACCAAAATCTCAATATAAGGAAAACATAACACCTTAGGTCAATGAAATAAATTTAATTTTCGAGTTATAATGAATCTGAACTTTTCAATGCAGAATCCTTGGACTCTGGTCAGCCACTGTTATCTATTTTGCAGCTTGTAGTAACGAGTGTCAGTACGAAACATTGTTATAAAGTCGAACTATCGTGTGTCGATGTATGTGCGTTCGGTTGTATTCTTACCATGAAAATAAATGTTTAGCTATTAATTAAGACGTCTTTTTATTGTTATGGATGTATGTGTGGACTAACATAACTTTACATTTTTTCGTAGGTTAGTTACCTTTATTTACTTTAGGGACGTACACACACAGATGAAAGTAAGCACTCTGAACTCAATCTATTTTTCTATTGTTATACTAATTAATTAAAGGAATGATAAATGGCAGTGAAAGATTAAAATTGGATTAAATTATGTAAGATAGGATAAAATTATAGGAAGTATGCCTGCATGCATATAACTTACATATATACATTTAAAATTTAATAGGATTTTATTGTTCCTCATGTCTTAAAAGTTACATAAAAAATCTCAGTCAAAATAAATTCCACCCCCTAATTAAGTTACAGATATTTACGTCTTATTTTAATAGTTATCATGCATATCGTAAGAGTTATTTGTTTTTCATAGGGAGTGGCATATTTAAAATTACATCTTCGTGAAAATGCTCAAAATTATTTACAAATTAAAATAATTCTATGAGAAATTCTGCTTTTCTAGATGAATATAACTGGATAAATATTTATAAAGTATGTTATTAAATATGCTGGAAGCAAAAATCAGTTAAAAACGAAATTATTTCTAACCAAAATTTACAGTTTGTGTAAAAAAAAGACTGAAGACGTTTTGAGATTCAGCCTGTCAAATGTGACTGATAATGTATTATTAATTTTTTAAATTATGCCAAGATCTACAAATATATTTATGGGATGGTTGTTCTCAAAACAACTTCACACGTAGATTAATCTTTAGTTCCTCACATGTAGAGAAATGTGTGTATGAAATCAGAGTATGGTCAAGAATTTAATATATCAAATTGTACTCTTACTTACAGATTACACATATACACACATGCACATATATAATAAACACGTTCATGAGCCATATACACCAACAGTACAACCCTTTTGAAATGTTCATTTGCAGTATACAAGTGCGCATCTTTTTGATAAATACACAACCCAATAAAAGCTTCAAATTTCAAACACACACCTAGTACACATTCAGATACACTCGAAGTATATCTTTCAAAACACACACTACAGAAATCTACAAATTTGGTTCATCAGACTTTGGACGACTAATCGTTTCGCCGACTTTTATTGTTCAGGAATGAACAAAAGACCAATGTGGGCTGCAGCACAACAGGTGAAAATTGTTCTCCGATTCAATAAGAAGTAGGTATTTTCTTCTGGTAAATTCTATGCAAATGCTGAAATCTACCCTTATGGAGCGTTTTAGTCCCAATTTCCTGGCAGACATTTTTAGAAACAATGAGAAGCATCTTAACAGTAATTACTGAACAAACGTATGAAAATAAAGAAATCTAAAGAAAAATTTTAAGAATCAAATTAGGTATATTGAATATTGTTGTTGAAATGTACTTGATATACATACATATTCAAATATATACAAGATTACAATTTTAAATGCATTAAATATCGAACACAATCTATTTGAGTTTCCATGGTCATTTCGTTCCTGAGAAGTTGTTATTTTAAATTAAAAATATTTCATTCAGTTTCTTGTACTATGTAAATTTATCTTGAACGAGGAGCTTTCTTCAAATATTTGAATTAATAAACGTAATATTCTCCGTGTTACATATACTCGCCAAAGTGTTCTGGTAAAAGTTTTAGAGAAGGTTTTCCCTAGTGTAATCGCTGGCCTACAGCTCTATTTGGTAGGCTATTTTTATACAAAAAATAACAGCAAGTTTCCCGGAGCCGACGAAACGAGTATTGGGCAAAAAAGAGCAGACATCCTAAATTCATGTATTTATATACAACTCATATACTCATGAATACTCTCATAACCATTGTGGGAACGCTTTCTTTGTAATTATGCATCATGCGCAAGCACTTGTGCACACAGTTTCTCAAACACTCTTTGCTGTATACTATACGTACATACAAACTTACGAAATACGGATTCGGGCTTGATAGACGGGAGGGTAGTGATTGCAAAACTTCCCCTAACATTGCGTGATTTTCAAGTTATCGGAATCATTAATGGTGGTCATGAACCCTCATTTGTAAAGCAATCCCAGCCAGTATTATGTTTTTAGCGTTTGCAAGCAGTTGGCATTCCTCGAGAAAGAACATGTCCCAGCTCCAGAGATGAGAGCGGAAGACAGAAAGATTTTAAAATAAAAAGTTAGGAAAAAATATTTTAAAAACAAAAGTTGCAGAGAAAAGAGAGATAAAAGAGAAAGAATTGAAAGCAGAAGTTGCGTGTGTTGCTTACCAAAGGAGTATACTTGGACATACCAGATTACCAGGCTATGTCGTGCAGGCGGACACTGGGGTTCAGCAGCATGCGGGAGAATAGACACTAGAATCAGAGCTACAGCAGAGTACGCATACATTAGAACAGTTTGTAATGGAACCTTTGGAAAACGGACACCATTGCTTCCATGGCTGCTCCTCAAAATCCACATTAGAGTATTCATAAAGTATTTACATCAATAACCAGGCGTTCAAAATATTCCACGACTGTTTAGATGTGTATATCCTCTTCAAGGGGGACCCAGCTATCAGCTGCTTTTTAAAGTTAATTTTGCGTTGACATTGAAAACGTTTTCATAACCCCATCTGTAGTTTGAGACTAAAGAAAAATGGGCAACATTTATAAAAAGAAATCCAGGATTTTTAATCTCCTTCCATGTCACTAAGCCGAAAGAAATGTCATACACAATAACTTAGGTTTCAAGGAAGAGTGTCATTGAAAAGAATATTGGTGCCGTGTTCGTCATATGACTTCTCATTGCCATTGTCTCGAGTGGTTGGACTTCTAAGAGTAGGTCCTCCTCATTTAGAAGCAGAAGGCCTGTCACAAGTGGTATCGTTTGAAAACTTGGGGAGACATGGCAACCACGAATCTACCTTGACTGCTTAATAAACGCGATCCGCCCTAGCTTCCAGTTACGAGATCCCTGCTTCTGCCGAGAGATAGTAAATTGCTTTAATTTGCACGTTTTAAATTATAAAAATTCTTTACGTTGGTAATACGGGTATACAAAGCGATAATTTGCCTTTTTAAATTATAAACCAAGAGGAAGAACTAGAATATGTGTATTAAGAAATGTATAAAAAAATTGGAGAAAGCCTGTAACAGTAAATCTAAACTTAAGAGTCGCAAGCTAAAAATTATATTTTGAAAATAATTAGCAGAGGTTGTACTTAAATATCTGTAAATGATTTGAAGAAATAACGCTTTAAAAAATTTCACGAAATAGAGAAAATAACATGCTGGATGTGCGGTGAACTTGGTACTTGATACCTCGTAACAGGTTACCTACCCTCAATTTTGATCATTTTCAGGAGGGTGGGGGAATTCTCTCGATTTCGTACCTCTCTCCCTCTGACAAACTTGCCAGCGAGACCCAAGATTTTAAATGCACGTTCTACAGGGAGATGTTTAGTACGACTGGTACTCATCTATTACATACAAAGACCACTAGGCCATTTCGAGTTCACGAATTTAGTCCTATGAGAAGCCTTATGTTAGATCTTATAAAATTAGTATTATTGGAGAAGACAAGTAGAATATTTACGGAAAATCCAAAAGATAATATGTTAAAGAGAAATAGGTATGTAGTAGAATGCAAGTAAATGCATTTCGGTTCATTGACTATTAGATTTATTGTACAATCTATAGAAGAACTGAATGTTACAGTTTTAATTCTAAGCTCAACATTGTACAAGGCTCTGTAAAGTGTTTGGTGTGGAGCTCTACGGACTATTGTTTTGTTACAAGAGGGCTAATGAGACAGGGACCTACTGCTTAAAGCCGATTCCGAATGGCTACGAAATTCCATGCCAGCAGCGGGATTCGAACCAACGAATTCTGGTGCCGAAGAGAACCATTTCGGCCTGTAAAGAGTTAGCATGCTGTTATTAAGCGCACAAGTCTAATACTTAAGTAAAATCCTTCTTCACCAATATTTATATTTCAAAATAATTAAAACTCTATACTAACTTAATGATAGGAATTAGTGAAAGCTATTACACGTAAGCATATATACTTATTTTAGTTTATGCAAGCCCGAGTTTAATTACGTGTTTTAAAGAAATAATTTGCTTTATACAAATCGCATTAATGTACTTATGTCTCTTTTGACCTCAGAGTTCTTAATAGAGATGCATTTAACGATCGTGAGAAACAGTATGCAAGTTATATTTACTTATGTTCGGAGGCTTGTTTAGATGAAGCTGAAATTCAGAATTAAGGGTCAAGATATTTTTTACTAATGTAAATTGCTCATAGGTTTTAAATATCATGAAATTTACCTGAAATAATAGAAACTGTATATAGTACTACATACTATGTTACAATTCATGCAGTGAGATAACTGACTTATAGTGTAAATTTCTGGGCTAATGAAGAACACTTGTAAGTATCACCCCCTCTCCAGGTTCTACAGATTAACATAAACCACTTAAAAGTAATTTCGAATAGCTCCATTCATCTCTGCTAAAAATGGGTTCCTAACACTGAACTCATAGGGGATTGACCAGGAAAAAGACTTGTGTAAGATGATAATAAATGGAGAAATTTATACTGCTTACTTTTACTGTATCCACAAAAAAGCTGTCAATACTATAAATAATCTTAGACCTCTGTTCTCCCAAGCCAAAATTTTTAAAACCCCTCTAAATATTTTCCTTAAAATGTTATCCATGTAATTCTTCAGAACTTTATACATAGAAGATAAACAAAATGTGTAAAAAGGAGGCACGTAAGCACTTTAGAGTAGATGTTCCCGAAAGGGAACAGTACCAGCCACTTGTGGGGAAAAAGACAGGCACACAAGTACTCTAGAATAGATGTTTCCGAAGAGAGACAATACTTGCGTACGTGCCGCCTGTGGTAAAAGGTATCTATGCAAATACTCTAGAGTGGATGTTTACGATAGGGAACAGTAGCAAACACCGGTGGGGGGAAAAGGTAACACGCGAGCACTCCAGATCAGTTGTTCCCGATGGGGAAGAAATCTAATGTTGCTTTTTTTGGTCGAATTCAAATTTGGGGGGCGTTGAGACCAACTGCCACTTACAAGCATTCACTGAAGGTTTGGATGTATGCCAGAAATAACTGAAGGCATTCTTAAACAAATAGTTCTAATTATTTTAGACAATAGTGTATTGCGGAGATTCAAGATAGCATACGACAAATATGGCACCAAATAAAAAAAAATTATATTAACCTTTTCATGCTTAATGTTCTAATATTGGAAATCTTCCCATGGGAGTTATTTATAGATTGACGTTTAAGGTCATCAGCCTTCTGCGATTTTCCATTGATGTCACCATTCTGAAGTAAACATCAGTATTTTATAAATTATGTAGAATGCAACTATAGATTTGTTTTCTTCTTCCTTTATGAAGTTCCAAACGACAAGCAAATGAGATTAAATCAGTTTTTTTACGAGATTACATCTTTTTAATTTTTTTCAAAATAATTTCTATTAATGGATCAATCTTAACTTTCAGCAGAAATTGGTTAAGTTCAACCTTGTTTTTGATATTATAGTATAGCTTTAATATATATTTATTGAACATAATTGTTAGTAGATTTTAATAAAGTATTTTTAAAAATATCTTTTTGATTCGCAATATACAATAAAGTACATTTGATCTAGAGAGAGGAATTATTGAATTACTTCCACAAAAGCCTTAATTTCGAAAACAAAGTGAGTGGGTTGTGCATTTGATACCCGAGTTGACCCTAAACGATGGTGTTCACTGAAGATTTTGGGGTACTTAAAATAGGTTCGTGGTTGCAATGTCCTCCAAGTTCAAACGGTACCACTGGAGGGGGCAACGACTGGGGTATTTCGCTTGGTCCCTGCTTCTAAATTACGAAAACTCACTTTGAGGTCAAAGTTGTTCAATTCACCCTACCAAACCGAAAGACTCAATACTTGGCCAAGTAGCCTATAGCAAATGAATTTAGATCATTCATGAAATAACAATGCTTTGAAAAATTCAAATATGAAGCATAAAGTTGGAACACTGCTGATTTACTACACCGATTGGTTGTGGAGTGGGGACTTTTGCTGTAGAGCAAACAGCGTCAGGTGGAAGCCCATTTGTCAAGTTTTTTCACTCGTTGTGCTCGAAAAAAATACAATCCTTCTCTTTTTATTTTAATGCAATTAGATGCACGAAAAAATTATCTAATAAAAGTTAAAAGACGTAAATGTGTAATAATTCTAAGTATCTCGAACAAATAATATTAAGAAATGTTTCCAACACAAGATATTTCATTTATTAATATATTCTTTATGATGATCCATTAAGTAGACTTCCAGTTATATGAAGTTTCGTAAAGGAATTTGATATTCTTCTCTATCACTGAGTTGTGGAACGTAACTAAAAATAAGTAGCAAAATGCTTAATACACCTTAACGTAAAAATCACCCTAACATACATTCAAATTATACCTAGTAACATTAAATCTTTTCTCAAAGTACATTATTTTTCGCATTGTATATGTACACTCGATAAACTCCATGGGCTGTTCTAGCTTTGTCTTGCTCTTAGGCCCATCCATGGACAAAAAACATCAAAATTTGAAAGCAGTAATTAGGGATTATTATTAAAAATTATGTAGTTTAATTAAATTTCTAAAAAATTTCTCATTTTGATGAAAATTTATAATTTTTTACAACGTTTTGAGAGAAGCTCTACTAGCTATGACATTAAGAGGCTCACATTTATTGACTCAAAAACAGTTCTATAAAGAGAGAAATTTTTTAAAAATATTTGAATAAAGTAAAATTTCTCGTCATGGCACTTTAAACTGCAAAAGAATATTTAAAAATCATAAATAATTCAAAGAACTCTCATCAGAGAACATGTTTAAGTATATTAATCTACTTAACCATGCCTTATTTATAATATTACTTACAAAGAAAATCGCCATTTTTTTTCATTTCTTTCTTTATATACTTTTGCCACATTTAAGTCCCGCTGCGTGGTCTTCAAACTAATATAAATAATGTCAAAGGCCTAACACATTTTAACTGCCAAGAATAACAAAACTGACAACTATATTTTATATTTTAAAGGTTTAAAAATTTTCTAAAAAAAATCAAAGTACTTATCTCAAAAAAGATCATTTATAGCAGTGACAAACAGTGGTTGACTAGGCTGAACTTTACAAGCAGCAAAATCATTCTGTTTCCAAGACACACCGTCAGTGGCGCAGTATAAAAAAATATCGTTTGAAGATCCGTCGCGGGGTATTGAAAGAAATGAAAACTATTTGAAGAAGATAAACGAGTTATTGATGTAAATACTTTCCAAGTCCGTTTTTCAGAGGTCATATCAGCTAAATGTTTTGTGCTGTTAGTGACGTACATAACATTTCACTTGATCAAGGGGTGTCAAAATCATTCATGAAAATACTTAAATACAGATTTAAAAAAAAAAGAAGCCACACACATACAAAACTAGCTTGAATCCAACTTTTCGAAATGCACAAGCAGATTTAATGGATGAATTCTGACAAACTTGCTGGTGCAGAGTTTCGCAGTGGAGAAAGTAATTAAACATCTAAAGCAAAGTTGTGAGAGGTTAATGCAGTCTACTTGGAACAAGAGATTTTAATCTCAGGATTTACAAAGCATGACACATCCGAATCTTGCCTACAAGCGTGGAGATCATTTCGGCCAATAAGCACACATGTCCCTCAAAATTAATTGATATTTCTCTTAAAATCATGTCATTACTATCCTATATCCTAGCACGTATCCTATATCTTAAAGATTTTGCATCCTAGATGTATACCAATTTCAGTTAAAGAGATTAAGAAGACAAGGGATGTTAGATTACAATTTTTAAACCTTAAAATTTTAATATTTTTATAATCAGAATATATAATGTTACGTGAAACATATCACACAAAAATCAATTAGAAAGGAATTTTCGATTAAAAAAGGAAACTATCTGGTAAAAATGGAATCGTCTTTATATAAAAGGGTTTCAATTGCACAAGTTACTAACCAGTCAGTTTTATGTTTTCATTTCATCTTTAGAATATATATAGGAACAATATTGGAAATAGGTTTTTTACTTACGTTAATTATTTATATAAGACAGTTATTGAAAGTTGTACAATGTTTTAATAACTGTTTTTGCCAATAGACGGGATAAAATACTCTGTAAATTCTAGAAAATACTTCATGATTTTCAAAAGCGTATTTAGATTAATGGCCAGTATAATGATAGGAAATCTCCAAAATTTTAAATAAAAAATACATAAAAGTACCACTTTTAAAAGGTTAAGATAAGGTTCTATGAGAAAAACATGTTTCAGTGTGGTTAAAATTTTGTATTCGAAAATTGATTTTTGATAATGATTTCAATACATATTTCATTCCATAGTTTTGGTCCAAGTCATTTCGAACGTCCCTTGTCCCCTTAAAACAAACTGAATTATTAATTATAGAAAATTAAACCTTTATAGTGTGTACTATTAAATGTAAATATTTTATCCAAAAACTTCAATATTAGTAACATTAAGTTAGCGCAAAGAATCTAGGGGAATAAAAAGAAGGAACACAGACAATAATAAGTGTATGATACTGCCAGTATTTGTTTTACAACGATACACGAAAAAATTGTGCAATTTAAACAAAAATGCGATTTTTAAAATTTATTTTACAACATATGCATTTGTTACAACATTTAATTCTATTTAAACGCTGAAAGGATTACATAACACAGTATAACCAAAGTTTATTTAAAAACATTTTTGGTGCAAAAAAATAAAATTTTAGAAGTTGAACTGCACGTGGATTCTAAAATCATGCACCGACTTACTATAATATTCAACTTCCAACAGTATACACCAAAACAAAAAATGCAAAAATTCGACAAATTTCCGATTCACCGAAATGCCTATTTCTGAAAATAGACTAATTCTATAACCCCATTCTTGGGCATGGTAAATTTGGAAAATGAAACTGATAATAAGTTTTTATGAGAATACATACACATATATATATATATATATACATATATATACATATATATACATATATATATATACATACATATATATACATATATATACATACATATATATATATACACACACACACATATATATATACACATATATATACACACATATATATATATACACACACATATATATATACACATATATATATATATATATATATATATATATATATACACACACACACATATATATATACATATATACACATATATATGCATATATATACACATAAATATATATATATATATATATATATATATATACATACATATATATATATATATACACATATATATATATATATATATATATATATATATATATATATATACACATATACACATATATATACACACACACATATATATATATATACATACACACACATATATATATATGTATATATACACAATATACATATGTATATATATATATGTATATATATACATACATATACACATATATATATGTATATATACATACATACATATATACATATATATACATATATATGTATATATATATGTATATAAATATGTGTGTATGTATATATACATACATGTATACACATATACACACATGTACTAGCACACATAAACCACAATCAACCATTCCTTTAATAATTACTTTTATAATTAATGCTTATTACTCTGT
>CM063505.1:4421450-4431450 GCA_032207245.1 Pardosa pseudoannulata
ATTCATCATCTTAAAACAAAATATATCCCTTTAAGAATGCAATCTTTTACAAGTTATTTAAAAACACTTTAATCTAAAAAATATTTAATTTTGTCGTTTTAGGTGGTATATTTTGTATAACATATAAAAGTATTCCAAATAAAAAGAATGAAATTCTATAGCCTTAAAGAGAACTTTTGAATTTATATATAACATATAAACACACATATGTACATAATTTTTATATTAAAGTAAAATATGTTTTGTTCTGAAACATCAAGCTTTACAGATATCCGATATTTTAGAATGTGAAAAGTAAATTAAATCTAAGAAATTGAAAATTTAATATAAAGCCAGCATTTATATCACTACAAAATAAAATATACTAGAAAATAAAGAAAAACACTATAATACTTGTCTTATATGGAAGCAAGTTAAAATTTGAGCCATTTGGATTTTTACCAAATTGCTCTGTTGGGAATGAGATAAGAATAATAGCATTAATAATATCGTTACTCCAAACACATCTTAAGGTTTAAAAACTCACGTTGATCCCAAGGGTTTTACATACATAGTATCAAGATCAAAAAACAGAATCGAATTTAAACTTCCATTATGATATATTACAACTTTAATATCTATTCTGATATATCTCCCAACGGCCAAATTTACAATTTTCTTTCTTAGAGAGTTCTAAATATTGGAAAGAATTACAAAAGTATCCGGAATAATATTTGTAGGTCATTACATTTATAACTTAAACAACTTTTAAAGCAAAGACATTTAAGTAGCTTTTAAAAAGCAGTATGGACATTCAATTTCGGGGAAGTATGATTTTACTGAATCGTGCAAAATACATGAACTTCAGAGCTTCAAAAAGTAGATATTAGTAAATATTCAAATATGATTTCCGAAGAATATTAAAATATTTTAAAAATTTTATAAACGTATTCCATGAATTCTTTAAAAAAATCAAGCTATGACGTATTCGTAACATTTCTTGTATTTCTCATGTATTTCTAAAATTATAAGTCAGAAATATGCTATAATGCATCCAAGTTAATTCAAAAATTCGTAAGTCAGAAATATAATGAAATTTATTTAAATGAATTTTTAAATTTATGAAATTTTTAGACTATTGATGAATAAAATTTAAACCTTACTATAATACTAATTCATTAATAATTTAATTAAAATGCGAATAAAAAAATTAACCTTTGAAAATGTAAGAACGAAAGCCTTCTGCTGTAAAATAACAGAATGCTTTAATTTCCCCCTAGAAAATATTTTCAAATAAAATTACATAACTAGCCATATCTTAAAAACTAACCAAATTTTCAGTTTTCATGTTAAATGATTTACGTAATATTGAGCATTCGGTTAAGTTTCATGCATAAGATTTTAGAAATTGAAATAATTTCTCACTGTTGAATTCTCTTGATATCATTAAGCTTATTAAAACAAATGAAAATATCAATTAAAAAGTAATAATGAATACCTAATGCCATGTGCTGCGGATAATATCTTATCTTTCCCTACTTCTTCTTTTGCTGTACTCGGTAAAATATTTTTAAAATCCTACTTAACTTTTTCAATTAACTATACATTTCAACTTATAAAGTTGTAATAGCTACGCAATAAATTTATTGATTCTTTGAAACACAGCTATTTTTATCTCCAAAAAGAATATTCTAAATATAAAATGTTGCCACAAAAAAAGAGATAAGAAAAGGAAAGAATTTTTAATAAATTGCAAACGATTCATTGTATGCAGTTTACAAAATGGTAAAAAGCAGATGTCCATGGTTACTTTGCTGAAAAACTAAAATTTAATGCTCATTATCTGGTGACCTTTTAAAACAGCTGAATCCCAATCTCACCAAAGTCGTTTGGAGATTAGGAAAGATTCTTTGCCGTATATTTGTTGAGTAAATAATCCCCGATTAGCTTTAATCGAATATTGAATTACTAAATATTGCTATCTTATGAAGAAATAGCAAAATATTTTCATCCTGTCTACATAAAAAATAATTAATCGAGATATAATTTTGAACAAACTTTATTTTTGTTTAAATCTGAATTTTTGTTTTCAAATTATTTTGAGTAGACCGCATGCGCCATTTACTTGACGACAAAAACTATTAATACACTAAATATCGCCAACGCCATGGAAAGGAAATTGGCCTGCGCCAAAACTGCGAAAACTCCCCCACTATCTGCAACCCACAGGCGTTGGTCCCCGAAAAATCCTCGCATAAACACAGTAAAGTCAAAGCTATTGACGTCAAGCTACGTCATAAGGACGTCATCGGCCTGCGTGATTCAGTTGTGCGCCACCTAGGCGTAGAAAAAGATTTAATCCGCCGAATGACGTCACGGGTAAGAATTGTCTCGACTCCAGAGGCACGTAGAGGTATTTCAAAACAAGGGAGGAAAATGCAAATTTTTTTTTATTCCTCCTGTTGTTGACTTCTAAAAAAGAACATCTTTCTGACATTTCGATTACAGTTTTTCACAGCTAGAGTTGTTAAAATCGTAACGTTTGAAATCGAGCTTACTAACTATTGTAAGGTATTTTTACTGGCAGTCTAATTTTAGTTATTTACCCTGTTTTGAGATAACACCTAGCCTTGGGTCGTGGAACACTTAAAGGTCTGCCAGTCTGATCAACGCAATTCGTAAACACTGTATTGGGTTTCTGATTGCTTCTTATCGAACCTCGTAAACAAGTATACCATTAAGAACTTCTAATAAAAGAATTTCGAACCGTCTCAAGGGTTTTAAAGCTGGATAATGAATTCATTTCTTTCGTAGCACAAAACAGCGTTTCGTAAACGAAAGAAAACTTTGCTTGCTAGAATTTGCTTGAAAAAACAGAACAAAATATCGAAAACACATATCCTCATTATGTCCAAGGAGTTCGAAATAGAATCATCTATAAAAATCTCAAATTTATTGATAGTTTCTTCAAACATTTAAAAGGGTAGCAAGACATTTAAATTTTGAAAAAAAAGATCAACAAATGATTTTTTCCTAATTACTATATTTTTAATAAAATGAATTTAAAAACTTTATACAACTTATATCTAAATTATGTACTTTAATTTATAATACACAGAAAAATACAAAGCATGAATACGAAAATGATAAAGGGTTTAAATATTCGACAACAAATAAAATTAAAATAAAAAACGTGTTTATCACTAGGTTACTGAAGTTTCTCTCAAACACTAATTTTAATGCAATTCTCTTCCTCTAGAAGATTTCTAGCTGGCGGATCATCGGCATAGAGGTTTGTGGGTTCGAATCCCACTGTTGGATGGCTGTTCGTACCCGTTCGAAATCTGCTTCAAGCAGTTGGTCCCTATCTCATTTGTCCTTGAGTTGAAAAAAGTAAACCGTAGCACTCCAAGCCTATACCAAATCTCTTGGAGCTTTGTAGCTTTAGATATAATACTTGACATATATCTAGTTAGTACAGAGACTAAAATTATATATTTATTACCATCTAAGACAAACGAAATTTGTTACCCAGGTTTCTTTACACTACCTAACACTATTCAACAGATAAACAAAAAATTAAAAAAGAGAAAAAACTACGAAGTGCTTATATTCTTATTACAAAATGCTGAATAACACGTGATATATTTACAATACACTCATCGTGTTTTTATAATTACATATTACTCTGTTACTATTCAAAATTTATCTTATTGCTTTCTTGTAAACAAGTAATATTTTGTGTAAACCACAGAGGAAGTTTATTTTAGATGCATAAAAACAAACATTTCCTAAAACATATGAAACCATTTATTCCTAATAAAACAGTCATAAACAAACTTTATCATACTTTTAAAAATCAAGTATTTTAACATGAGTAAAAAAATCTTATGAATAGTGTCATAAAATAAATAGAATATTTGCATTTTCGTCTAATTGTCAGCCATTTTAATCTCTCTGAAAACGGTCACTTGAAAATTCGACCCAATACACTTAAGTTATTTCAAAACGTTGCCACAGACATAAAGCTGAAAAATGAAATAAAACGATCAAGAATTTTAAAGATATTATTGGATAACTTATGATGTCACATAATTGAAATTGTCAGTAGAAATATAACCATAACCAGTAATGTAACTGATTTTATTGTGTAATAAAAATTAATCGAGATTAAACTTAAAATTAGCACAAAGTATAGAGTTAATCAATGAGATGATATGGATACTTAAATGATTCCCGACATATAGAATATATAATAACGCGAAGTATACCTTAGAAAAATAATTCAGACAATATTTAAATACTATAAAAAGAAGAAAAGTTATTTTCAGCTATACTATGACGTCATAAATTATTCGTCTGCGATTGGAAAATAACGTTTTAAATAAGAGTATTAAAAAGTTTGCTTTTACATTCTGCAAATTCTTTGTATTCTTGGAAAGAAAACCCGGAAAAATGAACCCCCGAAAAGTGGGTCAATAGGTGATGATCGAACGTTTTAAAGTAAACAGTATTCTTCTATATCATTTGAAATGTAAATATACAAATTTGGTCCAAGACCGTCAAAAATGACGGATTCGTAGAAAGAACATATATATATATATATATATATATATATATATATATATATATATATATATATATATATATATATATATATATATTTCATACCACCCAAGTCGGTACTGTCATATAAAAAACACCCTCTGGTGTTCTTAGACACAAAATGTGACAAATATTTTTGGCGTTCACCCAATCTTGAATCCCTCTTATCAACACAAAACACTTTTTCATAGTTCTCCCAAATTCCACAAAAACGGTATTCCGATATAGCAAGATGGTGGAACTAAATTTTTAGACGATACATGCGGTAAAAAATAACAACTCTAACGCAATAATACCCGAGAATAAATGAATGGAACGGTCAATGCGGGAACTATTGATTGAGGTTACATTGACTTTACAAATCATTCCTAACCCGTTTAATAGAAAACAGAAGGCAAGAAAATTTAAAATTTATAGTTGTAAGATACATTCCAAATGGAAATAAATGTATAAATTTTCTTCAGTTTCTTTCGCATTTCAACTGTTGATGACATAAAAACAGATTAACACTTTGTCTTGCACATCACACGTAATATACACATCTCATGCTTTATAAACTTGTATATCGCAATGATATAAAATATAGCTCTTTCTGTAACACATGTGATATACAAGCTTATAAAGCATTACGTGTGTATTATCACAAGTGATGTACAACACAAACAAAGGGTAAGTAAATGCCTTATAGTAGTTACCTTATCTTCATTGATTATAGTTAATACCACTTCTCAAATATTTGTCCATAATTATAAAAGTGTACTGTAAACTTTATTGTACATTTTACATCCTTTAATGTATTATAATTATCAGACGTGAAACTAGTGTATAGGAACAGGTACAAATATAAATGTTTTAGTGAATTTTATATACTATACGTTTATCCTCTGAGTATATATATATATATATATATATATATATATATATATATACATACGATCACATATACATATATATATATACATATATATGCACATATACACGTAATTACTCTATGCGTATGAACTATTATTTTATTTAGAATTATATGTGTACACATATAAACGTACGTATATATATATATATATATATATCTATATATATATATATATATATATATATATATATATAAAATGTACTAAAGTTAAACTTAATGTAAATAAAACCTTAATTTTTTAATAACATTAAGCAGATTAATTTATAATATAAGTATACATTTATCATTTCCTTATCTGTATATAAACACTATTATGCGCATATATATATATATATGTATATATATATATATATATACACAAACTGAACTCATTGTAATGCTAATGTATGCATATGAAAACATTACATTCTATATATATATATATATATATATATATATACACTTAGAAACGCATTTATATATGTATAAGATGTACTAAAGTTAAACGTTTTTAAGTAACTTTTTGTAGATTTAAGATTCAAAAAATGCGGTTTTAAAATCAGCTTCGATATGTTAATAATCTATTCCCATGCATGCGAATTTCAACAAGTTTAGGTAACATATAGCCATTTTTAAACGTACATTCATCCATTGAAAAACAGCTCTCAATCCATCAAAATACCCGGGTAAAAGATTTAAGAATAATGTCTTAAATTCGTATTTAGCACACTGATTACTGAAAAAAAAGAATGGTCGAATTAACCTTCTACAATCTGTGCAAGCAGTATACTAGCATGACTAACACAAGCGTTCTATTGAAGCTACTGCATTCAACTAGCACACACAAAAAAAAAGAAAGACAGAAAGAGCATCGAAACATGAGGTTTACACAAAAACAAACCCACTTAAAAAAAATCTTTTTTACCTGTTTTCTAACTCCGGGATTGAGTTTCTTGATGGTTTTCGCTAAAAGGCGTTTGCTCATAGTACTTGCAGCTATGGGCATTCTGAGGAAAGTTTAGATTCAGCTCAAACGCCTTCGCCACAACAAAATGGTACAACTAATTTGTGTGTTGGATGTCTTTTTTCTCCGATTGAGCTAATCTGTTTTTTGGTCCTGTTGTAGATTGTGGTAGGATTTAGCGCTGGTACTTGGAGCGTGTGTAGCTTGGTCCAAAGGGAACGATCTCTGGGTGTCAAATGAAATCCCTGATGATTTTTTTTAAAAGTCTCTTGAATCGGAGGCTGATAAATTTGGCGCAATCTTTCGACTCGATTTCGGTCTCAGTGCGAGGTTTCTCGGTTCGGAGAGAATACATAAATTGGTAATTTCGGTATTTTATCAGAGAAAGAATTGCGAAAATGTCTTATAGATTCACTTTTGAGTTGTTATAGTAGAGAGTAATTTTAACTTGTTGTAAAAATAATTTTTATGTATATTCTTTGTAATAAGTTGTGATTTTATATATCATGCATACAATTCTTCCTTACTAGAGGAGGATTGAACAGTTTCATAAACAAAACTCATGTTAATTTACAGTGGAAAATTTCTTAAAATTTTTTTCGTCAGTTTCTAATATACAAAATTTATCTTCTAACAAAACACGGGAGCTATTTTTTTTTTGGCAATTTCTATCTCTTGTTCTAGTTAGCCAATGACAAAAATCGGTTCAATTACGGTAAAGGATAAATGTCTGATACAAACCGGAATGAGTTATACAAAGATACAGCTATTAAGATCCGAATCAAACATGCTGAGATCACCTTTTTTTATGGTAGAAAAGTTAAATTTAACCAAAGCGACTCTGGGTTAGAAACTTCTATTGAACCGCTGATGAATATTGCTCCGATACAAAATGAACTTATATGAATACTGTAGGCTGTTTGGAATTAAAAATATACGTGGAACATTTTGCACCAATAGAATCACTCTACACTCTTAGGAATTTCTTAAAATGTCAGTGAAGTATAAAACTTTTAAATGCCGTAATAATACTTCTGATAGTGTTAGCGAAGGTATGTATTCACAAATCTAAAATAAATGCCTATAGAAAGGTTTAAATCCAAAATCAAATGCAAGTGTTCTCAATACCTTTGTGCTTACAGAAGGACGGTAAAGTTTTTGAGCCAGTACAAACACAGATTCTGGACAAATACACTGCATATACTGTTGAAAATATAGAATAGAACTCTATACGAATTCAATGGAAAATGCTCTGTTACTTTTCTTATTTTGCTAAATTATGTAGTACTCTCGGAACCGGTCTGATGGAAGGAAAAAATAACCGAACACCAAATACAGTTCCGTAAATAATAATAATGTTGAAATCTGAGAAGCTCTTGAGTTCAAAACAGATTTTTCGAAATAAAGAACGTGTTTCAAATCAATGCAGTAAGTCACTTGCTAACGACAGCACAGGGGTGAAAACATTTATTTTTCCCTCTCTTAAAAACAGATGAAGAGCTCAGTTGTTTTTGTTAGTTTTTTAAGAAGTCGCCTTGTTTACTTCACTAGTAAATTTTGACTGTAGAAGTACTGTTTATTGTGCGTTAATAGCTTCATATATATATACATATATGGAGATTCACTATTAAAACGTAATATTTTGGTCAGGAATAGTTATGTAATATATATATATATATTTTTCAAAACTTTCTACGAATCAACTAGAAAATTGCTATACTTTTATATATACGGCTCCGATGCGTCTACGATGACAACAGAAGCAAGCTGTTACGACACCTTGGCAGCTGTTAAGGCTCAGAATTCTACAGATAGAAATAAAAGCACTTCGCGGGACACACTACTCAACTTCTCGCTTCGACTTGTCTAAATACAGATGATTGGTTAATCTAAAAAATCGTTGCACACACAGATTTGTTTTCCCTTTAAACTCAAATACAGAACATATATATATTCAATATATATGTAATTTCTTTTGCACACTATCTTGATACAAGATAACTATCAAATATTTTCAAGGAAAAATAAATGATGCAAAATGTTTTTTTGGACCCGATATCAGAGATTATGAGTAATAATAATTATGTTATTTTCTTCTAGGCGTTTGTTACGTTCCCTAGCACATTTACTTACCTAGTTTATACTCTAAAACATCTTCGAAACATTAAGCACAGGCTGAATTAAAAAACACGCCACCATTTCGAGTCGAATGCACTGAGATTTTAAAATAATTTCCCCCGTCCATGACTGGTATTTGTGCAGCAAAATTGGCGATCCCGAATCAAGCACACGTCTAAATATCTATTGTTTTTTTTTTTTACTCTCTCTCTCTTTCTCTCCACCAATAATCCAACGTGTAATTCCTGAATTCAATCTCTCGTCGGTTGTTTTCTCGGTGGGTTCCCCGCGAGCGTCTACGGTTCCAACCTATTCCAACATGGCCGCGGTCCTGTGGCTGTGGCCGTGACGTCAATGGGGAGAGGACCAATGGGAGGCCGGCCTCGGTACCTGCTGCAGAGCGATCAGCTGAAGGAGAAGAGTAAGGGTCAAATGCGGAGCGGACGGAGGAATCTCTCGCGCCCATTCAGAAAAATCGATGCCAACACATTCACATCCACACGGAAACCACACGCGAATTACAATTTCGAGCGAAATAACAAACATCTCGAAATATCCATGTATTTAAAGATTACTTGCTTTCACTAATAGGTTTATGTAAAAAGAAATATAAAAGAAGAAAAAAATTAGCTCTAATATTTATATATTTTTAAAAAAATAATATTTATTTTCTTTATTTACTTTTGTTTTGAACATAATCATCAAGGGAAAATTGCTACTATACACACAAAAACACACACATACATATATAAATATGAATTATGTGTGTGTGTGCATATATACAACTATCTATCTATCTATCTATATATATATATATATATATATATATATATATATATATATATATATATGTGTGTGTATATATAAATATATATATATATATATATATATATATATATATATATATATATATATATATATATATATATATATATATATAGATACATATACACACATGCATATAAATATTTATATATATATATATATATATATATATATATATATATATATATATATATATATATATATATATATATATATATATATATATATATATATATATATATATATATATATATATATATATATATATATATATATATATATATATATATATATATATATATATCACATATCGCTCGCTTAAGACATTTAAAGGCTGGGAAAAAGATTTTAAGGAATTAGAATGGGAGAGAAGAGGCTGTTAATTAAATATTAAAGTTAAATAATTTTGATATATTACACAAACACACATATATATATATTCTTCCTCTCCCCCATTACTTTTTTGTTTACTCTAGCACAAAATTTGCTTTAGTAAGCTAAAATTTCAAAGAACGGTTACACATACATAAATTTATAAGAGTTTTCTACATTTCTAAAATGTACATCTAAGAAAGTATAACCTCCCTCTAGTCGATGCCTTTCATTCAGTTTTAATA
>CM063505.1:4436450-4456450 GCA_032207245.1 Pardosa pseudoannulata
TAAATATACAAATACAAATATATATATATAATATTATATATATAATATATATGATATATATATAATATATATATATATAATATATAATATATAGTATATAATATATTTATATATATATAATATAAATATAATATATAATATATATATAATATATAGTATATAATATATATATATATATAATATATATATATAATATATAATATATATATATATAATATATTATATAATATATATATATAATATATATATATATATATATATATATATATATATATATATATAATATATATATATATATATATATATATATATATATATATATAATATATATATATATATATATATATATATATATCCCAGAGAGAGTTGAGTAAGTTGTGCATAAAGTAAGAGAATCGGCACTTTAATGATCTCTGAGTTAATGGAGGCGTCGTCTGTTTGAAACGGGAGTGAGGGAGGCAGAGCGACCTAGTTTCATTGATAAAAATCGATGCGTTTTGCCCACATTCGGGTCACCCACACACAACAACAAATCTATCCAACTCGTATTATGACTACAAAAAACGACGAGAAAGGGATTTTATTAAAAGATCTCACGATGGGTTGCTAATCAGTAATACGAAATCAAGCCAATAACTCTATTTTCACACTTTACTTCGTCAATTCTTTATAAATGAGACTGCCCCCCTACTCGAATGAAATCCCAGAGTAGAAAAAAAAATCAACTTTTGCTTCTTCACCTCTTTATAGCAGTGACATGTAACCCCTACTCGAATTAAAAAAAATTGAGTAGAAAAAAAAGTTAAAATGAAGTTTTACTTCGACAACTCTTCCTTGAGTTGGAAGCAAATGTTATAGTGGCCGAACGATATCGAACGGGTAGGGCGTGGCTCTGCGGCACTTCTGAGTTCATGAGTTGGAATCCCACTCTGGCATGGAATCGGCTCTAAACAATAGATTTCTGTTTCATTAGCTTTCGTGTTGCGAAACAGTACACCGTAGCGCTATCCATAGTGTAAAAAGAATGTAGTACTTCTAAGGAACAAAGAAGAATATGGTTTGGCTTGGGTGGGATATTTTTATACAATTATACTTCGAATATTTTCTAGAGAATAATTTTAAGAAACTACTTTAAGCGAATCAAGGTACCTACTACGACCTCTCCAAAAGTCAATTTGAGAGAATCAATGACGAGCTTCGGTGTTTTCATACAATAAGTAATCGCTGATTATCTCTAATCGCCGACTATCTCTAATCGCTGATTATAGCTAATCGGTAAATTCAGGTCAATACATAACGAAACAAATAAAATGTTATTTTAATTTTGCAAACATTTTCTGTTACTTTTTCAAACAGTGTAGAGTTGTTATTTGGATTTGAGAAAATGATAAAATAGAAGTTAAAAAGAGAGAGATAAAAATGGATTCATTTGTGTGAATCTAGCCCAAAATCCCCAAAATTTATATTGTGTTGAAGCCACATTTTAAACGCTATCGCTTTTAAATGACTTGAAATATTTTACATATTTCAGCACATAATAAAAAGATAAATGTATACAATGAAGGGAAAGTTTAACTATCATGCTTTAAGCAAACCTATCAGCTCAAGTTATTTCAAAAATCGTTTGGCTTTTAAAACTCCCATTCTAAACTCGACAAATCATTTCGGAATTATACATCAGAAAGGCATTAATTTTAATATCTCATTTTGGATCAACAAGGAAATAATTTTGTGATTAGTTTGTTTTGGTTTGGATTTGGAGAACTACGGTTTGCTTTTTTGCAACACGAGGGGTAACGAGACCGGGACCTACTGCTCAAAGCCGATTTCGAACGGCTACGAAAATCCATGATACAGTGGGATTCGAATCCACAAACTCCGGTACTGAAGGCAGCAGTCATCTTTTTGCTTGGTTAACTTGGAGTATTACGGTCTGCTGTTTTCCTTCACGAGGACTCACCAGACCGGGATCTACTGCATAACGTAAATTTCAAATGGCTACTACCATCCTTGCCATCAGCGGGATTCAAACCTGTAACTATGAGTTACACTACTGGCCAATGCTAGCGAGGAAGACTGACCGAAGGACGAAAGCTATGTCAGTCACCCTCCCCTTCGATCCCATTGGACAAGAGGGGTTACTAACGCTGGTCAGTCGTCTTTGGCCCTGGCAGCAGTAGTCACTGGATATCGCTCGGCAAATTTCAGGAAAAGCAGGCCAAGATGGAGCGAACGGTGAACTTCAGCAGAGGCAGGGAATGCTCAACCATTTTTTCATCTGAACACAGCATCATCATCAGCAGGGAGTTGTTCCAACATTCCAGAAGTTTAAGGCGTCTCCATATTGATAATTAATATGTTTTGTTTGCGTCAACGAACTGTTCAAAAATAGAATTGCAAATAAAGAGTCTGTAAAAGGGTAAGTCTTCGCTCATTTGTATCTGGTGTCTTAATCCTTTGTGTTATCTCAACAGGCCTGGTATAAGTCATTGGTACGTAATAAAACCGAAGAACAAAGATCTACCCAATGTCACAAACGCTCGTCAGAAACAGGGTCGAACTCATTCGCTTGAAACTTTGATATAGAGAATGGTTGGCTGGTGGAAAGCTCGGAATGGGCACTGCCTACCCAAAAGTATGTAAGGCGTTTACGCGGCCACTGATACATTTCGTCCTAAAGTTACAAAGAATAACAATAAATGAAAAATGTCAGACATCGAGTAGTACAAAACGTGTATCACTTAAGAAGATACCCTGTATGAGTCCATCTTTAAAAAAACATAGCTCTCTTGGGGAGGAAAAAAGGAGGGCAGAGACAGTAAATCGACTGTGTGTAAGAAATGAAGAATAACTGATAAATGCAATGAGGATCTCAACAGGTCCTCCTTCCTCTCAGAATGGTAGCAATGGTCTTTTTAAAGGAGGGGTTCTGCTCTTTTCATTGTGAGCAATTTACAACTTTGGATTACACAAACAAACCCAAGAAGAATTTTAACACTGATTAACAATAAGTAACTACTAAGAACTTCCTGTTTAGGTTATTTATTTACATTTTTCTCATTAATTGGGAGAGTAGCAGAGGGAACATGTCTTTAAAGAGTGGTTGACGGAGCCTCCTGATTGTCCTTACGCTACGGTCTACTGCTACACGAGACCGGGATCTACTGCTTAAAAACCGCTCTGATACTGATTAAAAAGTAACACGCTTGAAACACTGATTCTAGAAAAACAGTTAACAAGGAAAATATCACAGGATAAATGGAAAATTCCATAATAACGGTACAATAACAAGCGGAGGGTGTTAAATTAAAGGAAGGGTGTTGCTCTTTTACATATCACTGTCTGCGATTTACAACTTTGGATTACTCAAACATACCCAACAAGAATTTTAACACTGATTAACAATAAATAACTACAAGAACTTCCGGCTTAGGAAAGGTTATTTTTTTTAATTCTTCCTGAAAATTGGGAGACGAGCAGAAGGGACATGTCTTTAAAGAATGGTTGACGGAGCCACCTGGTTGTCCTTAAGCCACGGTCTACTGTTTTGCTAGAGGTGACCGGGATCTACTGCTTAAAACCCATTCTGTTCCTGATTAAAGCCTGATTAAAAAGTAACACGCTTGAAACGCTGATATAGAAAAAGCAGTTAACAAGGAAAATATCACAAGATAAATGGAAAATTTCATAACAAAGATACAATAACAAGCGTCTTTGATTATTTACCTAAATCGTTTAGCAGCACACCTGGAAGTCTTTCGTGAAACACAGAAATTACAGAAGAAGACCGTAACTTTCCAAACATACCGACTCGAGTATAAGTGTTACTATCATGGGCATGTATTTTACGAAAGTATTAACTCTGTAAATATTCTAAAACGCTGCCAAAAATTATTTTGCCAAACTGTAATAAGAGTTACTGGAAGTAACACAATCAGAACAACATCGACGCTGTAATGTTAGAATTTTTTTAACTTCCCGAGATACCTTTTAAACAAAAGTACAAAATGTTTCGACATATTTTTCAAAATACGGTCACGTATGGGGAGAAAGATGTGGCTAGGAGACAATGCAACGGATTAAAGAGAAATGTCGAAAGACAGATTAGGAAGTTCTAAAAAATATGAAAAGAGTAAAAAAAGAAAAAAGATTCCAAAGAAACACATTCTTAATATTATCGTTAGGTATACGTGCTCGGAAGTTTTTCCAAGCAATGTATTATTCAGGATTAAGAAAGAACGTTACTCGGAATTTGATATTACGGAACTTTAGTTTACTTCATAAAAAAATGAAAGGCTATGTTGTGTGTAACTTATAAATGTTTCTTGAGAGAAAAAAGTGTTTACTAGATTCGACATCCTTAATAAGAGCCCCCATTTCGAAGAACTATAGAAGCATTTTTTTTCAAACGGTGCTTTAAATGTATATTAAATATTTTGGAAATTTTCATTTATAAAAAGATTACACACAAACCGTGCATGTACATAGTGTGTGTGTATGTTCATATATGTATTGCTTTTACATACAATTATTTATATGTGTCTATACACACATATAAATGTGTTTATGTGCTTGCATGTGTGCGTTGTTTTGTAAACAAGTATAAACTCTTTCTCTAGGATTTAAAATACGTACACACACACACACACACACACACACACATATATATATATATATATATATATATATAATATATATATATATATATATATATATATATATATATAAACACATACAAATATGCTTATATACATTTATAACATAATTTTAATACTTATATATACACATGTGTATGTAGTGCTAACATATGTTTATACATTTGTATGCACACTCATGTGTATACACATAACACACATGCATATATATTTACTGTATTTATATACACATATGTGTGTGTGAGTGCTCGTATACGTATACATGTTTATATATACACTCAAGAGCCAAAAACATTATGACCACCTGTCAATAACGAGTTGGCCCACCTTTGATGCGCAACACAGCTTCAACCCGCCTTGGCATCCTTGGTGACAAGTCCTCGGTAAATGCCCGGAGTCAGATTGTACCAGATGTTTAAGCAACGGTTACGCAAATCAGAGATATTGCAAATGGGTAGTCTTTGACCACTGAGCTGCCATCCCATGACATCCCAAATGTGTTATATCGGATTGAGATCCGGTGAGTAAGGCGGCCAGGACATTAAGAGGATTCCGCATCATGTTCCTGGAATCCCTCCAACACAATTTTAGCCTTGTGACGCGGGGTGTTGTTCTGTTGGAACATTCCATTTCCAGCTGGAAAAACAGGCCATGGGTGCAACTGGTCCGCAATGATGTTCAGATTCCCTGCAGCATTCATGGTCTGCTCTACCACATCCACGGGTTTCAGAGACAACCAAGAGAGCTTCCCCCAAATAATAATACCACCACCACCGGCCTGTGTATGACCTACTGTACATTGCGGGAGCAACTGTTCGCCTGGAAGACGGCGTATCCTGACGCGGCCTTCGGCGTGACGAAAGACAAACCGTGATTTATCTAACCAGACAACTCTCTCAAACTGATCCATGGACCAGTCGCGATGTTCCCGGACCCAGCGTAGTCGCAGTTGGCTATGACGCTCGGTCAGCAAAGGTACACGAGTGGGACGTTTGCTGCGTATCCCCATATCCAACTGAAAATATTCTACTTGGCTCTGCATTGTATTGGGTTGTCAGCAGAGCCACTGTCTGGCTCCGGTTTTCTTCATGCGAGACCTTTCTCTTTGATAGCGTGTGGACGTCCAACACCCTGTCGTCTACTGCTGCTTTGACCGTCATTCATGCACTTTGCATAAGTACTAACAACTGTAGATCGCGAGCAACCCACGAGTCGTGCCTTTTCTGAAATACTTGTTCCGAGCCTTCGAGCCGGTACAATCTGCCTTCTATCAAAATCGCTTAGATCCGCAGCCTTTCCCAGTGCACACAGAAGTAAGTGAAAAGAATGATTCTTCAGACTCTTCAGCAGCAGTTAAATATCACTTCCACCTGATCAAGTGTCTTCCACGTATCCAGACGATTTTATTGTAAAATGTAGGGGTACTCACAATGTTTTGGCTATTGAGTGTATATTTATCTCACACACGTGGACACACACACGTGAGTGTATTTATATTTAATCTCTCTCTCCCCCCATGTATGAGAGGAGTACCGAAAATGTTTCCTTAGTGTGTGTGTCTGGGAGGGGCGTTATCTTCATCAAATTATATCGCAAAATTAATACATAATTATGTAAACAGAAATCCTTATGGAAGGAAAGGAGGGGGGTATGCTCCACAACGAAGGCAATCTTCTGTAAAGGCAAATCTGTACACTGAAAGTTCCCCCAATATTTTTAAGACTGGTTTGCCACCAAACTTAGTAAACTGTTTATTGCTTTAATTCGCTAGTGATGAATCGATATCCTTTTCATGATAAATGAAACAAGCATCGACGAACAGTTTGAAAGTTAAAAAAATCAACTAAATTTATTACTAGTTTTTGATGTAAGCAAGAAAGGAAAATTCCTTTTTACTTGTTTTCAAAACATATATGTTGCTTTTATTTTATTTCAAAAATCGCCTCAATTTATTATAAACCCTCATTTTCTACTTTCAATTTTTCTAGTGCTGCCATCTGGTGGACAAAATATAACAAAAGGGATTTATATATGTAGATTGTTGAAAAACCTGTTTCAATACTAACATTAAATTGAATATATCAACAAATATAATAGTATAAAACTAAGATATAGTTTTTTTTTTAAATTTAGGAATATCTACTAAATGCTATAAAGACGGTAGAAAACAGGTTGTTAAAATATATTTGTCGTAAAAGTCTAATTATGAATGTTTCTTATTTAAGCTTTCACATACAGTTAAAAAAAGTTCGGAAGTCTGATAAACAGATTTTTAACTTATATTTTACAGCTGAAATAGTTGTTCAAGAAGTTTATAGAAATGTGCAAGAAAAATTCCTTTTTTTCACAAAGCTTTTTTCTAAAGTCGTGATACATTTTACAGAATCCGCTTCCTAGAATGTTTAGAAATAAATCACAATATATTCTACAAAACCCAATATTCATAAAAAAGTATTAATACTCTACTTTGAATAACTGGTAAGTAATTTTATGCTTAACTATTCTCACAAATATAATTATATCCTACTTAAAACTCGTTTTAATTATTGAAAATCTTCAACAGATGGCGACACTCTCTGCAAAACTTTTATACTGTGTTATAGGAATCATAATCTGAAAGAAAAATTTTAACTAAGGAAGCAAAACAAATAAGTAAACAGTTTATATGAATCTAATCAAAATAAGCTATAATAAAACAAATGAATAAAATAAATTTACTTGAATTGAATTTTGATGAAATTAATTAACTAGCTTTAATTAATTTCAAAGATATTTATATAAACGAAACGGTAAAGAAAAGCGGTAACTTACTAAAATTACCTGATGACAGAGCTCCGCTGATTTTGGTATCTCAATTTTAAATGAAACAAGAAAAACGAAAGTTTTAGGCAACCGAGAGGAGATTCTTAAGAAAATATTAAAGTTAAATGATTTTGATTTGATATATTACACACACACACACACAAACATACATATATATATATACACACATTTTTATATAGTACAATTTGAAAATTAAAATCCATTCAACAGACTTCGAAAATCCTTACGAGTAGTGGGATTCGAACCCACGAATTTTGATACCTAAGTTATCGCCTAAGTTATCTGTTAGTCTGTCCACGAATTTATGAAGCGTAGGAACTGAAATGGATAAAGGCAACATATTTGATTCTTGATGAGTTAGGGCTAGCAAAATTCAAAACAAGTTCGAAAACGTTCGAAATCCCCTCCCTTTCCCCCCTTTCGATTATTTTATGCCATTATTTTGAACCCTATTTTCCTAGGTTAAGAGCAAACGATTAAATTCATCACTTTATCACATTATAAGTAGATGAAAATAACATTTTTTTTTCTAGCATCATGACGTCATTCCTTAACCATCTCCTTTAATCATTTCTCATTTTAAATTACTTAAATATCGTCTGCATTGTTTTCATACGTTTTATCACTAAACTTAGATATGACGTCAATAATTTTCTTTTATATTTGGCTTCAATAATAGATTAGGTACATATGCGATAGTTTTAAATTTAATTATCGATTATTCGTTGCAATGAAAATTTTATCACAGGTATTAACAACAAATTCTATATACTTTCAGGGTGTAGTGGAAAGGATAGTTTCATTCCTTTACTTTCATTAAATTGCTGTGGCAACAAAAATTTGGAAGAACTCAATAAGAAGAAAAAATTTGGAACAATAATTTCGACGTAGCTAAGAAAATTTTGAATTATCTTTCTAAATGAATTCAACGTAATTCTAAATTGCATTCGCAGTATCGGGAGACTTTAGAGGAGTAGGAAGATAAATAAATTATTGAGCGTATACTAAATAATTCTCAACCAAAACACTAACCATTTGTTTACGTGCTAAGGGTACTTTACAATTCTAGAAAATTAATTTTACTGATCCCTTCATATAACGGGGTATATGTTAGTGTCATAATATGAATCAGAGGAGGATAAAAATACTGAATCAGGAATTAATATTAGAAATGTGTGCAAGATATTTTAATTACAAAAATAATCATCACAGCCATAAGTATATTTTAATATATTTTTATAACACGAAAATACCTCTTTTTATGAAAGATTTAGAGATTATCGAACTGTTTCAAAGATTTTAATATAAGATATCTCGTATATAATAATATCCTAAGTTATCTGCCCGTCTGTTCTCGAATTTGTGAAACGGTTGGACGTGGAATGGATAGAGGCATCCATATTGGATTCTTCATGAGTTAGAATTAGCAAAATTCAAAGCGTGTTCAAAAACATTCGAAATCCCTTCCTTTTCCCCTTTTTCAACTCCTCTTCTTAGACCACTCTCCTGTTTCTAATCATGGATCTTGTTGGTGCTTCAACCACATTTGGCGAAATTGGCGTGCTTGCAGCATGGCGTTTGAAATCTGGCGAGGGGATCGTAACTCAACAAATTGATACATAAACAAAAACAACATTTTGAGGAAAAATTTTACAAAAATTGAATATTTAAAATCTAATTGAATTAACAAAGAAAACACAAAGGAAACACATAACATTCATACTAAATAGACTGAAACATTCACTTAATCACAAATTAAATAAACTGAGTGTGATTTTCATCACACTCAGTAAAAGAAAGAAAGAAAGAAAACTGTATTTTGAGTGGAGGTTGAAGAGGAGTTGTAAAATTGAAATTTTTTTTTCAAATCTCTCATTGATTATTTAATACCATTTTTTTTATGCTTATTTTCCCCTGTTAAGAGCAGACGATTAAATCTATCAATTTATCCCATATTAAATAGGTAAAAATAACATTTTCTTCTAGCATTATTACGTCATTCCTTTAACCATCTCATTGAATCATTTCTTATTTTAAATGATTTAATAATCGTCTGAATTAATTTCATGCGTTTAATCCCTGAACTTAGATATTACGTCAATAATTTTCTTTTATATTTATCTGAAATATTAGATTAGGTGCATATGTGATCATTTTAAACTGAATCATCGATTCTTTTTCGTTGGAATGAAAATTTTATCCCCGGTATTCACAGCAAATTCTTTTCATGAAAGCATAGGACTCTATTTCGTAGACTCATAAATATCTACCCTTTTAAGTTATACATATCTTTGAAGATTCAGAAGTTTGTTCGTTTGTGTGTTTGTTTTTTTATACATAACCATACGGTTTGCGATTGATTCGCTCAATTTTTGACATCACTCATGTATACCACCATGGTTAATATTAAACAATCATGGTTAATATTAAAACTTTTCACGTCATATGATAATATAAATAAAAGTTGGCAACTAACACGCGGTCAGTAAAGATAAACAAATTTTTGAGTATGTACCAGATAATTCTCAGCTAAAAAACAAACCATTTTTTTACCTGCCTTATAGGGTACTCTACAATTATGGAAAATTAAAAATTTTACTGATCCCGTCCTATGACGGGCTATATGCTGTGCTAGTCTTAACCCCTTCCGGTAAAATGACGAGTCTAACTCGTCATTAGGTTTTCATTCCATACCGTACAATGACGAGCTACACTCGTCATGCGATTAAAGTTACTCTTAAATATGATAATTAATTTAGTTTAAAATTTCTAGTGTACTGAATTTTGCAACACTTAAATCACTATTGCATATTGTTTACTTGGTACAAGTCATTGCCAAATTAATGAGTGAGAATAAAAGAAAACCTAGCAAGAAATGCCGTGTGTGTTACAAGAATCCAATTCAAAGTGAGACTACTTGGCGGTGTAAACAATTCAGAATTCCTTTGCACTTTGTTTTGAAAAGTACCACTAGCTTGAAGACTATTATCTGTATACCTTATTAATGTTTTGCTTTGATATTTTCTTAATTTTACTGTTTCTGATATTATTTAACACTGTGTAAAAAGTGGATTTTAATTAAGAATATGTAAGAATTGTAAAATGAAACAACTTTTTTAAATAAAAATTAAATGGTTATTTCATGCACAGTTTTTCATTATTAAATCATAACAGAAGGGGTTAAATGCTATCATGCATCAAAACTAGCAAACTATTTTCACAATAACTTACTGTAATTTAAAATTCTAGTTTCATTTAATATTTTTCACTTCTTTTGAAATATATAGATACACATGGTTATGGTAAAAAGATAATTATAGGATAATGTTTATTCTTTCCCACGTTGTCGATAGCAAGTACAGAATTTGTCATTTAAAATTTCTTTTTCATACATAAATCTATTTTTCTTCTTATAAAAAATAAACTTTCTAAAGACTAAACAACTTGATATTAAATATTTCATTTTCAAGAAAAAGAAAAAAAAATGAGATTCGAAAGTGTATAGAAGTGCTCTCCTTATCGCAGTTTTAATGCAGTTGGAGCGTCCGAACTATTTCTCGATAGAAGAAAAGTTTGAAATGGTGGCGTCGCTCTTCTTTATCTCCCTGTGGTTCCGAAGAATAGAACCACGTGACCCTTTAACCCACTGACCCACTTGCATTTCAACCACTTCAGGACGCCCCCGCTCACTCAGATACGAAGCAGGTGGTTGGGCACACACATTTCTTATATATATATATATATATATATATATATATATATATATATATATATATATATATATATATATATATATATATATATATATATATATATATATATATATATATATATATATATATATATATATATATATATATATATATATATATATATACATATATATATATATATATATATATATAATATATATATATATATATATATATATATATATATATATATATATATATATATATATATATATATATATATATGTGTGTGTATGTCTGTGTGCGTGTGTGTAAAGTAAACTAAATCGAGAATCTCATGTAGTTATTTTGTATAAGACCCCAAACATGACCCCTTAAATCAAGGATGGGTAAACTACGGCCCGCGGGCCAACTACGGCCAACGAAAGGTTTTACCCAGCCCGCGGATAGAATTTTAAGTTGCCGGTCTGAGGCAAATTAAAAGAAATATATATTTATACATTATATATCCATCTCCTTTTCTACTTTGCTTATATATTACATCCGAAATTTAATATCTCGCTCCCAGAAGATCAGCGGTCTATTTTATTCTTATATGTGAACAAGTGTTTTCAACTTTGAACCTTAGAAAGAATAATTTCAGAAGTAGATTGACAGACGAGCATTTAGCATCGTTCCTTAAAATCAGTCCATCTCCCTTCGAACCTCAGTATAAAGAACTTTTAAAAATGAAATCGCAATTTCATTCATCTCATGAACCTATTTAAATCCTTAGGTATTTGTATATTGTTTTTAAAATTTTAAATAAATTTATCTTGGCCCGCCAAATTTATTTTCTTTTGATTTTTGGCCAGCGGCTGAAAAAGTTTGTCTATCCCTGCCTTAAGGAATAAAGTGCAATAAAATTTCCGGTAATCCGAAATCTCAAAGATGATGACGTCCATTTATAGGCGGAAGCCCTCATTAAGGCCCTGGAAAATTCTTGGGGGAGGTTTCAAATCTTAAGTGAAGGGCGAAAATTCCCACGTCCCTTTGCTTTTCCCTTTTTAAACCCCTCATCTAAATTGAACTCTGGGAAGGGGTGTAACCCATGAAAACGCTGTACTGTCCTAGCTGCCCATTTAGAAAATACCCGAACATAAAGGAGATGCACGCGATCGGTGGTAGATTTTCCCAGCGGTTATGACTGAGATTTTCACACAGATTTTGACCCAAATGTTAATTCGTCCTTTACTTATGTTACTTCATGTTAGCTGATATCTCAGTTTGTCCCGTCTCTATAATCGAATGGAAACAAGTCCACCCAACGTTATGTTAAAACGGTGTCTTCGTCTGGCCATGATTGTAACCACCCTTCGTGGACTTTGACTTATTACAGACACACACACACATCGAAATCTCAAAGATGCTGATGTCCATTTATAGACGAAAGCCCTCATTAAGGCCCTGGAAAATTGAACTCATATATATATATATATATATATATATATATATATATATATATATATATATATATATATATATATATTATACATACACATACATATATACATACACACATATATGTAATATATCAAAATTATTTCACTTTAATATTTCCATAAAAACCTCCTCTCTCCCATTCTAATTCCATAAAATATTTTTCCCAGCCTCTAAATATCTTCATCAAAGGAGCGTTCTCTGCTTAAAATTCTTTCGATCCATTTCCCAAAGCTTTCTGTCCTGTAGATGTCAATTTTTTGCTTTCCAGCTGCCAATGTCTCTGCTTTTTTCCTGATCTTAGCAGTATGACCGAATGGTAGAGCACTGCTCTTCGAAACCGTAGTTCGTGGGTTCGAATCCCACTGCTGGCATGGATGTTTGTAGCCGTTCGGAATCGGCTTTAAACCGTAGGTCCCGGTCTTATTAGCCCTCGTGTGCAAAACAGTAGACCGTAGAGCTCCAAACCAAACCAAACTTAACACTTAAATTCGCTGAGTAAGTTTCTTGTCCCTTGAGAATATTCTTTCTGTCTACGCTCTCGAGTGCACTTTGGTTCGAGCAGAGTGATTTTTGTCTTTCTTTTGTCTGTCGTTGGCTAGTAAAGATGTCGGTTTAACCAGCTCTAATATAAAATTTTAATTAGACTTTTTTCAATAGCTCGATTCCTTTTCCAGCAATTTGTAATTTCTGGGTTTCATGTATATATAAAATTGTAAAAGTAAATTTTCAGTTGAATCTCCCTACAGCAGTAATCGTGTATAACGTTGCAGGATGAATGGAATAAACTAATTTTCTTGAAAATTGTTGGCGATATATAAATTAAAAAAGGAGTTGATGGAAAAAAGAAGGACATCAAAACTTTTCAACAAATATTAAAAGGACGCAAAGAAAGAAGCGATTTTTTAAACTATTATTGAGTTTTATTTTTGGAATTTAGTGAAGGAAGTTTTACCTTTATAGCTTTTAAAGGGAAACCTTTAAAAAATGTTGGCGGATGCGAGAAAACATCAAACTATTACATAAATGGACGACTGAAATTCTAAATAGGGCAAAAAAAGGAGCTTCGAGCCAAAGTAACGGAAGCTGCAGTCCATTTAAGAATGAAAGAGGAAGCAGATTTAATAACCGAGAGAAACATGAGTAGGAAAAAAAAGTCAAAATTAGATTTCTGCTAAAATTTGCATTACGCCGTTTAAGGTGCTAATGAAGGTAATTATTAAGAAATTCCTGCTAGTTTTGTTAGCTTCTTTTGGATGGCGTATATATATGTGGGGTGGGTTTGGCCATTGGACCTTCCAGGTTATGCAAGAGGACGGAGGCGGCGACACCTAGATGCGCGGGAAATGCAAAAAAGCACTACGAACATTTAATGTTTAAAATAATTTTAGGCTTTTATGTGATTAACTTTGTCCTTGTCAATTATAAATGTTTGTGGTTAGTAAATATATTTAGCTGTATTTGGCAGTTGTCTTATACATACACGGATGTGCAAAACTTAAGCAACAGGTGGTTTTTTTGCCATAACTCCACGAGAAATCATCTGAGAGACATGAAATTCAGAAATGAGAGAGAGTATTTTGTACGTAAAGGATGACGAAAGCATCGGCGCTGAAAAAGGAATACAGGTATGGAATCAAACAAAAACAAGCTTCATTTAAAGCATACTATCTTGACTCATGACTGTCTATCCAAGAGGAAGAATCAACTGGCAGATGTTCCTTAATAGGTGATATGCCCTCCCCTAACTGCAATGGTTGCTTCTCACCGTCTCCGCATACAGAGAACCAGCTGGTCCGATATTTCTAGCGGTAGGAGTGAACATTCCGCAATCGTCATCTGTTTGAGTTGTTGGATGTTCTCCGGAGGATGTAAGCGTATTGCAATGCGTCTCCCCAAAGCATCAAACCCATGTTCGATGGGATTTAAATCCGAGGAGTCAATCCATTAGAGTGATACCTTCACTTTCCAGTAGCTCCTCAACAGCAAGCTTTCGAGCTGGTAGTTGTCGCCAATATGGATACACACATTTTTAATAAAATTAGAGTGTTAAGTATACAGTATGTTGTTATGATGGCATATTAAACAACATAGTTATGAGTATTATATACAATGTTGTCATTCTTTTCTTATATCAGACGCAAAACTTTGAGCCTCTCCTGTCTACCAATATATATGCCTATCTTTAAAATGTTACTAAAAGACAAATGTGTTGCATATTATCAGATTGAGTACAATAAATTTCATTACACTTAGTCATCATAATATCAAACTTAATCACTTTTTTCTGCAGTAATCATAAATCTTTTGAATGGATCTTAGTCGCCAACATGCATCTTAGGTTTTGGTTTTGGTTTGGAGTGTCTACTTTTTGCAACAAGAGGGATAATGAGACCGAGACCTACAGCTTAAAGCCGATTCCGAACGCCTGCGAACATTCATGCCACAGTGGGATTTGCACCAACGAACTCCGGTATCGAAGGTCAGCACCCATCGCCCATCGTTCGGCCTCCAACATGCTTCTAAGGTGTGTTAAAAGGATTTGAGAAAACACAGTGTATTATACTGATTAATTACGACATATTAAACTGAATCGAACTCTATTGGTATTATTATATCCAATATTGTCTCTCTTTTCCTCCATCTGATTCGAATTTTTGAGCTTTTCGTGTCTATCAATATATATGCATAGCTTTAAAAAATCAAAATAAGGGAGAACGTGTTACTTATTATAATGCTTGAGTACAATGTGACGTTGCTCACGTCACATTATCATTTGTAAAACACTACAGCTCGTGACAAAATTGGGAGTTGAAAGGATTGGATAGGGTTAATCTTTAAACTGTGCACGTGCAAAATGAATGCTTCCCCTGGAAAGTTCCCCGATCGCGTGATGATTGATAACCACCCACAAGATCCCTGTTATCGATTTATCACGAGGTTGGTTTCTTCTAGAACTCATTCCTCGATCTAACAAAGAGGAATTGATATATATATATATATATATATATATATATATATATATATATATATATATATATATATATATATATATATATATATATATATATATATATATATATATATATATATACACCACAGAGAGAGAGAAGGAGGAGAGGCATTCCTTGGCACCACAAAATGGGAAGATTGGTAGGTAAGGCTATGTCCCTATTTGTAATTTGAACATTAATATTTGTGCGTAATGGCCCTAGGGTGTATTATGTTAGTATTATGATTTCTTGTGTTTAATAAATCTTGTTATTTCCCTTTGCCATGAGCTACCAAAGAGTGTTTTAATTTAATATAGAGCAGCCTGATAACAACACAATAAATTACATTATACTCAATCAGTCTAATATTAAAGAGAATCGTTCTTTACTTCATCCATTGCTTGCTTTCGATCTAGTTCATCCCCTCCATATGCAAGAAAACTTCTTAAAAATATCATTCAGTACATATTATACTAATTAAATGCAACAAATGAAATTACTCAATCGCTATTATATCCAATATTATCGTTCTTTTCTTCTAAAAGGTGCAAAGGTACGAGCCTCTCGTGTCTATCATTATGCATGCATAGCTTTCAAAAGTCACTACAAAGTCGAGTGTGTTGCATAATATACTGTTTCAGTGTAACGTACTAAATTGTATTATACTCAAACAGCATAATATGAAATACAAGCTTTCTTCTCCTGCAGCAATGACAAAAACATTACCTATCTACTGTCTATATTTCTAGCGCATTCATCACCAGCATACGTGCATGAATTGTTAAATGATTACAGAGTACAGTATATTATGTTCATCATGTACGATGTGGTAACCTTTTATCTGTCCTGAACATCAAAACAATATACTCATCTACTCGTCTATATTACATGCCAAACTCAATGAACTATATTGTACATACAAGCTTTTTTTAATTTATATTACAGTGAATAAGTCATATATAGTAGACTCCGCTTAATGTAATCGCGGTTCATGTTATCAATCGCTTATTGTTATCGAAATCACTGGGTCCCGATTTTCTCTATTTCTTTGTATGTTACAATGATCGCTTTATGGGATCGTTCCATCGGTTAATGGGATCCGTGTTCGAACCTCATTTTAAGTGGAAAGGGAATATTCACAATCTATTCAGAAGGAACTTATTCTTTTTTTTCCCTTCGCTGTTGTTTGAAATTCCGAGAACTCTTCTTCAACCTAGGGAAATAATGAATGACAAAGGAGTGAGGCATGACACTTTCCTGGAATTTTTCAGAAATACGCACACCTTGACGGTGGTCAAGGGTTGTCAGATGCGCAGAAGGCAACACATTCTTATTGAAACTGAGAAGAAGCGTATTCCCATTTTATGTCTTGCTCGCTTACATGTAGCTTGTCGATACGGAAGCCAGAAAGCGAAATGATTTAGCGTTAATACTAAATATCGAAATTTTAAATCGTTATGACAGGTTGATTATGATGACGAAACATTTATCAATGAACTTTTTAGAAAAAACGGTAGACAGTCCACAATGGATCCATTCTTTAATTATGTATACAATTGTTATATTTTAAAGGATAATATACAGTACATAAATATAAGGTGAGTTTTTCATTTTATTTTGAAATGTAGTCCATGTGAATTAAAGGGGGGGGGATAAATTTTTTAGGTTATTTTGCATATCGTTTATTGTTATGAATCGTTTATTGTTATTAAAATGACGGTGTCCCAAACGGATCGCATTTAGCGGAGTTCACTGTAAAAGCATATAAAGCATTAGATATGTATATCTTATGTGATGTAGATGACTGGTAAAGGGTTAAATGGCATCATATTCTATTGGTATTACATCTGATATTATTGTTCTTTTTTATATCATTGGGAATTCCATGGAGTATACAAGCGTATAATGCATTAGGTGTGTATATCCTATACAGGATGTGTACATGACAGAGAAAGGGCTAAATTGTATCGCACTCTATCGGTATTATATCTAATACTGCAATTCTTTCTTTCTGCTGCAAAGCTTTGAGCCTCCCATCCAAATATATGCATTGTTTTGAAAGATCTGTATAGCTTTTAAAAGTCATTCCCAAGTCCAATGCGTTGCCTATTATACCGAGTGAGTACCACGTACTCAATTGCATGGTATAACATCCATCGTTTTCCTGCCTAGCAAGTCCGGCAGCCAGGTTAAACCGTTAAACGGTTGGCGACGGTCCGTGGCGCGCTCTGTCGCCAAATGCGGGGCACCTGTGGCAGACGCCTCTCGCCTCTGGAGTCTGACGAGGCTGGTCCCACTCGAAGGGAGATACTCCGGTGGAGGGGGTGTGACGGATGGAGGGGAGATCTTCCAGAAGCATCCCCCTCCGTGACGTCACCGACCGTACAAATAAACGAGGATTCTGTGACGGGAGGGAGAAATTGCTAAAAAAGAATTTTGATTCAAGCGGTTACTCAGTTCCGTACAGGTACTCCTCCTCCTCTTTCACGTTTGGTTCTTGCTCATTGCACGCAGCCGGCACGCGGGAGGGGAGGACAGGTAAGAAACATGCATTGCATTCAAGAGCTGCAACACTCACATATCGCATGTACGCTTAACCCTGCGTATCACAAGTGGACACGTAGAGGAATCAAGCCTTTCCTCCACACCGAGAGACAGAAGTAAAGTACATAATCATTTAACTTTAAACATAAATAGGACGCTTCGGCTTATACACTATATTATAAGAATTATAAGTTGCCACTACTATTATATTTTTGGTCAAACGATGGCCGAATGATTAAGGAGCTGATGTTCGGTATCAGAGTACATGGGTTCGAATCGCACTTTGGCACGGATGCTCGTAGACTCTCGGAATTCGCTTTAAGCAGAAGGTTCCGGCCTCGTGAGCTCTAGTGTTGCAAAAATGCAGAACGTAACACTCCAAACCAAACTTATTAAATTTGGACAAATTGCAATGACGCACTTATGTTATAGAATACAAGGGCGTATATAAAAGGGGGAGTGGAATTATTTTCAATGTTTGCATAAGGCAATTTGTGGCAACTCACGAACTATTATAATGCCCTTCCCATTCATTTTCATGTTTACAACAGCCAACAGAGAAACAATAAACTGCCCTTCCGTTTGAAACTAAAACCAGAATTGTCATAATTTGAGAATATGCCCTACTGCGTGAAATCGCCTTATTGCTAGAATTTAAGATTTATTAAAATTTGTAGGCATCACTCGTTTGCACTGCAAGTTTTCAATGATCCTTCCTAACGCTGCAAAGAGTAAAACATTTCTTTGCAATAGAAGTGTTCAAAGAAGTGAACGTATTTCGGTGCATAGAGGTATCACTCTAAGTGTGGTTTAACCAAGCAAGCTTTAAAAGCGACACAAATTCATTGATTACTATAAAAAAGGTAGTTCGGGTTTGACTGATTATTCCTTATTTTTTTCGAATTTTGATATCATACAAGGTATGCAATTTTGTAAATATAAAGGGTTCTGCTTAATGGGATCGCTGTTAATGTTATCAACCGCTTATTGTTATCGAAGTCACTTGGACCCGATTTTCTCTATTCATTTGTATGTTAAAAGGATCGCTTTATGGGATCGTTGCATCGGTTAACGCTATCCGTTTCCGAATCTCATTTTAAAGGGCAAAGGAATATTCACAATGTATTCAGGAGAAACCCGTTCTTTCCTGCTTTGCCCTCGCAGGATTTTGCAAAAAACCAGAAATCATAAAAAATGATAGAAAATCCTTCGGATATGATTCTGCTTTAAGCAGTAGGTCCCGGTCTCATTAGTCCTCGTGTTGCAAAAAGTAGACCGTAGCACTCCAAACCAAACCAAAAAAAACATTCGGATATGACACCTTAAGAGTTCAAGTCATGGAAGTAGATCAAAACATTCCAGTAGCTTCCACATTAACAGAATAGGAAGTCTGTCAGATTGTCATAAGAAAACAGACAAGAATCTCTTGATATTGAGCCACCCCCTACAAGTGCTGATATGAGAAAAACATTGAAAGTGTCGAAACGTGGAGTACAATACCTATCCAATGACTTTAAAAAGCATTACGAACAATTTATCAATGAGTTCTTAGAAAAAATTTTAGACAGTCAATAATGGATCATTTTTTTAAAATTATGTATACAATTCTTACGTTTTAAACGATAATATACAGTACATAAATATAAAGAATGTTTTTTCTTTTTATTTTGAAATTTAGTACGTGGAAATTAGATGAGGGGGGGAAATTTACCTAATTCTGCATATCGTTTATTGTTATCAATCGGTTATTGTTATCCAAATCCTAGTGTCCCAAACGGATCACAATAAGCGGAGTCCACTGTAATAGGATATGT
>CM063505.1:4466450-4471450 GCA_032207245.1 Pardosa pseudoannulata
AACTTACTCAGTGAATTGAAGTGTAAACGCGGAGCCATTGGCCGGCGACACCTAGGAAACGTGTCGAATAGACAGAAAATGGACATCTACAGGACAGACAGATTTGGGAAATGGGTCGAAAGAATTTTAAGTCGTGAACGCTCCTTTGATGGACACATTTTGAGGCTGGGGAAAGGATTTTAAGGAATTAGAATGGGAGAGAGGACGTTTTAAAGGAAATATTAAAGTAAAATAATTTTGATATATTACACACACACACACACACACACACACACATATATATATATATATATATAAATGAGCATTCTATATTCCTGGCAGTGTGTTTTATATATTCAAAGATGGGATCTTTCCAATCTAATTAGATTTCATTCCAATTATTTATTGTCTACATGGCAATCGTGAGGGATAACAATATTCAATTAACGATTTTATAGTTTGCATAATCAGCGCGTAGGACTTCAGATTTAGCGCAAGTGTCAATGAATAATTAATTATCTGAATCAATGCTTCCCTGCGCCATTTATGTTGACATATAAAAGTCGCTGCACGTATGCAGGAAAGAATATTCTCTGTTTCACTAAAATGCAAAAGCTCGTAAAATGCTCTAAATTTTCTACATTCTAAAACCATATTGTGTTTTGGTAATCACCACTGATCAATCAATAATATCCTTTATTGTATGTATATATATATATATATATATATATATATATATATATATATATATATATGTATACATAGATATAGATATATATATATATATATATATATATATATATATATATATGACTGGGTCCAGTGTTAAGGCGAATGGGAAACAGTCTTTCTTAATAATAAGAAGTTTATCAAATCATCGTTTCATTTAAAAGCAAAACTTGCTCCCTTTTCATTTGTTCATGGAGGAGCTAAGAGTGGAAAGATGTTGACATGTCTATGCCCACGCGCTAACTAATTCATATAGCTACGCTTCATCATCAAAATTCTTCAAATATCTTTTCGTTTGACCGGATTATTCCAAAACATTACGCAAGCTAGTGATCTTTTTCATTTATTTTATTATTATAAAAGAGCTCCCTTCTTAAAATAACTGACGTAATTCCCAACTACCCCTTTTTTAGACCTGACATATATGTATATACACATATGTGTGTATGCGTTTGTACATGTGTACTGTATATATCTGCATATAAACACACAAAAGTATATACATACATACATCTGTAAAAATATATATACAAAGATACACACGCTAAACATATACTTATGTGTCTATATATACACACACGCACATACGTACATATGGCAATACATACATATACACAAACATTTATACATATATATATATATATACATATATATATATATATATATATATATGTGTGTGTGTGTGTGTGTGTGTATACACGCATACATGATATGTATATACACCCGTAAGTACATATGAATATATATATATATATATATATAAACACACAGATTTATACTTATATATATCTATATATACACACATATACATAGTTATATGTATGTTAGTGTATGGGGGGAAGCGTCTGTGTAATTGGTGTTTTTCAGTCACTCAAAAATTTGCAGTCTATAAAATTATAAAACATCCCTGTAAAATTTTAAAATAAAAATGTTGTGATTATACAGAGAACCTCTCTCCCCCCTCTGTAGCATATATTTACTCATAGAGTGTTTTGAGAGTTTAGTATTACCACATGGGGACGTATAGAAGTGAAACTAAATTAAGTAAAGGAGTTTGATGAGATTAGTTCAGTTGACCCGAAATTCATTGGGTGTTCTCGAAGTCGCCATTGAGTACCACAATTGACAGAAATATATACGCATAGTACCAGGAATTTAGTTAAGAGCACAGTCGAAATTAATTAGGTTAGTTAGGCTAAAATATCATTAGACAAAAGGCATGCATCGTAATGCATACATATATTTATATATGCATATTGCATATATAAGTATATATTTCTGCGTTCGCATGCAAATATTAGGTATAGAAACATGTTTTTACATTATATACTAACTTAAACACATACGCACACATATATTAATATGTATGCATATATGTGTGTATTACATATATGCATACATAAAAATGCATTTGGATGTATAGAGTAATATATATATATACACATATGTATACATAAATACATACATACATACATATATATATATATATATATATATACACATACAAATCTCTCTCTACATACATGCATACATACATACAAATATCAATATATATACATATATATATACGAACATATATATATATACATATACACAGACACAGACGCATACACACACATATATATATATATATATATATATATATATATATATATATATATATATATACAGACATATATGTATATATATACCCACATATATATATATATATATAAATATATGTATATATATATATATATATATATATATATGTATATATATATGTATATATATACATATATTTACATATATATACTCATATATGTATTTATATGTATATATGTAATAATGTTTATATATATATATATGTGTATATATATATGTATATGTATATATATATATGTATATATATGTGTGTGTGTGTGTGTGTGTGTGTGTGTATATATATATGTATATATATATGTGTGTAAATATGTGTATGTACATAATAAAGAGTCCTTTCAGAAGAGTTGCAACTCCTTCGATTTCCTGCAAATGTTGTAAACATTCTCCAACACAACAATTGTTTCAATTCACTTAATTAGGAGTTCCCATGGCTACACATGAGAAACAAAAAGAAGGGATGGATTTTTATACACAGGCAGAGGATGCGTTTTCTCGTACACACCAACTGGCAACATTTTTAAAATTCTTTGTAGCTCTTATAAAATGGAGTTTTGGCATAAAACCATCAAGTGAATTGTAACTGCCACCATAGGCATGCACAAGTCGCTCAGACGTAAAGACAGTGTTACGAAATAAATATGTTATTATTACACTCTTAACTCACTATCAAAATTATATTATATTGTGTGTTATGTTAATAAATCCAAAATATTAAATCGAATAAAATGAAACAAATTTTCTAAATTTGTGTTCTCCTGAATTTAACCGTAATGTCTTCTGAGGAATTTTCTGCAAAGTGAAGCGTGGACGTGAGTTGGGGTTAATGTCGATATTATTTCTAAACAGTCATTTGGTTATAAACTATAAGATGTCGTAGAATCCAAGAAAAACTGAGGGAGAAGACACAGTATTTTGGGGGACTCATTTATTAACAAAGCACGGTAACACGTACTTTACAGACTATAAAAATCTGACTAATTTTACAAACTTTAAAATGCACTTTAATTTTAAGCAACTATTTTACAAAACGGCAATTTACCATTTTTATTATCCCATTGCGTAGTCAGACTAAATAAAAAATTTAGTTTATAAAACTGAACTGACCTTTTTAAAATATCTGAAAACCGCCCACCGAACATTCTTTTTTTCTTTCTTTTTATCGCCTTCGTTGTGTTTCTTCGTATACAAGAGGATCTTCCCTACGATATCGAGACCGTTACTTATATAACGAATGAACTTATGAAACGAAACTTGGCAACTCAATTTTGTCTCCAAATTTGTCGATTGAGCTACATTCTATTACTCACTTCTATTTCACTTTCCCGTTACTGACAAATTCTAATCCGAGTGAGCGTGAAAATAACTCAATTATACACGTATGCATAGGTTTAAATACTCCCATGTTATCGTTTATTTACTTGCTCAACGAGGGTTTGAAGGAAAGTGTTGTTACAGAAGTCTAAAAAATTACCACCTTCGCACATTAACAAAATCTTTCTCTCCCGAGTTGAATTTTCTAATAATAGTTTTTTTCTCACTCCTTTTTCCCGAAATGAAGAAATAAAAAAAATCATTTTTTTTCCCTAGATTATTGCTTTTTCTCCACACGAGGGTTCTTAATGGAAGCGACCTAACCTGCAGTTCCCTGTAATCGTCAGATGTTCTGACAATCCGTCGGACACAATGTACTACGCGATTTTGGCAGACTGTCAATGACACTTCTGCGTTCTCTCTTCTTTTTTTATTTTCCGCAAGGTGGACGCATTTTTACTCTCGTGAACGAATGAGTTTTTACCGTTTAAACAGGGAAAGGGTTGCTGCTTTTAATATAATTCGACAGCTATTAGAATTAAGCGAATGATTTCTTTATATTCTTAAATGATCTGAACGATTCTAAAAACAAGCAGAATGCACGCTGAAGAATGCTCGCAATTCACTCGGTGATTTGGTTCGACTTTTTTGCTACACGATGGCTAATGAGAGCGGGAGCTACTGGCTCGGATTCCGAACGTCTACGAGCTTGCGTGCTTGCAGTGAGATTCGAACTCCGGTACGGATGGGCAGAATCCTATTCATTCCGCTGTAATGAATGTAGACTACGGAAGGCAGTTTCTGAATAGTCTCTAGAACCTTTATCACATCCCACCACCTTGTCATGACAAGAATACCTCTTCCCATCAGTCTTAATTTTAAATTAAAATAGAGAGAGAGGGGGAGAAAGAGAGCTAAAGCTAGAGAAAGAGAGGGAGAAAGAGTTTAAAGCGAGAGAGACAGAGAGAGAGAGGGAGAAAGAGAGCTAAAGCGAAAGATACAGAGAGAGTTAAAGCGAGAAAGACAGAGAGAGAGAGAAAAGAGCGAGAGAGAGAGATAGAGATATAGAGAGCGAGAAGGAGCGAGAGACAGAGAGAGCGAGAGAGAGCTAAAGCGAGAGAGACAGAGTGAGAGAAAGCGAGACACAGAGAGGGAGTGTGAGAGCAAGAGAGTGAGAGAGAGTGAGAGAGAGAGAGATGTGTATTTATATACACATGGGGTGTCTAAAAATGCCTCTGTATATAAAAATGGGCACCTTTGTTCATTACAAATGTAAAGAGGGGCTTATGTGCAGTCGTTAACAGTCCATCCGCCTAACAGAAAACAAAAATTTGGAA
>CM063505.1:4481450-4488950 GCA_032207245.1 Pardosa pseudoannulata
TGAATAGAGAAATTCGGGACCCAATGTTTTCGATAACAATAAGCGATTGATAACATTAACTGAGATCCCATTAAGCGGAGTCCACGGTGTATATATATATATATATATATATATATATATGTGTGTGTGTGTGTGTGTGTGTGTGTGTGTGTGTGTAAACTTTAAAGCATGGAACAAATCTTGTTTGTTCTTACCACGCTCTGAGCCTCCTCTATGTTTTGGGAAATCACGTGTTGTTTACTCCAACTTTGTAAGACAAAAAAGGAACTTGATTAAAAGTTTTTGGTATTTATTCACTCGGTGGCATTAATGAGAAACAATTATAAGAAATGTAAGCACTTAATGTAATTATTTGAAAGCAAAACTCAGTGATAGAGTTGAATGACAGAATTTTACACTGAAATAATGCGCCTTATCCCTCGTTTTCATCCGTACAAAATCTCCCAACATTGTTCGTTATCTCTTTCAAACAATACCGCTGACAACGCTCACTTACGGAGTTAATTAAAAAGTAAGAGAATTTTTAATTAACTCGTGGAGAAAATTGCTTATGAAGTAAATTGCTAAAGGTTTAGATGTTCCCATTATGTTTCGGAAATTTATTAATTTAAATTAGATCGAATGATTCATAGCGTTACGAATTTGGTACATTTCTTAAAAATGTATTAAAATAGAATTATTTTCCGCTGAAATATTATTATTAGAGATGATCATTCATGATTTAACAAAGAAAATAATATCGGAAACAGGCTTTGAATGACTAATTTGTCGTGTATAGGGCTTGTTAATTTACCCACACTTTCATTAACGGGTCATTATTTTTTCGTAAACTAACTTGAAATTTAAGATGAAAAAAGAACTAATTAATACATACATTAATTTTTGGTTTGTGCACTTTTCTTTCAACGAGTAAAACTGAATAGTAATTAACGGAAAATTTAAAAATTTAATTTCGAGAAAGTATTTAGTAATATAATTGAATTATTTATTAATATATTTATAAAAATATTAATGAGAAATTAAAAAACAACCCAACTTTAATAGAAAGGGAAATACAGATAATAGGTAATTTTATAGCACGTTCGAAAAAAGATTAATTTGTCCGAAAAGTAGTGCGTTAGAAAAATGGCCTCTTCGTCGAAAATTATATACATTCGAAAAATGATAATTCGTCGAAAATTAAGTAAAATAATAATTTAGAGTCCGGAACTGAAAGACAGATTTCTACCGATTCGGCCATTGTAATTCTAAAATTATTCAGAGTTTATAAAACAGACATTAGTTAACACAGGTGATTTCATAGAAAAATATCATACTGCTGGTTACAAATGTTTGTGTTGAATTCTAATCATGTGAATTTAACCGTATGGAATTTACAATCAAATGTTTTTCAGCAGGGTTGATTAGGAGTGTGAAATTTAACACATCGAGTGCGGGCAACGTATTTTTACTTTTTTTGCAGTCTGTCACTGCAGCGCGGGTCACGTAAAAATACGTATTTAGTAGATTTGTGGTGGATACCCACTCACCACCATAAATCTACTAAAAACGTATAATTATATGTATGTGTGACATTATAGGCGTGTTGTTTGCGTTGCTATGCAACGCTTTGCATTTTTTCTTTCCACAAGTTAGGATTGTCAAGCGACTCCGTCTTTGGTTGCGTTATTTCGTCTTCCATCGAATTCCTAGCTCCAGAACGTACAAGTCGTGTTTTGTCAATTTGGAGTTTGGTTTTTTGTTGTTGAATACAAAATGGATAAAATGAGCCGTCGTGACAAAGAGAGTGATGAAGCAATAGGCGCCGTCAGATAATCGGACTTTCATTTTAAAAATCGTTTATTTTTGTGATTTCGTAAAAATATTGTTTTGATAAATAATACAGTATATATTAGAGTGTAAAATAAAAAAAAATTTCGTTCCTAAAAACAAAGTAGTTTCCGATGGACTGCGATTTTTCTGACTAACTAAACTGTCGCGCGATTCACAAAAAAACGCCCGCTGCACGAATAAGTTGGCCGTGAAGTATACCCGCATACCAAGTGTTAACCTACTGTTTAACCATTTGTGTGTCCTGTACGTCAGATATGATTTGCACATCTAATTTTTATACGATTGTATATCATGGGATGTACAATGATATAAAATATATAAAATCTTGTATAGAAAATGCAGTTCTTAGTGTATATTTAAGATGTGTAAATCATATGCAATGAACAAGAGAGGCAAATGTTAAATAGGATATCAAACGGATAGAAACATTTTTGGAACAGACGGATTCGAATCCACGGGCTCTATTACCGAAGAAAAAAAACTGGCCTTCTTACAACTGGACTTGAAATTAGTCAGCTATTTTAACACATTGTTTGCGGGTACATTTCGCAGCGGAATTGTACCGAGAGCGTAAATTTAGTTATTCAGTTAAATCTCAATACATAGAAAAATATTTCATTTTTTAACCCACTTTTCGTATTTTATATTGAAATATATAAATAAATATATACATAAGTACAAATATATATATAATATATAAGTGGGAATATGTATAATATTTTCGCAAGGATAAATAAAAAGTTAATTTTAAATCTAAATTGATTTTTTAATCCACCTTCCCGTTCTGTGGTTCCGCATCGACTGATGTAGAAACTAGTTTTTGTTTGTCTCAATTTTTTAAGAATCTATGTAGTAGACGAGAACATTCGGCTTCGTTTTCCTGTCTATACCGTTATTTTTGTACCCACAAACAAACCCTGTTGTGACACTAACCCGTACTAGTACATGACCCACGCTCAAGTTTTAATCGTCAGAAAACATACTAGTACATGTCCCGCGATCAAGTATCAATCGTCAGGAAACGTACTAGTACTTGTCCCGCATGCAATGTGTCAAGAGGAGTCAAGAGTGAAATAAAACAGACCTGTATCGGAGATAGTCTTGTTGATATGGCAGTATATTCGGAACCAAAAAATAGGCTGTTCAGCAGAGATTGAGATCCAAGATGCAAGTTTGGGTTTCGATTGGTTTGGTTTAAAAAACTAAGGTCCATGATATTGAAACAGACGATTTTATTAGACGAGACCAACTGATAAAATCTACTTTATCAGCTGCCTAAAATTTAAGAAAACAACTGGTTTCGATACCATGGAGTATTTTGAAAGATTCTGATACATCCTCCACACTACGGCCTATTTTAGACCACTGAGGTTCAAGCCATGATCGCGACCTTGCCCGATAGTTCACGAATTTCATCCAAACACTGGGCCATTCAAGGAGCCAAGCGTGTGGAATTGTCCTTTACCTACTGCGCATTTTAGTAGCGCATACTGTCTGTTCTAAAGCCCCTCCACACTATGGTTCACTGCAAGCAATTACCACCGTCTGGAGGGGTATGGATTATTGTGCTCGATGGTGGCAGACGATAAAATAGCCTTGGCGGACGATGGTTTGGGAAGTGGTTTTTCTATAAAGATCACAGGCAGCCAGATGCGCAACTAAAGTGCGCAGTAGACCCTATGGACGAATCCACACGCTCGGTTAAACGGAGTCCACTGTATTTTTGAAATTTTAGAGATAATGTTATACACAAATAAAGAGAAAAGATCGTCCAGTAACGATATTTATGTAGACACTATTAAGTTTACATTCTTATAATCTGCGGAAGAAAGGAAATTCCCTCACACCAAATGAAACAACCCTCAATTTCCTTCGTCGGGAAGAATGACGCGTTTTAATTGACGAAGGGAATATTTCAAATAGCAGAAGATAAACAACTTTCAAAAATTTAAAGCGCTAAGATGCGACTCTAACTCATCGAGAACAGCTCGCCTAGACAGTATTGTAAAATATCTAGCAAATGCAAATATTTTGCGTATATTAGAGAGCTGCTGATAATTCGAAATATATTTTTCGTACATTCGATTTGTAATAGCTCAAAATAATTGAATAGCTGTATTCAATAGTGACATTCTGCAATATGTAAGTTTAGGAAAGGGGTATATTATTCTTTGGGAAAGGAAAATCAGTTTTCGACTTTAAACTAGAACTGGAGTTAACAATTTCTCAGCGATTATTCGGTGAGCCCACATTAATACACTTTATTCAAGGATTTAACAAAGATTTAGTCATATTTTAATCGTAAGATTTTGTAAAAAAAATTATTATGGTTATATTTTACGGTTTTATTTTTTAGCTTTATTTGAAACATAAAGAGACTTGTCTTATAAACGTTAGATTTAATATGTCTCGAAGTATTTCAGAAGCTTATGTTTAATGTAAGATTTAAAAAACAACGTAAAACTAAAAATTCATACACTCGTGCAATCATACACATACATATGCATACATACATATATGTTATAATATTTTTATCCTAAAAAATTAACCAACATAATCATATCGATCTTAAAATAATTTTCTGTAAATCCTGTTCTTTTCTAGAATCATTTTCTGTAACTTTGAATATCTTCGTTTTCCCTATTAATTTAGCGACTGAGCACCAAGCTTCCTGTTGTGCAACTACATAAAAATGGCCCGTGACGCTTAAATGACGACATCGGCGTCACTCATGGGACTGGCAATTAAAATTTCTGATTCGTTGGCACAGACAAGTATAGAACGAAAACGTACATGTTTTGCGGACAAACGTCCGTGCGAGAAGTTGCCTAAGTAAACTCTAAAATGTCTTATTTAACAAACAGGTTTTTCCATTCGACTGATTCGCCATGAACTCTCTCCCCTTTGATCTGATGAGAAAAAACTCTCACATTATATATATATATATATATATATATACATATATATATATACACATACATACATATATATACATACATACACACATACATACATACATACATATATACACATACATACATACATATATATATATATATATATATATATATATATATATATATATATATATATATATATATATATATATATACACATACATACGGAAACTATAACGCTTTTCAATTAAGCAATAAGCTCTCCACTAAGTGCACTGATCATAAATATTTATAAATCATAAATAAGACTAGCAATAGCTGATTTGTAAATAAAAGACTTAAACTCCTCTTTCGAAATAGTTGGAAATTTTTTTTATTACATTTCATCGGATCTCAAAAAGAGTTTTAATCTCTTTTATGCTGCCTATATATATTGTTCCTTTAAATAAAAACGATAAGACGGGCAAATAAAAATGTAGATTTATAGACTTAAAAGTGCAAATGCATTAACGGGAAAATATTACACAGATCTTTTCATGACTACAGCGTATTACAGAAAGTTTATTGTTGCCCATAAACAGGTTCTTAATTTATATCAAGTTACTCATAAATGTTCAAGAGAATATTTTTTACGACAATATCTTTCAACCGTCTATGAGGCATGGAAAGTTTTGACACGTTTTGTGTTTTTTAATAAGAATGAACACAGTAAGAAAAAAGAAAAAAATTGAACACTTTGAATCAAAGTGATAAAACATATTTTTTGTTCAATAAAAATATATTATTTTTTCTCCTATTCCTAAGTTATATCTACTATCTCATTCTTTCACTCACTCACTAACTCACATTATATATATATATATATATATATATATATATATATATATATATATACCACACATATATATACATATATATACACATATATACATATATATATACACACATATATACATATATATATATATATATATATGCACACACACATATATACATATACATATATATATATATATATATATATATATATATATATATATATATATATATATATATATATATACACACACATATATATGTGTGTGTGTGTTTGTGTATAAACCAGCGTAAATTAAACCACCGGTTACATGAAATTAACTTGCCCGGATAACTGGCCAAGGATAAATCTAAATGTTATTAGATAATAAAAATGGCGCAGTATGGCCATTGTATAAAAAGAAACAAGCGACAATCCAACGTGGAATTTAAAATTTCATTTCAGAGCTACGAAAATGGCATGGTTCTCATTCAAAGTCAGAGTATGTAATGATCCCGAAAACAGTTTGCTTTTACAGAATTAGGCCCGACAGCGAGAAGCGGAGACGAATTCCTTCCCAGAGAAAATAACTTTGTCAGCGCTTTGGACAGTGAAAAGGAACTTAAATTATTGACAAAAAAAATCACTTGCCAACGAGAACTGGAAAATGGGGTGAATGGACATATAATTTGCATATGAACTTCAACGTTAGCTTTGGAAAATAGGTTGGAAGAATTCAAGTCGTGTATTTCTTTCGATAAGATATTTTGTGGCTGGGAAATTAGATTTGAAGGAATAAGAATGCGAAAGAGGTGAACTTTTAGAGATATTTTAAGCGCAATAATTCTCATGTATTCCATATTATATATATATATATATATATATATATATATATATACACGCACGCACGCACGCACGCACACACACACACACACACACACACATATATATATATATATGTATGTATATATGTATGTATTATATCAAAATTATTATAACTCAAATATCTAAAATTCTCCTTCTCCTTTTCTCAATCTTTCACACCTAATTTTCGAGCCACAAAATCTCAGATATGAAGGCGTGTTTACTGACTTAAATTCTTTTTACCCGTTCTTTTTACCTTTTAATGTCATACAGAGTTAATTTTGAGCTTATATTAAATCATCTACCTCACCTTTCATTTGCCATCTTGTTTGTATCTTACCATAAATTAGGTAGTGTTCTGTTATTAATTAAAATATTAAGATAAAAACACAATTTTTGTTATTTTTAAGTCCGGAGCTACCATCAATAATAACATTGTTATCAAGATATTTTAATCCCCTACCTGTCTATCTTGGGGAAAAAAAAGCAAAGAAAAAATCGATAATTTTGGAAAATATTTTTACCTTTTTTCGATGAATCTAAAATTTTTTATGCTTACTTGATGGGGGTTTTTTTTTTTCGAGAAATAAAAATTTAAAACTTTTTTAAGTATACACGCACTGTGTAGATGACTGATCAATAGAAATTTCTGGAAAATATTAATGATTTAACTTTTTAGATTTTTTTCATTTCAACAACTCTTTTTTTTTTTTTTTAGTCAATATTACAATCGAAAGATACTTAGAAAATTGGAATTAATTTGTATATTTTCAGAAATGGAGTAAAAAGTTTTTTTCTTATCTTAATCATACAGAAGTATTGTGAGTAGCAACAACAGAGACTTTTTATATTATCAAAAAGTTTTTCATTCGTTATATTATTTGGTAATTTCGAGCTACAAATTCTATTTAATGTTTTGAAGAGCTTTTGGAAATTTCTTATTCAAATTCCCTCTTAAAGTTATATAAAGAGAAGATTTTAACTATATAAAAATAGACATTTTAAGTTATGTAATCTTTTGACAATAAATGCCTCCATATAAAAAATTTTTTATTCTCTACATTCAGATATATATATATATATATATATATATATATATATATATATATA
>CM063505.1:4498950-4508950 GCA_032207245.1 Pardosa pseudoannulata
CTAGTATGTTTACTGACGATTGATACTTGAGCGCGGTTCCCGTCCAGGGGTACCCGTATGTATATATACAATGGGTTAGTGTCACAACATGGTTTGTTTGGAGGTACAAAAATAACGGTAGTTACAGGAAAACGAAGCCGAATGTTCTTGTCTACTACATAGATTCTGGAAAAAAGGAGACAAATAAAAAATAGTTTTATGATTGCTCATTTCATTATTTTATAATGTAAAAATGTTTATATATAATATAATTAGAAAAATTAAAGTCATATACTATTTCTATGTGATTTTTTATATTTACGATACTATTAGAAATTTTATTCATTAAAAAATATATTTTTTGTTAACCACAATCTTATGATTGTTATATATGTAGTTCTATATAATATTAAGTAGTTCAATGTAAAATTAACTTTTTTTTTATCCTTGCGAAAATGATATATATATATATATATATATCTATATTTATATATTATATATATGTTTGTTTATTTGTCTATATATTTATTTATATATTTAACTATAAAATACGAAAAGTTGGTTAAAACATTAAATAAAAAATATAAATAGACAAATATATTTTTTAAAAATTGTTTAAATTTTGGTTAAAAATGAAATAATTTTCGATCTATTGAGATTTGTGTGAATAACGCTCACTCCCGGTAACATTCCGCTGCGATATGGACCCTAAGACAATGCGTTAATATTTGATATAAATAAGACTTATGAAAAAGTATAGAATTTTAGAATTTTTTTTTTATTGTAAAACAGGATGGGGTGCAAAAATATCATGTATTACTGGTAAGTAAAACATATTGAGTATGCACAACAATATTTTAATATTTAGTATAGTCAATTATTCCATTTTTCCTTGTAGAAAAGGCGTGTATTCTAACACGTTTGGGAACTACCGATTTACTGTATTTCCTACCTTTAATCGTCCATCCAGGTCTTTAAGTGTTCCCGAGATATACGACCAATCTATAATTAAAATTCCTATTGAGATAATATTTCTGACATTATGGTAATGTCGTTTGTTTGAGTGTTCTGAAATTTCACGCGGCAGTCCTGTTTTACCACACAGGAAACTAAAAAAAATATACTATGCGATTCGGCATTCATTGAACATTAACATAATATATATATGGCTCGTTTCCATGGCAATAAACCGAGAAACTGTAACAACAACAAAAAACTAAAATTAAAAAAAAAACCAGTGAAGTTTTGTAGACCGAAAACAAGATCGAAAAGACCTGGATGGGGACCAAGACAGAACAACGTCTGCGGTCGAATTTTTCTTTCCTTTTCCTCGATCGCGAAACACTGTCGTCTTTTCGAACGCGATTTGTATCGGGTGTGCCATTGTTTACGATATTGTTCGTTTAGTAAAAGAAGGCTAATGGGATGGTACAGGACATTTCTCGAAACACCCGCATGTGTTATATTTCTATAGATGACTAATAGAATTTTATCTAAATGCCAAAACCAAATTCGAATGAAAATGTTTTAGAGGGCCAGTGACTCCTATTTCTATAATTAGTCTTCAAAGTACCCCGAAACACGAGTCCCAGGGATATACTGATAATAAAATGTGGATTTCGTAGAAAAAAATTGTGTCTTATTTATTTAAGAAAAAATAATGAGAAAAACCATAATTATGTAAATAGTATAGGAATATTACATGCATTTGTAAATACGAAAAGAATTATTTTATTTGCAATTATATATATACACTAATTACACACATTATGTATATAAACACATTTTATATATAGAAGTAAACTAGATCGAAAAACTAATTTAGGCATTTTATATAAAACTCCTGAGAATTTTCTCGGCCTGTCTTGGGGTTTCTATACAAAATGCCTACATTAGTTTCCCGATCTAGTTTACTTTTCCTTGCATAACTATATATATATATATATATATATATATATATATATATATATATATATGTGTGTGTGTGTGTGTGTGTGTGTGTGTGTAAATGTATATGCACACTAATTACACACATTATATATATGTAACATATTCAGGAGTTCGTCGAAAACAATAATTATAAAGTAGTCATAGCCCAAAACTTTAATTTCCAAATCGAAATACGTACAGCCTTCTTAAGCTTTACTTTTTAGGTCGCCACACACTGACAGAATAATGTCTCTCCCCCTGTCACGTGACCATTAAAACCGGAAACAAAACGATCTCACACTCATAATCTAGAACCCCGATCGTCTTTAATTTTTACTGTTATATATATACACTAACTACACACATTTTATGTATATATATATATATATATATATATATTACACACATTATATATATATATATATATATATATATATACATATATATATATATATGTAATCCAATAATTGTCAAACTGCTGGACCAGGAGAAAGCTAATCAGCTAGTAGTAATAACGAGCGACGCACTATGGCCACATTGAAGAGAACGGCACAAGTAGAATTAAAACTTTATTTCAGAGATGCTAAAACGGACATCTTTACACTAATCAATGACAGACAGAGGAAAAACACAAAAATCACTTTCTTTGAACAGAAGGGCATCCGAGAGTGAAGACAGAAAGAATTTTCCCAAGTTAGAAGAAATTTACTCAGCGAATTTAAGTGTTAAGGGAAAAACAAAACAAAACGTGGAGCCATTAGCCGGAGACAGCTGCAAAACGTGTCGAATAGACAGAAAATGGACATCTATAGGACGGAAAGCTTTGGGAATTGTATCAAAAAAAGTTTAAGTTGAGGACGCTCCTTTGGATTAATACATTTAGAGACTTCAAAAAGATTTTAAGGAATTAGAATGCGACAGAGGAGGTTTTTAATGAAATATTAAAGTTAAGTAATTTTGATATATATATATATATATATATATATATATATATATATATATATATATATATATATACGAATTAGACACAAAGGTTACAGGAATAGCTTCTGTCTTACAGTATTACTTTTCAAATCCTCTATTTAGGTCGACCTATTGTTTTTTTAGAATGAGTTTTCCCTTTGGGAGTTGGTAGAAGGCAATTTTACAAAATCTACAAAATTGCAAGTCATTTCTAGTATTTGTTAATTTTCCCATTTAGATCGACACTTTATGACTTTTTGAACAGCACATATCCGTTTACTTTTTACTTAACAAATACATGACAAATTGTTTAATCTATTATAAAATTCCCTTCCACAATTCTTATTTTACATGTAATACCAAACAAACCTCACCCCTCTTTCTGTCATCGATGACATCGAATGTTTAAAAAGATAGCTGACTACTATTGAGGCGTGCTGAATAATTAAAATTTATTTTAACTTCATATTTTGTTTTGTTTTATTTTGTGTACTTCATAATAACTTAGATTTGTGATAAGCACTGATATGGAATCGGCAGAAATAACTCAGCCTTTAAAGGGTAAAATCTGTGGCTAGTTATTCGACATGCCTAGTTATCTCTCTCTACAAATTGTTACCTCACTAAGAGAAAACGTGTTCGTAGAAGTAATACAACCTAACCAGTAGAATAAAAGTTAATCTCCGAGCATCAAACTAACCTGCGATGTTAGCAAGTGGTTCTATCTTAATCATGGCAGCCGAGTTGTCATAGGAGTCAGCGTTAAATGAATTGCGCACAGGATTTAGCCCATAAGGAGAGTCCCGTAATGAGAACAAGTTAGGAGTCTATTGCAGAAACTTTGAGTTCATACAAGGCTAAGGACTAATTTCATTTTCTGGTCTACAAAGAAAACGATTAAACGCAGAATACAGAAGAATGCTGTAATGCTATTCACGCTCGCATAAGATTTTAATTTGAGAAAAGCATGACACATTGCTCTGGCGAGAAAGATTTTGTGTTTTATATATATATATATATATATATATATATATATATATATATATATATATATATATATATATATATATATATATATATATATATATATATATATATATATATATATATATATAATATTTCCTTAAAAACCGTCTCTCTCCCATTCTAATTCTTTAAAATCTTTTTCCCAGCATCTAAATGTCTTCATGAAAGGAGCTTCCTCGACTCATAATTCTTTCGATCCATTTCCCAAAGCTTTCTATCCTATAGATGTATATTTTCTGTCTATTCGATACGTTTCCCAGCCGTCGCCGGCCAATGGCTCCCCGTTTTTACTGATGTTGTACTTAAATTCGCTGATTAAGTGGGAAAATTCTTTCTGTCCTCGCTCTCGGGTGTACCTTTGTTCGGGTAGAGTGATTTTTGTGTCTTTCCTTTATCTGTCGTTGACTCGTAAAGATGTCCGTTTTAGTAGCTCTGAAATAAAGTTTTAATAAGACTGGTGCCATTCTTTTCAATGCGGCCAGACTGCATCGTTTGTTATTACTGCTAGCTGTTTAGCTATCCAGTAGCCCGGTCAAGTAAAAACAATAGGGGCTACATAATTATTGTCACCGGCAGATAATATAATTCTTGGATTAATATATACATATACATATATATACATATATATATATATATATATATATATATATATATATATATATATATATACACACATATATGTATATATACATACATTATATACATATATATATATATATATATATATATATATATATATATATATATATATATATATGAGTATATGTGTCTGTATATGCATACAAGTTGTTGATCGAACGATGGTATATTTTTAGGTGTTTCTCTTCGGAACCGGAGACCACGGATTCGAATCCCACTGCTGTCATGGTAATCGCAACCGTTAAAAGTAGGTTTTAAACTGTAGATCCCCGTCTCATTAGCCCTCGTGTAGCAAAATATTATACACTAGCGTTCTAAACTGCTGTGGTGTAATACATTGCATTGTTATTTCAAATTCATTGATAACCCAAAGTTGCTTTATATTGCTTTTAATTATAGTATAATACCACTGATCTATATTACAATGGTCAAAATTAGAACAAACGACAAGAAAATATGCAAACGCAGAAAATGTGCTACGCCTAAAAAAAAATGCCAATGTCCAAGAGAACGCTGCATTCTTTTCCTTCCTTCTTTCTCTCAGGCAACCCTATACTTTTTCCATTATCCTGTGCTGACGTGTTCGTTGTTCCATTGTCCTTTTTACAATGCGTCCTTTCCCGGCTCTGCCCAGAAGGACCGGGAATCCAAGGATGGTCCTGAATCGCCTCCTGGAGACTTATCACAATTCTCCAAAACTTGGTGAAGTTTAAGTGCAATTATTTTCACTGGCCACACCACACGCTTCCTGGAGTCGCTAAAAAAAAACTTGGGAATTCAAGTGAGTGCTTCGAGCAAATCAGTTTCGCAAACCTTATGTCAAACATAGCTGCACTCTCGCATAAACCAACCAATTAGTTTATTTATACTTATATGATTTCAAGAAACAAAAGTGAGTCCATGTATAACAGTCCATGTATGGTCTTTAGCCCTAATTTGTTTCATAGCAGTATATGGGATACATTTAATATTGAAAACACGTTTTATTCTTCAAAACACTAAAATTTATCGCTTGGGTAGTTGTAAAATTATTCGTAGTAGTAAACAAAGTAAAAGTGTTATTCACAATGAAACTATAATAAAATCGAATTGAAATGTTGGTCGAAAGAAGAATTCTACAGAACACTATTATTTTAAATTAGAAGGTAAATTAGCGTTTATGCAACAACATTCTTAAAGAGATTTAGCAGTAGGTCCAGCGTCGAACTGCAGGATACTCATAACCGTTCGGAATCGACTTTGAACACTTGGTAGCGTTCTTATTAAACCTCGTATTGGAAATGAGTGGGCTCGAAACCCATTCTGGCTTGTCCTTTAATGGCTTCTAAGTTTGATTTTCTTATTGAGTCCCAACACTTTCCTTTAACTCTGTTGTCATTTTTACGGACTTCGCACATTAAATTGCAATGGTCTTTGACCAATGACAGATGATTATATATATATATATATATATATATATATATATATATATAGATATATATATATATATAGATAATAATAGATAATACACACAAACATGTTATAAGTGTATATATATATATATATGTAAACATATTTATATCTACATGTATATATATATGATACACATACACACACATATATATTATATATAATATATACATACCTATATATACATATATACCTACATATATCTATACATACACATATTATTCACGCGTATATATGTATATATAATGTATATATATTATATATGTATATATATTATATAAATATATATATCTACATATACACATATATATCATATTATGCACGTGTTTATATATATGTATGTATGTATGTATATATATATATATATATATTACGCACGTGTTTATATATATATATATATATATATATATATATATATATATATATATATATATATATATATATATATATATATATATATATATATATATATATATATATATATATATATATATATATATATACCTCTTGTGGCGCAACTTTATAAACATTGTGTACCTGGTCATGTTTTGGCCGGGTGGTCAGACAGGTTGAGATTTCCCCCCTCATTCTTTATGATTCTTTGTACAGATATAAATCTTGAGCGATGTTCACTGATTTTATAGGTACAACGCAATGGTCAATCTAGTCTCACAACAACGGTGGGTTAATACAACGCGGAACGTTGATCTTACTATACTTCATTACGTTCCGAGGATCGCTGAAAGTAATGAAGGAAAAACGTACGGAGGGAGGTGGAAGGAGAGAGATTTGTGTTGGAGTCGAAATCAATATTTGCCCGAAAGGAGCTTCGGCGGATAATCCCTATAAATACTATTGCAGAATAAGGTAATCAATAACAGTACTTCGTTAAAAGAGTCACATCTTTATCAAAAACGTGCCTAAAATTATTCCACACACATAATTACATAAACTATATATAAAGAGACAGATGGTGTATATATATATATATATATATATATATATATATATATATATATACGTTCCCAGACATATATATATATATATATTTTTTCCTCTTTAAAATTGATATTTCTCAATATTTAACTCTAAACCATAATCTGAGGTGATTTTAAGAACTCGTTTCAATTTCTATATATATATGTTAATAAACAGCGTGTTTTTTAAAGCAATGTTTGCCTTTTGTACTCATCATGCGTGCCACTCTGCTTTAAATGTCGTTGGAGACTGACAGTGCTGTTCGAACTCACGAACTCCGGTATCGAAGTCCAGTATCTTCAATTTGACATCGACGATTTATTGAGTTGCTTTTTAGTAAGTTGAATGAGATGAGAACACTGATAAGGGGTTTAGAAAACACAAATGGAATTTGTGTTTTCTAAAGCCTCCATGGGTTAACAGGGTAGCCATCGTTGTATTCTGTCAATTAATATCATATAGCTGATGAGACGTATTTAAAAAATGTACTACTACAGAAATATGTTTAATAGTGTAAACGAATCGTTCCATATAATCTTGGAAAAAAGCTCGATGGGTGAATGATTGATAAGAGAGCGCGAAGATGAAGGGATAAATATACTTCGACAGCTCTTCGAATGCAGTCTTTCAGAAGAAACAGTTGTTCTCTCCTCCCCCGACTACGCTTCCAAATTGCGAGTTCCCGTACACTCAATGGAGTTCCTTCAGAGACCACGTGACCCCTTTTGGCTCCTTTTCAACTCGGTTGCCGGGATGCATGGCTTCGATTCAGACAAGAAGCTTTCGGGTTTCCAGCGGTTTTTCAAGGAAAAATACTCACGAAAAAATGGAACGTTTAGAGACAGGCCTGCAGTGGGTTATGGAATGTTAATTCATATCAGTTTTTCTTTTAATTTTAGAAAACATAAAATTTAGATCTCATTAAATTTTTCGCCCAATCCTTAATGTATATATATATACGGTGTAATTGTATGCATACTAATTTATCTTTCAATCAATTTATATTGAAAAAAATTGATATTTTAGGTACATATTCACATCCACAAATAGAAACAGCTACTGGTAAGACAGGAAGGTCAATCACGAAAAACGGGGATAGCTACGCCGATATAAACAAATTCATAAAATTTAAAATTTAAACAATATATCGTATTTCTTTACAGCAATGATATTTTTCGACTCATTTATTCTTTTATATAATTAATATTTATTTATATATTAATTTTCCGTTCTAGTGTTAATTTATGAATATCAGTAATTAAAACTAAAATAATGTAATTTTTTAAATTGTCACTTCCCGCACTCTTTTCTTTCTCTCTTCTCTCTCTCTCTCTGTATATATATATATATATATATATATATATATATATACATACATACAAATACATACATACATACATATATATATATATATATATATATATATATATATACATACATACATACATACATACATATACATACATACATATACATACATACATACATATACATACATACATACATATACATACATATATATATATACACACATGTGTATATACACACACATATATATGTGTATATATATATATATATATATATATATATTGTTGCTTGTTGTTGTTACTTATCCGTGTAGTGTAGAAAAGCTTACACCAGGTCGAAAATGCCCCGACGCTCCAGATCCTGCTCATCCCACAGCTGCTTTTAAGAGGCGTCAAGACAGATAAGAAGGTGAGCAGGACTAGCAGAGAGGGAACATGGAGAGAATATATATATATATATATATATATATATATATATATATATATATATATATATATATATATATATATATATATATATATATATATATACAACACACAGGGGCGTTTCAAAGGTGTATGACACCCTATAAATTAAACTTCCCTATAAATTAACTTCCTGCCTATAAATTAAAAAAAAAATCCGAACCTTTTCTAGCACATTGCCTTCACTACAAGAACAAATGTTCGAACATTCCTTTTCCCCAATAATTAATTACTCGTACTATTAAAATTGTATTGCATATTATTTACATCTACTTTATTTGCCTACCATCCATCAAGAATCAAAAACTAGAATTTAATTGTAGTAAAAAAATTGTACATTAAAATCTTTTAGAAAAGCAAACAGTCAAAGGCAATGCAATGAAAACAACTTCTGTACTCTAGCCAGGGGTGGCAGTATAGTTCCCGAAATTTATAATTGGAAAAATTATCCCACCATATTCAATATTTTTTTTAATTTATATTTTGCTTATTTTTAAAGATATCATGTATATTTTAGTACATACTACTTATAATAGGCACAAAATAAAAATTTTATTTGATTCCACTTAATTATTTAGCCGTAAAAGGAGATCATAACTTCATTTTGCACTGTACTGACACACTTTTGGTCAGAGAATTTTAAAGATTTTCAGATTGAAAACAACGGCCTTCCAATTTTATTGCCTCACGAAATCCTTAAATTTTTCCTGCAAAGCGCCAACCAACTTTAGAAAAATATATCTTAACCTTTTAAGGACGGGGTATCATACCTTCAACACTTTTTAATTTTTCTCAGTTGACCCTCTGGTATAGAAGACAAATTCCACTAAAACGGACATCCGGCTACATTTATTGGTAAAAAGAAATACCAATTAAATAATTAATTCATTGTAACAAAAAATAATCGATGATTCAATTTAAAATTATCACATATGTACCTAATCTATTACTTAACCTTAATATAAAATAATAAATTACATAATATCTGAATTCAGAGATGAAGAACTTACAGACAATATTTAAATAATATAAAATAAGAAATGAATAAATGAGATGGTTAAAGGAATGACGTCATAAGGATAGAAAAAATGTTATTTTCATATACTTATTATGTGATAAATTGATGAATTTAATCGCCTGCTCTTAACCGGGAAAAATAATGCTTGAAATAATGGCATAAAACTATCAAAAAGGGGGAAGGGGTGAATTTCGAACGTTTTAAAGATGACAGTATTTTTCGCAGTGATACAAAGCATTTTTATATC
>CM063505.1:4513950-4563950 GCA_032207245.1 Pardosa pseudoannulata
ATTAAAGAACTAGTAAAAATGTATTCTAAAAGAAGCTGACGCTTTAATTTTACGTTTGATCGAACAAAGGTCATTATAATGAAAATTTTAAGTTTCGAAAGTTTCTCTTTCCAGACCTCACTAGGCGAAATTGGAATTTCAGCAGAACGAAATGCACCGAAAAGTTCGATATTTCATTGAATTATGAAACATATCAAAAAATGGGTGCAGAAAAGGGTTTTAAAGTTTTGTCATCAAACATTTTTAACAGAGTAACACATAACATTTTTTTAACAAGTAACAAAATAAAAAATGACGTTATAATGATATTTTATAATATAATTAAATTGTTATATTCTAATAATTATTTCTTTTGATTTAAACTTGAGTTTTCTCGTATATTCTAGTTTGAAAACGTGAACATCTTTAATTTTACATTTTGATTTTTTATTCTTTTATTAGTGAATTTCAAATACTCTAAGTGCACTACATTTCTCGTAGTCTCTAAAGTTTTAGGATTTTGTTTATTTGTGTGGTAAAAAACTTTCTATGCTTTTTACAAATATTTATTTATTTATCGAGTTAGAATGAGGAAAAGCATGAAATAAAGAAAATAAAAGTTTAAATATTTCATATGTATAAATTATTGTTTTATATAACTGGTACTCAAGCCAAAAGTATTGAGAGATAGTTTTGTTTCTATATAAGTCCTCAATATGCTGCAAGAATCTGAAAGCAATTGGTTAGTTTGTAATGAACTAAAAATATTTTTTTAAGATTAATCTGTGTTGATTATATTTCTATATAAATGTTTTGCGTTTCCATCAAAATTATTATTAATAATAATCAAAATTTATTCTTAAAAGCTTTTTTTATTTATAAATATATCACACTCTAGTTGCATATCTAACAGTTATATCTCTAAAAATTTATTGGTTATTTTTCTTGCTTAGTTCATATAATATTAGAAAGTACATAATGCATACATTTTATGCTTAAAGTTTTATAAACATTTCGTGCAGAAAAAAACAAATGTTTTCAATGTTGTTCTTTAATTTCTCTTTGTTTTTTCCTATAATTCTTACGGTAGGCATCTAAATATAATTCTATAGTCTAAAATATGCTACAATCAAGCAATATGTTGTATACATATATGGTATACACATATAGCTTCGAATCAAAAGCGTATACAAAATATCTAGTTTTATTAACTAAGCATGTACTAATAGAGCTGTTTTAAATGACGAATATTATACTTACACATTTTTTAATTTTGTAAAATTAAATATAACAAGAAAATAAAATTTAATGAACTATTTCGGTAGTGGTTTTGTTGGTCTTTTTATAGACAGGGCTAAACACTTCATTTTTCACTGACGAAGCAATAGAATTTACATGTTTTCCTCATAATAATTTTATGTATCTTTTACTCATGATCCCAGTCGTGATAAGAAAATATTTAAATTATTATTAACCATATACGGATCATAAAATAGGCGGTCAATGCTAATAATTTCAATTCATAGAATACATTTTCTGTTATATTCTAAACACTCAATTTTATCAAATTTTCTCTCGTTTACCTCACGTAAAAGGTTGTTATTTTTTTTAATAGTTAAACATACATAAATTTAAAACACACACACGTTATATATATAAACACAAATATGGATACACACACACACAATATATATATATATATATATATATATATATATATATATATATGTACGTACGTATGAATATATATATAAACACCTATAGTTATATGTATACACATATTTATACATACTTTAATTTAGCTAAAATATATATGAATACACACACACAATATATATATATAAATATATATATGAATATATACACACATAAGTATATATATATATATATATATATATACATATATATATATATATGTGTGTGTGTGTGTGTGTATACACACATAAGTATATATATATATATATAATATATATATATATACATATGTATATATATATATAGATATATATATACAGATACACATATATATATATATATATATATATATATATATATATATATATATATATATATATATATATATATACATATGAATATATACACACATAAATATATATATGTATATATATATATATATATATATATATATATATATATATATAAATATATATATATATATATATATATATATATATATATATATATATATGTATACATACATATGTACATATGAATTTCTATATAAATATATACACATACCTTATATATATACACATATTTACTCTCCCCATATATATATATATATATATATATATATATATATATATATATATATGAATACACAGATCATTTATGTATAGAAAGAAACACAATATTTACTTGCGAATTTACATTCACACTTGAACTTTTCCATGTATTGATATATCTTTAATATATATTAGAAACTAATATATTTTGGTTAAAACAAAAACATTAATATCTCATATAAATTAATCTACAATTATATACACTGAACACTTTATTTCATTCATACAAGAGACACAATTCTGCAATACGGAGCTATACAGTAGAGTTTAGTAAATGCAGGCGGAGTAATTACTTTAATATAAAAGCTTAGTACATAATTCTCAGCTAATAAATATTTGGTAAATATTTACAATATTTGCTATGTTTAAAATACACGTGCAGTTCAACGTACATTTAAAATATTTAAAAGGAAATAATATTAAAAAAACAGGGTGAACATTTTGTATGAAATTAGAACTCTTGAAATTCTCAGAAACTTAGACAGTAATAAATGCAATAATATAGAATTTAAAAGTCAAAAACCTCTGGTAACAGTAGTCGGGTTTTAGCATATTTTGTCATTAAAAATTACTATTAAAATTGTTATATTTCACTCTTATCTTCATTAAAAAGTTATGTGAGGGGAAAAAGGAAGTTCCTTTTCTAATTCTAATATCTTTCTAAAATTCATATATTTAAACAGTAAGATTTGAAAATAGTTTCAAATTATGTGATTTATTTTTGTTAATTTTTTCTTGTAAAATTAAAATTGTATATATATTAAAAGATATGACGTTATTTTTCTCAAACTGATTTAAAATTTTATAAACCCAACTCAGTTTTTAATATACTCTAGAAACATTAGTAGCTATATATATAAATAATAGTACATGTATACTAATTTAGTAAAAATATAGTACATTTGATGGTTTAAAGCTGCTCAAAGATGCCTATCAAAAATATTACTTCAATTATTTAGGATAACTGAAACCTATAATAATAATGTATATCTAATATGGTAATAGATTTCCAAGATTTATGCAATAAACATATAGTGAATAATGCATAAGCAATTAAAATAAATTGTATCTGTTCATTAAAAAATAAATTATAGAAAAAAATACAAGAAATTTGCTGTTTTTACTTTCTTTTTCAAAATATGTTCAAACCTGCTATCCCTTTTAAGAAGGTTCTAAAATCAAACTGGCTTTAATATATTTATGTAAAAAATGTACATATCATACAATGGATGTAAACATGTTTGTATACAATAAAAGCAATCTTCCATTAAATTCAAGCGAAATAAGAAAATATAAATTAATATTATGTCATTTCTAAAACATAAGTTATCTATTTTTGTAGATTTTTAGAGCATGATAACTTAGATTAAATCAACAATATCATCTGCAATTTTAAGAAAAAGAGGAGAAAAAAATTTCTGCATCTATGATCATTATTGTGCATTATTTGGGAGGAATATGCAGTAGGAATTATGTGCTGTAATAAAAGCTACCCTAAAGTATATAATATATATATAGTATGTATACATATATAAAGGTTTAATAATAATTATAACATTAGTAAACAACGTATTATGAATGCATGAGGTTTACAACAAATGTTACTATTATAAGATGGACGCATATAAATTTAAATTGATTGTTTATTTATCGCTGTACTAAAGAGATATTAATCGGAATAAATGCATAAAGAATTATTACAAAAAATTAAACATATGTTAATTTTTTAAATGTAAGCACATATCTGCAAATAAAAAGCTCTATTAAGTGTTCTTTTTTCTATTTTGGCCAGGTATCTGCGTAGCAAATTCATACATGCACACACACACTGAAACACACAAATGACTCTGCAAAGAATAGAAAAAAAAAACCATCACACCCTGGGACAAGAAAATTTTTTTCTCTCATTTTTTTTTATTGTAAACCAACAAAAATATGAAAGGGACATTTTTCCTGTACCTGACTGGAGAGAGAAGTGAATGCAGAGTCAAGGGAGAAGGAAAACAGAGAAGGAAAAAAAAAGAATCAGAAATCTCTGTACTCACAGTTCTTTGGATCAGTTTCATCGAGGCAGGAACTAGGAGATCAATTATTTCAAGAAATACGTAAACATGAAAAAAAATTTGTATGCTAAAAATAAGAAGCAATCCTAGGTGAAACGCGGGGTCCTACTTGGTGTATAGACTAGGTGTTACGAAAGAATCTTTTTTTTAAGTCATTTAAAGTGAATGTTGAACTGGAGTTCTAATTCCTAGCGATGTACGGGGTTGTTCTGTAAGTGCAGTGCCGCGGGTTCCACTTTGCCTGTAGAGGGGGGGAAGTAGGGATGCCTCAGGGTTACCAAGACCGGGCACGGAGGAAAATCGCCAGCTTGGCGTCGGAAACGGTCGCCGTTGCCAGGTGACGGGCATTTGCATTAGCTTTACGCCGCTCCAAAGAAACAAATACCCGTGATTTTTAAGTACTGGTGGGGACAGTACAGGTGTCAAATAAATCAGAAAAAATCCCCTGCCTCCAAAAACGGATCTCCGAATTTCGGGAAACCCAGTGGAGTAAACAAAAATTAGAACACATATTAAAATTAAATCTACTTTTACAAGCAGGGCCCGAAACAGGCAAATTTGGGCCCAGGGCCTGCTAAACAACCCTCTCTACTCTTCTTTCAAGGAAAAAAAATAGTTTATAAAGGAGGATACAAACGAATATTTTTGGAGGAAAGTTTATATTCATTTTTTATGTTTTTATACCTTTGTAGTACAGTCGAAAGCCAAAAATCTGTAAATCCTCAAGAATGTAAACTGTAACACTTGCCATTAAGTTTTTATATAAAAAATAAAATAAAATAGCAGAAATAAGATTAACAAATAAGAGCTATTCGTAGATTTTAAGACAAAATAAATAAGAGAAAAAATGATAAAATAATAAGATTCTTAAGCAAATAACCATTGTATCTAAGTTTCAGACATATAATAAAAAGTGCTGATATTTCTTTATAACTGGCCGAAATTTTTAATTTCTGACTCATTTATATTATATAATATATAACTAGCATATAGCCCATCATATGACGGGATCAGTAAAATTTTTAATATTCCAGAACTGTTAAGTACCCAATGAGGCAGGTAAAAAATGGTTTGTTTTTTGGCTGAGAATTATCTGGTTCACTCTCAATAATTTATTTATCGTCATACTCCTCTAGAGTCTCCCGATCCTGTAATGCAGTTTAGAATCACGTTGAATTCATTTAGTCAAACCGTGTGGTTATGTATAATAAACAAACACACAAACGAACAAACTTCTTAATTTCCAAATATATATAAATTAAAAGTTAGATATTTATTAGTCCGTGAAATAGACTCCTAGACTTATCATGAAAAGAATTTATTGTTAATACCGGTGGTAAAATTTTCATTGCAACCAAAAATAATCGATGATTCAATTTAAAATTATCACGTATGTACCTAATCTATTATTGAAGCCAAATATAAAAGAAAATCATTTACGTAATATCTAAGTTCAGTGGTAAAAGATATTCTAATAGTGTAGACGATATTTAAATAGTTTAAAATATGAAATGATTAAATGAGATGGTTAAAGGAATGACGTCACAATGCTAGAAAAAATTGTTATTTTTCCTATTTATTAAGTGGTAAATGGTTAAATTTAATCGCCTGCTCTTAACCGGGGAAAATAGGACTTGAAATAACGGCATTAAACTCTCGAAAAGGGGCGATGGGGTGGATTTCGAACGTTTTAAAGACGACAGTATTTTTTGCTGTGATATGTAGCCTATTTATACAAATTTATTTTAGAATCGGATCGATAGTTTAGGAGAAGATAAACTTTATTCGTTTTGAATGGATGCCTCTATCCATTCCAGGTCCAACCGCTTCATAAATTTGTGGACAGATAACTTAGGCTATTATTATATAGGGGATAAATGCTTTTTTCCTTTAATATTTTGTAAATTAATTTCTTAATGATTCATATTATAAATGTCGAATGAAATCAACTGTCATTCCAGTATTATGTTTCTTTAATGACTGAAAACCATGATAATTTTTTTTATGTATGCTATGAGCTATTTATAAATAAATACTAAAAGTTTAAAACGAACATTTGATAAGTTTAATGGTTTTTAATAAGAGAATAAAATCTGCAATAATAATTTTTAAATCAATAATCCTTTTCTTTATAAAAAAAATTACAATTTTATAAAAAGTTATTTTTGTTTTATAAAAATCCATTATTGCATAAAACAAGATACATTAAATTTATGCTTACTCACCTTAATTTATAAAAAATTTAAGCAAAAAAAATTGAAATACAATTTACAAAGTGATCTTTTTCTTGCTTTTATGAAAGCAAAATCATTGACAATATCATTAAAACCAAGTTTCGAAGTCATCTCATTTTCAATTGTAAGCAAAGGAAAAGCTGTTTTTATTCAGTTTCTAAATAAGATTTCATGAAATATTACTTGAAGAATTAACAAAAAACATTTTTAAAAATTTTGTTAGTTAAATTATTTAAAATTTAATAATTAAGTACCAAATTTTAGGGGGGCCCTAGGGCCTAGGCCAAGTCGGCCTGTGCTTTAATCAAGCCCTGTTTACAAGACGACCGAAAGGAGAAGTGGATAGTAAACTTTGATGAACATTGCACTTAATTACGTCATAAAGTAATCCTGAAAATATTTTCTATGTTTGGAATACGAAATAATTGAGTGAAGCAGAGAGACAAAAGAAGGGAATAACTATGTACAAGGCGTTTCAAAAATGACAGGTCTATTTGAAAAATCAATAAAGACTAAACGGACAGTAATAGAAATACACAGTTTATTGCAATAGGCTTGGGACAATAGTAAATTTTCAGTCAGACAATCTTTCAAAATTATTTACAATATTCCACAATAGATGGCGCTGCAGTCTGAAAAATCTAAATTACGACATTTGTCTGTGGGGACTCAACCAGGATAAGACCATGTAGACCGTCACTATCCAGAAGCAATTGAACAACTGGAACAGTACATCTGTTCTGCACTTGAAGCCATCCCGCCTGAGACGTTGATACGGGTTTCTTATAAATTCGTTCTGAGAATACGCCATATTATTGCTGAGCCGGTTGGATATCTGGAAAAAATCGTAGTTTAGAATTTTTCCAAACTGCAGCGTCATCCGTTGTGGAATATTGTAACTCATTTTGAAAGTTTGTCTGGCTGAAAGTTTACTATTGTCCCAAGTATATTGCAATAAACTGTGTTTCTATCACTGTCCGTTTAGATTTTATTGATTTTTGAAATATACCGGTCATTTTTAAAACACCCTTAAATAGCAATATTTTAAAACGCAGAAAATGTTTGTCTGGTATATGAAATTGTAAATATTTGTTCTAGAGTAAAGTACAATGAGTAATATTTTTATATATTAACTGCAACATAAAACCATCTTCCGTATATTTGAGACGTGAAATTTTTTAATTATGACGTAGAGGCAGAGCAAGATTCAGTTTTATATGAATTATTCATAATTGCTCTATAAAAATATCTTTTACATATTTGGGATGTGAAATGCAATTATGTCCTGTAAAGAAGAAAAGATTGCAAAAGTTTGATTTAGAGCGCGACAATCGACCTTTCTGCTATAAAACGAATTATAACACCGGGTATGATTTAGCTTGGAGCGCTGCAGTCTCCAGCTTTACTACTAAAGAGCTAACAGACTGGGGCCTACTTCTAAGAGCCGTTTCCAACGGCTGCAAACATCTAAGTCTAGAGTAGGATTCGAAACCATGAAATACGGTAGTGAAGAGCAGCGCAGTACACACTCTGTCATCATTGGATAATGAGACGGGGACAATCCGAACGGCTACAAACCTTCATGCCATTTACTGTACGGCAAGGCAAAGCCTTATAAGGTTATTATCCAGCACGGCGTAAAAATAGATAATTTTAGTTACTATACTCATAATAATATAAATAATTATATATATATATATATATATATATATATATATATATATATATATATATATATATATATATATATATATATATATACATATGCTTGTGTATGTATGTATGTATATGTATATATATATATAACTTATAACACAACATACATATATATATATGTGTGTGTATGTACATATGTTATATATATATATATATATATATATGTGTGTGTATGTACATATGTTATATATATATTTATTTATACACATTAGTATTTTCTAAATGAATAACAATCTTAGATTACAAAATGTTGCAAAAAATGTATCAAGTCTTCATAACTTACAAAAATTAATCAAAATATTTCTAATTTATTCTAACAGAATAGATTTGAAAACCAGTATTTTCAAAATTCACCCAGTTTCTACTCATTACAACCCTTTTTAAAGTTTGTTGATAATTTTCTTTGTTTTTATTTAAATTTAAAAGCGACTAAAAAATTCTACATCTTGCAAGAGAATCCCAAAGCATAGCTAACTGCCATATTTTCTGTAACAGACACTTACACCAATAAACTACCTCGCTTCTATCAACGGACTTCTGTAAGAGGCCACGTTCTTCCAGCTTCCTGTTTTGTTTCAACCCTGGATGGACAGGTCGAGTTTGTCACCCCCCTCCCTGAAAGGGATTGTTGGATTCTTTGTTCCGGCGGTGCAATTAGCATGAGGTCACACAAATTAAGCAGAGGCAGTTGCAACATTTTTAACAGTCGTTGGAAGTCATTTTCAATAACACCAACTTTGTTTCGGTGTCGTTGGGAGCGCTAAGGGCTACTTTTTTGCAACAAGGGCTAAGGAGACCGGGACCTACTGCTTAAAGCCGTTTCCTAACTGTTACGAACATCTATGCCACCGTGGGATTCGAACCCAAGAACTCCGATGCCGAAGATCAACACCCTAAACATTCGGTCATCTTCCGGTGACTATGCTTATGGAATTGCTCCTCTTTGGTGAAAGACATTGGGGGTGGTACTACATGAATACTAATCTATGTATACGATCGAGGAAAATTAGATGTCCAGAACGTAATCTGTTTTTGTAATCCCATTGGGAATCTAATTTGAAAAACTTTTTACCTCTAAAATTAAAAAGAACCACATAATTGAAAGAGTTATGTCTCTTCCGGACGATATCGATATCTAAAATGACGTCTATCGACAGAATATTCGAAATGAATCTAGCCCATTAGAAAAAGAAAAATTCATAATATTCGAACATACTTGCAACAGTATCAATCTCCACTGTTTGTGGACGGCTTATTACTTCATAATGACATAACAAGTGGACGTAAACACCTTGATCAGAATAAGTAAATCGCCGCCTTGGTCTGTTATGGTATGAGTCGGTAACTGCAGTTTCCAGCCTATTCTTAACGACAACAGGCGACTCTGCCAAAAGTAGGATTGGATCCAACCAATTCCAAAACTAAAGTTTGACTACGTATCAGTGTACTGATCAACATATAGAAAGCAAAACGAATGCATAAGCCGAGGGAGGTCAATCAACAAAGGTTGTACCACGTTTCTGTACCTGCTCGCCTATTGTTACTGGAGCAGGTATCGTGGGTTCGCTGAAAGCCTGTCATGCCGACAATTAATTACTGCAGCGACTCAATCCTAGACTCAATATTTATCATTTTACAATTATTGAACATATGAACATTGAACATTGTTAACCACAAACATGGCTGAAAACCCCCGAGTATAACCCAATAGTGCCCACGGCCTGCAACTCTCTCCTTCGATTTCAGCTCTGTTCTAAGAATGTCCGTTCTCTATCGTTCCGAGCTGGCATCTCCCCTCCGCTGTTTTCGAGGGCCGGGATGGAATCCCCCCTTCTCTTGGTCAGGCTTTCACCTCCCTGGAAAAATGTCCATCTTCTCCTCCGCAGCTGGCGTATGCGCGGGTGGCATCCTTCCCCCTCCTGGTGATCTTTCACCTCCCTGGGGTAGTCGCTTTTCTATCCTCTCTCGATGTGTCCGTCTTCGGCCGTAAAAAAATGCAGGTGTCCATGTAACACATACACGAGCCTTGAGTCTAGTATTACACAGGGACCCATTGAAAGACCTAGAGAGGTATCGTTAGAATTTGGTGGCACTGCGACAACGAATCTATTTTACGTGCCTCAGATGCCATTAACTACCACTGCCGATCTTGCCGCAAGCCTCGAACCCGCAAACTTGTTCCCGCATTATTCGTTACATGGAAGTAGATGCAGACTGCAGATTACAATCAGAAATTTAATTACACAATTATGTATCACAAAAGAGCTAAAGATAAAATTACAATATCCTCCGCCTAAAAGGTTGAGTTATGCGTTATTTTGAACTATGCATAAGTAATCAGGCCAAATCAGTCAAAAATACAAGGAGGAATGGGCAAAATGGACATTTAAAGATTTAAAATTAAAGTTTCCTTGTTTGTACGTCGAAACTTTCGATGCATAAACTAATAAAAATGGATTTAAGTATTTTTAAAAAGGGTATATAATTGAAATCAGAACACCAAATTTTTCGCATGTTATAATAATTCTTCTACTGCATGCAAGGTAGTAATATACACATTCCAAATAGTTTTCGAATCTGTCACAGTTTTTATGTGTCGTGTTAAATATGAGAATAAAATTAGAGGTTTACGAGAGCGAAGGAAAAAATTCCATCTCTTGAGTAATATGCAGCAGAAAATATTTTTCGATCCTCCCAACCCTTTAATAATAACCCTCTAATCGGCGAAGTGATTATAGTGAAAATGCACTTTTTAGTGTCAAAAGAATGAAGTGTACTTTATCATAATTATCTTTCTAATTATATGCGAGGGGAAACGAATGTAGACTTGTATGTGTATAAATTGTAGGAAAGAAAAACAAGTGATGATTAAAGCCTCATTCTAATAAATAATTTGTTATAAAAACAAAGATTCTTTACAATAGAAGTAATAAATAGGCACTTGGATACATTCGGATGACTCTTGAAAAAGAAATGTAGCAAAAAAAAATTATTTAATAATTTTCTAACTGCGATATATATATATATATATATATATATGGGAGTTTTGTGTATGTAGGTATCTCTGTGTATATTAAATTTTACAGAATCGAGAAAGACGGCGGGCATGCACCACGTTATTACACCCTATTTCTAAATTATAAGGTTACAATTAACAGGAACAGAGTCACTCGCGTCCATAGACTCCTCAAGCTATAAAAGTTCTTTAGGTGGTGCTGACGGAGTCGCAGCATCGAAGCCGAGATCAGTTGATCTCTGTAGGGCGTTAGGATAGCTGTCTATTTTGTATCTTTTAGAAAAAATAGTGAAGTTTATTGTAACTATCCTGTACATGACCCGAGCAAAAAAAGAACGGAAGGTGACCTTTCGCAGCAGACAATTATGGTTAGCGGTAGGTAGACACGCGTGGTCCGAACAAAGCCGTTCGTGTACCCGGTTTCCGACACAAAGTAAAGACAGTCACTCCAATGGAGGTAAATTAAGAACTGTCAGTACGCCGGAGCCAATGTGTCTACGCCTTTATGATGTCTATTGCCGTCAAAAGATAATAATTATAATTCGAGTGACGGTGGGTCCCCAAGTTAACGTCAGCTGATCCCGTCGGGTCGGTTGACCTCAAGATTACATCACCCTGGGTTCTGGAAGGTTCCGGAAGATCATGCGAGGGGCCACCGGGACCCCTACATAAAGAGATTGGCTAAGCCAAGAGAGGAGAAGTTTGGAGGTGATTTTTTTTTGTGGATCACGAGCAGCGTCCACTTGTCTCTCTGAATTGCCGGAGCTCTCTTTCAGAGACCGCCAAAGTCTTTGCTTTCTGCTAAGAAATCGACCTTCGACTTAGGAATCTCATTCCCGCTATCTGAAATAATTTTTTTTTCACTTCATGATTTGAAGTAGGTCGCAGAGAGTGACACTTGCTCTCATTTTGGATCATCCTGCAACCTGCGATTTTCCATGAACTCCAGTGCGTTACGTACTCTGAGCGTTTTGAGTCTCAGTTCAACTGTTCGGATCATCAGACCGGTAGATTAAAGTGTCCGAGTCCCGTACCGGCACTCATTAGCGAACTGTTCCTGTGTTACTAGCTTCACCGTACCCACGTATGGTATATCTTTAACGTTTAGCTCAGCACGAGACCCAGAAGAAATTGAATTAATGAATCCTGTACATAAAAGTATATAATTATTCCCATTAATAAAGCATTTACTCAAGAGTAAATCGAGTTTCAGCCTGTATCTTTGACGGCCTCACCTATTCAATACTTCACAATACACTTAGGTTCATGATATTCCACAATGTATTCGGCAGAAAGGATTTGGGCATTGATAAGTTCATTTTCAGCTTCTAACATTCAGCGGCCTTTCATACCAATTACAGCTTTGACGTCTTGGCTCAAAAAGAAAATTTCTCTTCTAGGAACATTTCATTCCTTAAATAAAGATTTGAAGGAAGCTAAAAATCTGGAAAGAAGTCCATCCATAGGTATGTGTGTTTTTTCTGAGTTAAATTGAGTAATGAAACTTTTTCTTTCGCTCTAAATCAGTTACGGTTTTCAACGAAGAATATGATCCAAAACTATCGGAGGGAAATAAAAAGCAGTCGAAGCTAGAAATATCGTTGTTTTCTCCAAGAGTGTTACTGTGGAACGTCATTTTTTTTTACAAAGTTCTTTCATTGTTTAAAAAAAAATTTGCTTTTCAATTTTGTAATTCCCGATAACTTCTCAAATATTGCTAAGAGTTGATAGATATTCTCCAGTGGATAAAAATTTATGCATTTTAAATTCTTTTCTTCAAAATCTTTTCATTCTGTACGAATGAAAACATGTTGATGTCACTCAACAAACATGACTACTTTATTATCTAATTGATTTGAAAAATATGGATTATTTATCAAGTTCAGAAATGGGGAATTTTTCTCGATGACTGTACTAGTTAAAGGATGTTTTACTATTTAGAGGCGCCCAGTGTGCCACTTGTTATAATTCTTTTAAAAATTATATTAAGCTCCTATCTAGGCAAAAAAGTTTCAATTAAAAAATAATTCTTTGTCATCTTTCCACAATTCGAGAATTTTTGATTTTGTGTAAAGGTTTTAAGGGACATTTTGTTTTCAAAATTCAGTTTTTGTAGGGTCTAGAAGAATAGCTTGTTACTTTTTTAAACTGGTATGTTTAGAGAATTATATAGTCTGGATCAGTGGCGTACGCAGAATTTTATCAGGGGGGAGTTCGTAATTTTCAAGGGTGGTTCCATAATTCTAAAAAATAATAGCCCGCATAAATTCTACCAAAAATTTTATTTTTGTAATTTTGTCTGAGTTCAAGGGGGCATGGGTTAAACCCTTAACCCCCCTTGCGTACGTCCCTGGTCTGGATTAATCAAAAGAGACGATAGCGTTCGTCATTCTCAAAATAATGATCTCGCATGCTTTGAAAAATCAGTTTTTTATTGCGTCCCAACTTCATATTCAAATATAAGAAACGAAAACTCGTATGCCAATTTATGCCACAACCAAACTATGCCATAACTAACAATTGATCTTTTTATAACTCATACCCGTCACCTAAAATTAAAATTTTAATTTATTTATAAGAATCATAAACTTACGATTAGTTTATGTTTGGGGGAAAATCTTGATTAGAAAATGTATAATGTCAACCCATTAACATAGAGCAAATTTAAAACTTTCTTGTTTGCTTCAACCTGCATTACGTGAAACGAAGTTAAGCCTTAACAATTGTTAAGCATGACTGTTTCATGGGAAAAAAATTACGAGTGATAGAATATTTTCAAGTGACTGCAAAACGAAACTGTCGTGCGAAAAAGATGTCAGTATGTTCGACTCCTATGATAAGGTCTTTGCATTCGTCAAGGTAGAGACTAACAAAAAGTAATTTTGAAAATATTTAAACTTTTATTATTAAATTATTAGTATTAAATTATTATTATATTATTATTTTATTAATATTTATTAATATTCAATTTTTATGCTTTTGTGATACTTTTCTTTAAAAAAAAAAAGAAAAAAAAAATTTTCAAGTACTCTCACAACTGCGGAAGTTATGATTGAGACATCAAAGAAAAATTCTATGAAAATATTAAATCCTTTATTTTTCTTAGACTATTTTTATTTCAAATTTTCACTGGGTCAAAGGATACTCAAAAATTGAAACTTGTATATTTTCAGAAATTGAATATTTTTTTTTACTTATCTTAATAACTTTTAAAATATCTGGAGTATTTTACAGCATAATTTAAAACTTGACAGTGGCTTGAAGCCAATTCCGAATGGCTATGACCATTCACAGCGAGATCCAAGCCTGTGAACTTAATCATCGGAAACAGCCCCCAATCGATTCGACTAACTTACCTTAAGAAGCCCTATAGTGGCTATACTAGCCAAGGAGGGAAAATTTCCGATTATTTTTTAAAAGCTAAAAGTACCTTAAAAATAAGAAAAACATATTTCACTAAAAACAACTTTTTTTTTAAAAAAAGGAAGACATTCGAATGGACTTCAGAACAGAACGAACTGACACGAATGAAGATAAATTCCCTTTGTCCTAAAATCTCATAAACTCAACACAGAATTTACTTTCAATCAAATTAGAGGAAAGAAAAAATATTGTCTGACACGTAACACGGGAATAGAAGCTTTCCGACGAGAGAACATAGGAATGATTTCGAACAGAATCGTGTTTTTAAGAGGGAGGAATTCGTGTTTTAATAGAAGACTTCTGTTCCGACTTCACCTGCTTTTATTCGTGTTTACGCACTTATATGGCAATAGTCGACATTTTTAAAAAGGCGATCTTCTGTCGACGTATTTAATATACTTTAATATTTATTAATAACATACTAGAATTTAGAGATCGTAAGTGTGAATAATATTCTATTGGTATCACATATTTTATATAAAAGAAACCTTCAACATATTCGTCTATAAAATAAATTTGTGATAGTGTAAATCGATGAAAGCATTGTTAAAAAAATACGGGTTCATTTTTTATATAGAAAATAACAAATCACCCGTATTAAATAGATTATAAGTTGACATATGCTATAACATAAACGTAAACTTGGGATCTTATGTCTATTCCCCATAATGGTCCATTATTGACCACTTCATTGCTGGCCTAATGGCAACCTTGGTGCAATGGACCACGCTGGGCCATTCAATAAGCCGAGTGTGTGGATGCGTCCCCTACCTACTACGCAATTTAGTAGATCATGGTGACCGTCTGATGCTTGGAGGAAAGCAGTTTCCGAGGCCATTCTCTGCCAAGGCCGTGATCGTCTGCCACCGTCGGCCTCGATGAACCATAGCCCCTCCACACACTGGTAATGGCTTGTTGTGGACCATAGTGTGGAAGGGTCTTTACAGCATTCACCACTGTCAAACCGCAGATATATGTTAGCTGTTTTATTATGAAAGTATCGTATAGGTCGCTAGTATTACTCATTTGAAGGACAAAAATCTTATCCCGTAGTCTAGCGGGTCTGCACCCTCCCCAAAATATTTGCAAAGTATGCATTGCAAGATTTTTTTTTAACACTAGAAAGACTGAAACTTAGCATATACCTATATTGCCCCAAGGCAGTCAAAATGACTGCATTGGGAAAGAATAACTAATGTGTAAAGAAATTTGTTTAAAATTAATTTTAAATATTTCTTATATAATTTACAGTCATACAACAAGTTATTTGTAAGTGTTAACAATAGAAAAAATTACTTTACTTGAAAAAAATATAATTTATGAATTATTTGTACATTTTAAGCAAATGAAGATGGAAATCTTTTTATGTGTACATGTTCCGCAAACATACTTTTCACAATTTGTACACACAATGTGTTAAATTAACGACGCAAACTAATGAAAATTAACAAGGAATAATGATCCTAATATTATTAAATAGTTTACAGTTTTGTTTGCCAGATAAAGTTCGGACAAACAATGAAAGGTATCCCTTTTTTATTTTATTTTTAAAAAAGGTGGGGGGTAATTTAACATATAGTTGACCAGTCACGAGTTAACTCGTGTTTTATGCGCGAACGTTGCTGACCGACCACGAGTAAACCCGTGATTTTTTTTTTCATCACTGTTGTTTTTCTCTGTTGGCGACCATAAGTGTTGATCAGTACAACACAAGCTATTTCTCTTGCTTATAAGACCCGCCAAATCTTTTCTTGTAAAAAATATTTAATAATTAAAAAAATTTAAAAAAAGCGATGACGGAACGTAATGAAGAATCTTTCAATGAATTATACGCGGATGCTTTATCTGACTGTCCGATTAATTATGAATCCAATTGTGGTAATAGCCTGTGACATGAGATAAATTTTCAGTAAAATTGCTGGTCAACTATGTGTTAGAGTGTTCGACCGTATTTGAGCGACAAAGGAGACATAACATAGAAATGTTACCATGCTTTTCGACTTCATATTTGTGTCAAGTAACATTTTCCACATTAATCAACATTAAAAACTAAAATAAGATCGACATATTTATAGAAAGAAACAAATTCTTGTGGTATGGCGTTTTCTACGAGAACGAAAATAACAAAAAAAAAAAAGTAATTTTCTCCTACAGAAGAGTTAGAAACATTTATGAGGGATGAAAGGTTTGAAAACGAATTATGTATCACAATGTAGGTTTACTCATTTCACTGATTTCTATTATTTTTACTAATATCTACTAATTATAAATATTAGACTTCGTACATTATTTTGGTATCTCCGGTATTGGTAGAAATACCGACAGAGACTTCGCAAACAATTTTCGATTAAACCTTCGCTTTGGATGAAAACGCTATAACAAACATTTCTCAACACTCGAAGCACACACACCTGTTAAGCCCTGAATATCTCAAAACAAAAAAAAATCGACGCAGTTGCGAAACAGCTGTCATACCAACACAAGGTGAATTGATAGAACGAAGGATAAAATAATTTCGGGTACACGTTCTATTCAGATTTCATGGTTGTTAAAATCAGGAATGTCCTCAAGTTTCTATTTGCTTTCCAATGCCGTATTACGGTAGATTTTAGAGATTTTTCCAAAATGTTCTTGAAATACTGTCTATCGGTCCATTCAACTGAATTGTTTTAGTTAGAATGGGTTTTAGATTGTTGAAATATTTTTTATAATAAATTAATGAATTATTTGTGTAGTTGTAGCGTGATCTAATGAATCGTCCCCTATGCTCAATATATTTACAGCATTTTAAAAATGCATTAAATTACTGACTAATATAAATATAAAACAGACGTAAATTATATATTATTGACAATCTATGGCATTTGAAATCGTTCCATAGTTATTTCATTAGTTTCGTCTACGGATCAAAATGACTTTTAACCGAAGTTCTAGCGTTAAAGAAACTTATCCAGGTGTAAAAATAATGTTGTTACGTTGGCCTAGTGTTTGAGAAAGAAGAAATTAAAACTCACCAAAACACACATGGACAAATATGTCTTGATTAAATAATTTTATACAATTAAATGCCTAAGGAATACAACTGGAATCAATTTATCATTTGTAGATATCGAAGACTGATCTCGACTCGGCGTCGGCCCCCCAAAATAATGGTGTCTCTCTTCCTTTATCTCGCGTCGCTCCAAAAAATGTCTATCCCGCAAGCAGCCGATACCAGCAGCGTTCACCCTCTTCTCTCCTCTGGTAACAACCTTGTCCTCTAAAAAAATACGACTGTCCAGCGGAAGGTCCACTCCAGAATGGAGGGGTCAGAATCCCGAAAAACCAACGGCTTCTATTGGTCGGGAGAAGTCTGAAGTTTCTTCTAGTTCAAATCGTTCCTGTTCTGTATGTCTTTGACGATGGCTCACGGGAAGAAGTAAAAAAACTGAAATGAATGTAACTGATTGTTACACCAGAAGATCCATCCAAGACGGATTCAGAAACTAGCACAATCCCTGTAAGCAAATTTGCGAAGATAAGCAAGTTTTGGTTTGGAGAGCGACGGTCTTCTTTTGCAACAAGAGGGATCATGAGACATGGGACTTACAGTTTAAAGCCAATTCCGAACGGCTAAGAACATCCATGCCACAGTGGTATTCGAAACCACGGACTCCGGTACGTTCCAAACCAAACCTGAAAGTTGCTTATCTCTGGAAGTCTGTTGACTGAAGATGAGATACGAGAGGTACGTGTTTGATTTGAATCTGGCCCTTAGACTGGCAGAAGGGTAACTAATGCCCACCCCCTCCTCCTCCATAGATGGGTGTATGAAACGCCGACGTCTGTTGCCAAAGTTTGTGAGTGAGATGGGTTCTAAACGCTATCGTTTCCTTTATTCACTCCCACAATTTAATACGATATCCCCATTTACATGTCGAAGTACAGTTATCTCCATTTTACCAGGCAAAGGGGAAGTTATCAAGAGGGTCGGAGGTTTGCACAAACCACGATTTCGATTCTACTTTTGGCAGGGATGGCCGTCAGACGTCACGTGATCATCTCATTGTTCCATATATTGTGCTTCTATTACACAATGCACCATCTGCATTGCGTTTTACTTATTTATAAATCACATTAAATTATGAAAACTTTAGAGATAGTAAAGAGGGCACGAAGGAATTAGTTCAATCCGTTAACCTGCCATCACCTGTTGCAATGGCATTTGTGAAAATTTTTCAATTGCAATTTTTGTAACTGTACTTTTGGCAGCAGCGGTGTCGGACATTTTGAAATCGAGCGCCATCAAACGCAAGGAATCACGGAAAGAAGGTTTGTAATACTAGACTCAAGACTCGAGTTGGTGTTACATGGGCACCTGCATTTTTACGGCGGTAAGAGCGAAGACGGACCCATAGAGACAAGCCCTACCCCAGGCAGGTGAAAGTTCACCAGGAGGGGTAAGGATGCCACCCCCGCCGTGCCAGTTGCGGAGGAGAAGATGGACATTTTTCCATGGAGGCGACAGCCTGACCAAGAGGGGGGATTCCACCTCGGCCCTCACCAACAGCAGTCGAGGAGTTGCCCGCTTGGAACGGGATAGAATGGACATGCTTGGAGGAGAAAGCTGAAACCGAGTGAGGCTCCCGCAGAGCGCTCGGCATATTTTCGTATCTTCGGTACGTTTCTACTATAGATGCGTTGTTCCTATAATAATGTATAATTTTCATATGTTCGATAATTGCAAATAATACATACATAATCCGGTATAGGGTCTCTAGCAGGGGTCGGCAACCTGTTTGTCCTTAAGGGCGCAATACTAAATTTGAAACTCACCGAGGGCGCATATTTTACAGATAATCAACAGGTATAAATAGGCATTAAAAAAACAGATTTTTTATAACTTTTTTTTGTTGGTGTCACACCTAATGATACATAAAATTCAGTGTGAAACTTGAGTTTTTTGCAACGTGTTTATAGCTGAAACTATTTTTTTTTATTTTTAAATTTTTCAAAAAGTGAATCCGCAGCTTCTAACATGGCTTCTTTCACTAATTCTCCATCCGTAAATGGTTTTTTATTCTTAGCTAGCAAATGCGATATTTTATATGACGCGATCTTTGCTGCTTTATGTTGTTGCAGTGGTTTAGTAAAAAAACTTTGCTGGTTAGTTATTGAACATTTTAAAGAAATAATTTTTTTTTTCTAATTTCAGAGTTCATTGGATAGTCACTATCAAAATTGGTATGAACGGTCTTAAAATGTCGTTCAATATTACTTTTCTTGGGAATCGCAACACTATTATTACACAACAAACAAATACACTTCCCTTTGTAATCAACGAAACAATATAGATGTTCCCATTCATCGTTAAAATAATATGTTCTTTTTCTTTTACATTTATCCATGAAGGGTTTTGAAAGAAAAGAATTATTTCGGATTACTTGGTAGTTTTAAATGCACGGTCTACGCGTGGTCTATTCGAAATACGATCACACACTAACAAAAAATACGTGCGTGTTATTAGATAAGCTCAAGGTTAGCAAACTGCTAATCTATGCACAATCCTAAACTCAACTGACTACTTGCTGTATATCGCCGTTTGACAAGAGTAAGTAAATCGCTCTGGCTATCATACATTTACATTAGTCCAGCGAGGGCGCATTAAAAATCGATCGGGGCGCCATGGCGCCCGCGGGCGGCGCGTTGCCTACCCCTGCTGTCTATTAGCAGACTTAAGAAAATTGTTATAAGCAGTACAAAACGGATAGAAAGAAGGACACAATACATTATTAAATGTAATTAATTATAGAAATAAATTTTTCTAAATTCTTTTTCCAAGTATATTAATTTTCCGATATTTAAAATGTAAATTTAAAAAAGTTTTTCATAAAAACTATATTTTGAAATAAATCATTTCATGAATCTTTTTATAAATAAAGAATTAAAAAAATTAAATTTTCTATTTAAATAGATGATTTAAAAAGAAAATTAATAAAGTCAAATAATAAAAATTTAATTTTGGTACATTAATAAAAAATTTAACTTTTAGATATTATTTTTTCTGTTAAATACAATTATAATTTGTTTTGGAGTGCTAATTACTTTTCGCAACATTCTAAATAAAACCGGGATACAGTTATGCTAATTAAGTACGAAATCCATGCCACTGTAATTAAAGATTAGAAGAACATAAATGGCCATTTTCGGCTACTTAAAAAGTGTGAACGAAATCTAACCGTAATAAGTATTCTTTTTTTATCGTATTGCCGTTTCCACGAGATTAACATACGCGATACTTTAAAAAGAAAAGTTACCAAACATATCAAATTTAGAAAGCACACTCTAATTCGGCCATCCATTATACAATCTATATTATTAAATCTGCACTTTAATAACGTAGTATTTTTTTAATATTATTGCTCGTATAAACATTTACACTTCTAAGATTATGCATAATTGTGATCTTAAGATAGTTTTTATTACTATTCCTGAGGACAAAAAATTAGCAATTTTTAAATTTTTTGCTAATGAAGATATTATTAGCGACAAGTTTATAAGTTTGTTTTGCAAAAAGCGATGTCTCTCGCACATTACCAATAAGAATTTAAGAAATCTGATAGAAAAAAGATTAAAATGAATCTTTTACAAAAACTGGCCAATTAATTTTATTTAATTCTATTTTGTGACACAATACTAAAAACAAATGCTATTCAAATAATGGAAAAAGTTCACAAACATTTCATTTACCTTTTAAAAAGACGCAAAAATTAAATGAACATCGAAATTTTTTTTTAGTAATATAATAGCTTTGAAAAATAAATTCATTTTCAAGTGATATATAATTATTAACAGTGAATTTCAACAATAACGATTGAAACAATATACGATATGCAAAATGGTAAATTTTGTAAATTCACAGTATACATTTCAAAACAAATGAAAAAAATTTTATATTTATGTTTGTATAGTATCCTTAAAACAAGAATTGTTATACATAATAAAAATAATATAAATTTGACTGCTACAATTCTTCAAAGAAGCTAAGATAAAGGTTGTAATAATGTCTATTTTTAAAGTCACACTTTTTGTATCACTTTACATTTAGCAATTTAGAGGTTGAGAAATAAAGGACTGCAGAATGCGTCTGATCTATTTTGACTGTCAGAACTTTTAAAATTTCAATTTAGTATTAAGTTAAGATTTGTTTCTGCCCATATAAACAAACTGATGTAACAGCAAGATAAAATGGAATATCTTAGTTCAATAGAAATGACCTTATGCTTATCTGACGACTGAAAAGCATGGTGTGGTATTTTAAAAATAATGAAATACCACTATTGTTCATTCTATTTTATGAACAAAAGTCTATATAAAACAACAGCGATAAAAGAAAATAATGGGTTTCTTTTAATATTGTAATATTTTTCCAGTTAAAATGAGGTTCGAAAATGATCGTATTAACCTGTAATAAGATCATTAAAAATCATTTTTAACATACAAATGATAGAAAATCGGGATTTCGATAACAATAAACGATTGATAACATTTTCATATCATTATATATTTCACAGTACTCTGTCACAAGAAGAAGAAATTTTCAATGCGATGCCACAAAAATTCTGTCTCAGAATCAATATTAAACTGTAGGTTTAGGTTTTATGAGTCCTCTTGATACAAAATTTGTTCGTAGCACTCTTAACGGAAGACTTTATACTTATTATTGCAATATTTCGTTAACGAGAAACTATTAAAAAAATTCCGTCTTTATCTTAACCCATTGTGTGCGGGTCCATTTCGCAGCAGAATGGTACCGGGAGCGGGGGTTTTGCGCGCCCATTGAGTTATTCAGTTCAATCTCAATAGATCGAATATTATTTCAGTTTTTAACCCACTTTTCGGATTTTATATTGAAATATATAAGTAAATATATAAATAGACAAATAAACAAATATGTATATAAATACAAATATATGTATACATAACATATATATATATATATATATATATATATATAATTTTCGCAAGGATAAATAAAAAGTTAATTTTAAAATTAAATGGATTTTTTTAATCCACCTTCCCGTTCTGTGGTTCTGCATCGACTGACGTAAAACCTAGTTTTTATTTGTCTCCATTTTCCCAGAATCCATGTAGTAGACAAGAACATTCGGTTTCGTTTTACTGTATATACCGTTATTTCTGAACCCACAAATAAACCATGTTGTTACACCAATCCGTACTTGTACGTGACCCGCGCTCAAGTATTAATCGTCAGAAAACTTACTAGTACGTGTCCCGCATACAATGTGTTAACTGTCAGTGTTATAATAAAGCTACTCTCCATTTTCATATACGCTAAAGAACGCTGTCACAAAAAGAGGCAGAACTTTGTTTCGAATCACGACGCTCACAAGAAACTTCTCAGTCGTTCAGAATCAACATTAAACAGTAGGTTTAGGTTTTATGAGTCCTCTATATACATTTGTCAGTAGCACTCTTAACAGAAGAGTTAAATTACAGACTTTATGCATATTGCTGCAATATTTCGTAAATGAGAAACTATTAACACATTGTATGCGGGTACATTTCGAAGTATACTTGAGCTGAGAAATGTTTAACTGCGCTGCAGCATTGCGCTGACACACATTTTGTAACCTGTCACAACGATTTTAAATTTGGATATTTAGTATTAAGTTAAATCATTTAGTTTTCTGACTTCCATATCGACAAACTGCATGTAAGCGAGCAAGACATAAAATGGGAATACGCTCCTTCTCAGTTCCGAATAGAATGTGTTACTTTATGCTTATCTGACGACCTTTGACCACCAGCAAGGTGTGCGTATTTCTGAAAAATTCCGGGAACGTGTAACACCCCACTCCTTTGTTCATTCCCCATTTCCCTAGGTGGAAGAGGGGGAAGTCTCGGATAATCAAACAACAGCGATGGGAAAGAAAAGAATGGGTTTCTTTTAAGTACATTGTGAATATTCCTTTTCCAGTTAAAATGAGGTTCGAAAATTGATCGTATTAACCTGTATAACGATCCCATAAAGCAATCATTTTAACATACAAATGAATAGAGAAAATCGGGAACCAGTGATTTCGATAACAATAAGCGATTGATAACATTTTCATATTTCATATATATATTTCACAGTACGCTGTCACAAGAAGAGGGAGAAGAGTGGTTCGAATCGCGATGCTCACAAGAAACTTCTTAGTCGTTCAGAATCAATATTAAACTGTAGGTTTAGGTTTTATGAGTCCTCTTGATACAAAATTTGTTCGTAGCACTCTTAACGGAAGAGTTAAATTACAGACTATGCATATTGCTGCAATATTTCGTAAACGAGAAACTATTAACACATTGTATGCGGGTACATTTCGAAGTATACTTGTACTCGGAGCGGGCGTTTTGCACGTCCATTTAATTATTCCGTTAAATCTCAATAGATCTAAAATTATTTCACATTCTAAAATTATTTTTAACCAACTTTTCGGATTTTATATTGAAATATATGAAGAAATATATAAATAGAAATATATAACTAACAACCATAAGATTTTTTGTTTTCAAAAATCTATTTTTTAGTAGATAAATTTATAAGAACATCGTAAATATGAAAAATCGAATAGAAAGAGTAGAATATGGTTTTCATTTTTTCGAATTATGTTATATATAAACATTTAGACATTATAAAAAATGAAAACAGCAATCATAAAAGTAATAATGTAAAAATTAGTTTTTATTTATCTCCATTTTTCCAGAATCTATGGAGTAGACGAGAACATTCGGCTTCGTTTTCCTGCATTTACCGTTATTTTTGTACCCACAAACAAACCCTGTTGTGATACTAACCCGTACTAGTGCGTGACCCGCGTTCAAGTATTCATCGTCAGAAAAGGGACTAGTACGAGTCCCGCACTCAAGTATCAACCGTCAGTAAATGTACTAGTACGTGACCCACATACAATGTGTTAACAGAACTGTATTCTAAAGCTATTGCATTGTTCCCGACGATTATTACAGGAGGTTTTTTTTTTATTTTTCATAAAAGATCAAATGGAATAATAATTTTATAAACACATTCTTCCATTAATAGGCCCATTCTCAATTTTCTTATGGATGTCCTGGCCAATAACAATAATGGATAGTTAACAATGGCGGACAGTGGAACAAATTGGCCATTAACGCACTCAAAAATTTAATTAAGTCGAAGCGTTGCAACTCCAACTCGGAGGCAGTTACTTTGAACAAATGGCCATTATGAGATGAGAGAAACGAAACTCTTTCCAAATATTTAATTCTGCTCTTTATTTTAGCAGGGTTTTTTATTTCAAAGCTAACTGCAGATATCGGGTGATTCCAAATCAAGCACTCGATTGTTTCGTTTGCTTATAAATGGCGGTAAAAACAATTTCAAGGCTCGGGAATTTTTTTAGAGTCATTGAAAGACATTTTATGCTTTCAGCTTTCAGTTTATAAACATTAGGATTGTTTGTCTTTATGAAATAGTTTAGATAAAAGTATCTGTAGAGAATTTAAATAATTTTCTTATGTTATTTTGTGTCAGCATTTTATGAAATAGAGGTTTGGTTTGGACAGCTATGGTCTACTTTTTTGCAACTGAAGGACTAATGAGACTAAGACCCACTGCTCAAAGCTGATTTCAAAATGATTCGAACAGTAGGATTCAAACTTAAGTTACCGAAGAACAGCGAGTTACTTTATTCTCCACACAATCGTTCCATTAGACATCGCTCTTCAGAATAAGATACAAGAATAAAAATATGGATGACATTATTTTAGAATTTGAAAAAACCGAGTTTATACCTAAACCACTTCTCAATGGTAAAACAAAGTGAGTGCTACACTGCGATCTACCAAAGATTTCTGCACGAGCTACTAGCAGCTCCCAATCGACAATTTAACGATATCCCCTATGTAATAATAGTCTAAGTTGCTTGTCCGTCTGTCGTCCAATTTATGAAGCGAAAGGAGAGAGGCATCCATATTGGATTCTTGATGAGCTAGGGTTAGCACAATTCAAAGCCAGTAAAGTTTATCTTCTCTTAAACTATCGATCCCATTCTAAAATAAATTAGGCCGAACAATGGCCGATTGGTTAGGGTGCTGGCCTTCGGAACCAGAGTTCGTGGGTTCGAATCCCACTGAGGCATGGATGTTCGCAGTCGTTCGGAATCGGCTTTAAGCTATAGGTCCCGGTCTCATTAGCCCTAGTGTTGCAAAAAGTAGACCGTAGCACTCCAAACCAAACCAAACCAAACCTAAAATAAATTAGTATAAATATGTTTTATATCACGCCGAAAAGTACTGTCTTCTTTAAAACGTTCGATATCCACCCCTTCTCCTCTTTTCGAGCGTTTAATGCCACTATTTCAAGATATTATTTAATTCTATTTAAATTTATCAATTTATCACAAGATAAGTAGATAAAAACATTTCTTTCTATCATTATGACCTCATTCCTCTCATTTAATCATTTCTTATTTTAAATGATTTAAATATCGTCTGTTTTATATGCATGTTTTAGAACTGAACTTAGATATGACGTCAGTAATTTTCTTTTATATTTGGCTTCAATAATAGATTAGGTACTTAAGTAATAATATTGAATTTAATTAGATTATTTTTTGTTGCAAAGAAACTTTTATCCCCGGTATTGACAACATATTCTTTTCATTTAAGTCTAGGAGTCTATTTCGTGGACTCACAAATATCTAGCTTTTAAGTTATACATCTTTGAAAATAAAGAAGTTCGTTCGTTCGTGTGTTTGTTTTTTATACATAACCCCACGGTTTGTAATAGATTCGCTAAATTTTCGACATCATTCATATATACCGCAAAATAATCACTGTCAATATTAAAACCTCTGCTGTCCATCCTATCACGTAATAGGACAACATAAATTAAAGTTGGCAATTAACACGTTCCTAGATTTTTTTTCAGAAATACGTACACCTTGCTGGTGGTCAGCGGTTGTCAGATAAACGAAGGCAACACATTCTAATCGGAACTGAGAAGGAGCGTCTTTCCATTTTATGCCTTGTTCACTTACGTGCAGCTCGTCGACAGGGAAGCCAGAAAGCGAAATGATTTAACAATAAAACAAAAGATCGAAATTTTAAATCGTTAGGACAGGTTGATTATGATGACGAACCATTTATCAATGAGCTTCTTAGAAAAAATGGTAGACAGTCAACAATGGATCCATTTTTTTTTAATTATGCATACAATTCTTATTTTTCAAAGGATAATATACAATACATAAATATAAGGTGTGTTTTTTCATTTTGTTTTGAAATGTACGTGTGAATTAAAGGGGGGGGGCTCCACTGTTTTAACCTTTTCTTTCCATGAACCTTGCAGATATTTTCTGCAAATTTCATGGGAAAAAAAAGGATATTTTCTTCCACCCTGTTATATGTTTTATTTAGAAGGAATCTTGTTCGTAGTGGTTTTGAAAAATGGCACAAGACTCAATCCCCACCTGTCATCTACTTTAACCACCAAGAACATAACATTCATTAAAATTGCACATTCAATTAAAGAATAATTAAAACAATTAAATAGGAAAGATAGTTTGTGAAATGACATTAACAGTGACATTATTTCATATTATTGTTTTATCAGCAAAGTTCCTGTGTAGAATAAAAAATCGTCTGCTCATATTCAACAAGAGTCCATGAGAAGTAACAAGCGTCGAACTAGAAAAATATAGATAATATACAGAATTCCAAGAAATTTTTAAATCCAGTCAGAAAATATGTAATATATAAAAAATAATTGTTCCTAAGTTCTTTAAAATTCATCTATCCACGTTTTAGTTTTCTTAATCTTAGTTTTTCCAGCCACTCAAAATACAACATTTTGCCCTCTTTTGTGCTGGTAACAGATGTCTGCAACACAAGTATTACTATTTTGATTATATTTCTGTGTAAAATCGATTTCATTTTCCATTTTATTTCCAATGCATCCGGCAATACAGCTTATGTCCTACAGAGATCAAAAGAAAAACTGTAGAATTAGAAGAATAATGTAATAGAATATAACTGCAATAAAAGTACACGATTAAGCATTACTCAAAAAGAATGTATATGGATAAAAATCATTCATTAAAATGATAGAACAGGATCAAGTCTCCAAGTTATTTAACAATTTACACTTCTATGTCGAGAGTGTGACTCGACATCACTATATATCTCAGGTGCTCCTTTGTCGAGTCTCCCTCCAAGTTTTTCAAATCCAAATCAACAGACGTTAAAATAAATATACCCCAAGGAAGAACATAAAGCATTTTTTGTGTTTGAAGCGTACAATAGTGTAGATATTGTAACGATCCGTTACATGACCCGAGCGAAAGAAGAACGGAAGGTGACCTTTCGCAGAGGACAACTATGTTTAGCGGTAGTTAGACACGCGTAGTCCGAACAAAGCCGTTCGCGTACCAGATTTCCGACACAAAGGCAGTCGCTTCAGTGGAGGTAAACTAAAAACTGTCAGTACGCCGGAGCCAGTGTGTCTCCGTCTTTATGATGTCTATTGCCGTCAAAAGACTCTGATGATAATTATAAATCGAGTGACGGTAGGGTCCCCAAGTTAACGGTGCCGATAATGGATTTAGGATGGTTGGTTAGTTAGTTAACTTCAAGAACTTCGGCCACATCTGGAAACGCATCAGCTGATCCAGGCGGTTCGGTTGACTGCAAGATTGCGTCACCCTGGTTCTGGAAGGTTTCGGAAGAATCACGCGAGGGGCAACCGGGAACCCTATATAAAGAGATTGGCTGAGCCAAGAGAGAGGAGTTTTTGGTTTTAGATGGAGCTCGTGAAGAGTCCACTTGTCTCTCCGAATTGCCGGAGCTTGCTTTCGTTTAGAGACCGCCAGCTTCTCTGCTTTCTGCTAAGAAGTCGAACTTCGACTTCGGGATCTCATTCCCGCTACCTGTAATAAGTTTTTTTACTTCGTGCTCCGAAGTAGGTCGCTGAGAGTGACATTTGCCCTCATTTTGGATCGTCCTGCATCCTCTGATTTTCAACGAACTCCAGAGACATACTCTGAGCGTTTTGAGCCTCAGTCAACTATTCAGATCATCAGACCTGTAGTTTATAGTGTCCGAGTCCCGTATCGGCACTCATTAGCGAACTGTTCCTGTGTTACTAGCTTTACTGTACCTACGTGTGGTATTTTTATAATGTTTATCTCAGCACGAGAGCCAAGAAGAAATTGAATTAATGAATCCTGTACATAAATGTATATGATTATTCCCATGAAAACATTTACTCAAGAGTGAATTGAGTTTCAGCCTGTTTCTTTGACGGCCTCGTCTACCCTTACTCAATACGTCACAATATATCCGACATTTACAATTGAACTTGTCGCTTCATTTATTTATATAATTTGCTAATTTTTCTTTATTTTAAGTACCCTACCACTTTTTTTCTTTCAAGTGAAACACCTAAAATAGTTAGAGCTACTGCTAATAAAACTTAAATGTAATTTGAAGTACAAAGGGTTAAGCATCAGAAATCGACTGCTACCGAAATATTGTTGTAAAATTACAGCCCGACCAGGTTTCTCTGTCGTTCCAGTTAGAGCTGTATACTTTTATACTTGATCTTATCTTATTGTGTCAATTTTATTCATCTATATTCTTCTTGAGTCATGCCTAATTGTACAATTTTATTGCAGTTATTTTTATTGCATTATTATTATATTTCTATACTTTATTTTCGTTGACATCTGTATTGTATAAAAGTTGTATATCTGTATTGCTAGCTCCATTGAAATTGAACCTTTAATATCCTGAATTAATTTACCATCCACTTTCTTATTGCATTTTAGCATCATTAGAGAAGTTTTAATGGCTAATAATCATACAAAAAAGAAAATTAATTTTTACTGTATTTTAGTAGTTTATTTTGCAGCTGGTACTTTCTAATACCGACATATATTTTTGACTCTGATAGAAAATAAAACATTAAATTTTGAATAAAACAAATGAAATGCTTACCTGCGAAGTATAGAAGTTTCTAAAATATAATAGTACCCAATAACTGGTAATAAACCAATAAATTTACAAGACCAATAAATTTACAATCAATTGAACAAGACGGAGCTTGCTTCCGTTTAGAGACCGCCAGCTAAGTTGCTTTCTGCTAAGAAGTCGAACTTCGACTTCGGGATCTCATTCCCGCTACCTGTAATAAGTTTTTTTTACTTCGTGCTCCGAAGTAGGTCGCTGAGAATGACATTTGCTCTCATTTTGGATCGTCCTGCATCCTCTGATTCTCAACGAACTCCAGTGACGTACTCACTCTGAGCGTTTCGAGCCTCAGTCAACTATTCAGATCATCAGACCTGTAGTTTATAGTGTCCGAGTCCCGTACCGGCACTCATTAGCGAACTCCTGTGTTACTAGCATCACTGTACCTACGTATGGTATTTTTATAATGTTTATCTCAGCACGAGAGCCAAGAAGAAATTGAATTAATGAATCCTGTACATAAATGAATATGATTATTCCCATGAAAGCATTTACTCAAGAGTAAATCTAGTTTCAGCCTGTGTCTTGGACGGCCTCGTCTACCCTTACTCAATACGTCACAATATAACCGACATTTACAATTGAACTTGTCGCTTCATTTATTTATATAATTTGCTAATTTTTTTTTATTTTAAGTACCCTACCACTTTCTTTCTGTCAAGCGAAACACCTAAAATAGTTAGAGCTACTGCTAATAAAACTTAAATGTAATTTGAAGTGCAAAGTGTTAAGCATCAGAAATCAACTGCTACCGAAATATTGTTGTAAAATTACAGCCCGGCCAGGTTTCTCTGTCGTTCCAGTTAGAGCTATATACTTTTATACTTGATCTTATCTTATTGTGTCAATTTTATTCATCTATATTCTTCTTGAGCCATGCCTAATTGTACAATTTTATTGCAGTTATTTTTATTGCATTATTATTATATTTCTATACTTTATTTTCGTTGACATCTGTATTGTATAAAAGTTGAATATCTCTATTGCTAGCTCCATTGAAATTGAACCTTTAATATCCTGAATTAATTTACCATCCACTTTCTTATTGCATTTTAGCATCATTAGAGAAGTTTTAATGGCTAATAATCATACAAAAAAGAAAATTAATTTTTACTGTATTTTAGTAGTTTATTTTGCAGCTGGTACTTTCTAATACCGACATATATTTTTGACTCTATGATAGATAATAAAACATTAAATTATGAATCAAACAAATGAAATGCTTACCAGCAAAGTATAGAAGTCTCTAAAAAATAATAGTACCCAATAACTTGTAATAAATCACTAAATTGACTCAATGGAACAACACGTGTATCAACTCTTACCACAAAATGACCTTCGAATGCAGCACGCCAATAAGATAATCGCTACTATGCGAATAAAAAGGATTCCAGATGGGTGCTGTCATTTTTTTTTCTGCTGTAGGAACTGCACCGTTCATGTCCTTGTCAGTACCGTCGGGAAAAACGGCTTGATTAGGAATATAGAGGTGTTGTATTGAAGCGGTACCGTCAGGATAAAAAGGGTTAAAAAAGTTGAAAACGATTTTTCACATGAACATATTGTTCTAAATATAATCAAAATTGTAGTGCTTGTTCTGAAAACATCTACTTTTTAGCAGTCTCAAACAAAACGTTAACCCCTTCCGGTAAAATGACGAGTCTAGCTCGTCATTAGTTTTTCATTCCATACCGCACAATGACGAGCTACACTCGTCATGCGATTAAAGTTACTGTTAAATATGATAATTAATTTAGTTCAAAATTTCTAGTGTACTGAATTTGGCAACACTTTTATCACTCGTGAAAATCACAAGTCACTAACTATTGCATATTGTTTACTTGGTACAAGTCAATGCCAAAGGAATGAGTTATAATAAAAGAAAACCTACTAAGAAATGCCGTGTGTGTTACAAGAATCCAATTAAAAGTGAGACTACTTGGCGGTGTAAACAATTAAGAATTCCTTTGCACTTTGTTTTGAAAAGTACCACTAGCTTGAAGACTATTATCTGTATACCTTATTAATGTTTTGCTTTGATATTTTCTTAATTTTACTGTTTCTGATATTATTTAACACTATGTAAAAAGTGGATTTTAATTAAAAATATGTAAGAATTGTAAAATGAAAAAAGTTTTTTAAATAAAAATTAAATGGTTATTTCATGCACAGTTTTTCTTTATTAAATCATACTGGAAGGGGTTAAGTGCAGCTAGTAGATAGAACTTGACGCTGACTCAAAATCTTGTTTGATTGAAGTAAAAATAATTGCGTGTACGTTATAGATTTAACTGTCGTGTAAGCTTTTGTTTACATTTTAAAAGATCACTGACAGCACCACAGGAAGCCAATTTGAAAACCTTAAATCACAACAGAAACAGTAAAAATATCTGGAGTCTGCTATCTGAAACTGTGTCCCTGATAATGTTCTTTCTATCGCTATTGTGCATTCGCTCTCTTTAAATGTCGCCGTTCGACGGTGCAGATGTGGAACGGGACAGTAGAGACCGTCCCAAGTTCCTCCAATTATTTCCCGAGTGCGCGCCTAGCAACTGTTAATTTAATTACTAACTCCACCACAGGCGGCCTTCTTCTAATTTGGGACTTAATGGAATGAGCGGACCTTTTATGGCGAACGTTTCTTGAGAGAGAACAAAAAAAGAAAGTTTTCTTATTAGTGCAGGTAGGAAATGGAAGTTCGATAACTTAATCACGACAGGAAATGTCGCATTTTTGAGGGAGTTTTATTGAAGGTGTTTCGAATTTTGTATCCAAACAGCTCTATCATTTGAAGAGGTGTCAAATAAAGCATGTTTAAAATGAAGCGTTTGAAATGAAACGAGGTGGCTCGCCTACAGCAAAATTTCGAACGTAGATATACATTCGAGTGTCATCTTTCCTGTTATATAAAATTTAATGGCTCATTAACACATTGTGTGAGGGTATATTTCGCAGCGGAATTGTAAAGAGAGAGGTTGTTTTGCGCGTCAGTTTAGTTATTCAGTTGAATCTCAATAGATCGAAACTTATTTCATTTTACATCAATCGCATCGACTGATGTAAAAACTAGTTTTCATTTGTCTGATTTTTTCCAGAATCTATGAAGTAGACAATAACATTCTTTTTCGTTTTTCATTATTTTTGTATACACACCGACTTTAAGCAATAGGTCCAGGTCCCGTGAGCCCTCGTGTTGCAAAAAGAGTAGACCAAACCAAACCAATCGGTTATGTGAACTCATATTAACACATTGTGTGCGGGTCCATTTCGCAGCAGAATTGTTCCGAGAGTGGGCGTTTTGCGCTTAAATTTAAGTTCTGCAGTTAAATCTCAATAGATCGAAAATAATTTCATTTTTTAACCCACTTTTCGTATTTTATATCGAAATATATAAACAAATATATAAATAGACAGATAAACAATTATATATGTAAATACAAATATGTATATAATATATAAATACACATATATTTAATATCATTTTCGCAAGGATCAATAAAAAGTTAATTTTAAATCTAAATTGATTTTTTAATAAACTCTCTCATTTTGTGGTTCTGCATCGACGGATGTCAAAACGAGTTTTTATTGGTCTCCATTTTTCCAGAATCTATGTAGTAGACATGAACATTCGGCTTCGTTTTCCTGTCTATACCGTTATTTTTGTACCCACAAACAAACCATGTTGTGATACTAACCCAGACTAGTACGTGTCCCACGCTCAAGAAAACGTACCAGTAAGTGTCCAGCACTCAAGTATCAATAGTCAGAAAACCTTCTAGTACGTGACCCATGCTCAAGTACCAATCTTCAGAAAAGGTACTAGTACCGTCTCCGCATACAATGTGTTAATATCTATTATGTACTTTTTTAATAGAGATAAGGAAGAATGTAAAAATCCTGTAATCTTCATAAAATTTCGCATCAGAATTTCATTTTGATGAATATTGGTGTTTCAGGTTCTTCTGGAAGCGGAAACACAGTTTTGGCATCATGTCTCTATTAACCCTTTGCAGTCTTATATCGAGTGTGACTCGACATCAGATTTTATCTTAGAAGCTCTTTTGCCGAGTATGATTCGGTATTTTTTTACACCTTTTCCAAATCAATAAATGCTCAAATAGAAAAATACCTAGAGAAAGAAAAAACATTATTTTGTGTGTGCGTGAGTAACGTGCAACATTTTAAATCAAACTGAAAAAACAGAGTAAGTAAATGTAACTGTAAACGTAAAAAAACTGTAAAAGTAGTTGTGCTTTCTGATATTTACAACTGAAAATGCAACTTCCCTGTTAGGCAGTCATGTAGAAAATAAGACAATCTACAGTGAAAACATAATTATTTTCCTTAAAGTTATGCAAAATGTTTAAAAACATTAGAAATGTTAATTGTATTAACTTTCTCCTATTTTAGAATGGTAAAATAAATTCAACTTTTTTTGATCGATCTAGGAAAAAAATTGTAAAAGGGGAGTAAAACACGACCACTCAAGATATGCACGAAAGAAATTCATGAAATTAAGTCTTCTAGTAGCAGATGCAAGCATGGATTTGGAAATTGTGAAAGGGGTAAACACGACCACTCAAAAAAGGCATAATGATAAAATCCACAAAGTACATTAGGTCTCTTATTATCCGTTTGTAAATACGAATGTATGTAAATAAGATCCTTTACAAAGCCAGCTTTCATAACATGTTATTGATAATGAAGTTAGATATACAGGGTGTTTCAAAAATGACTGGTGTATTTGAAAAGTCGATAAAAACTAAACGGACAGTGATAGAAATTCACAGTTTGTTGGAATATGCTTGGGACAATAATAAATTTTCAGGAAGAGAAACTTTAAAATTAGTTACAATATTCCACAACAGATGGCGCTGCAGTCTGGAAAAATCTAAACTACGATATTTGTCTGTGGGGACTCTTAAAAGACCAGGTGTACCACCACTATCCAGAAACAATTGAATAACTGGAACAGTACATCTGTTCTGCATGTGAAGCCTTCCCGCCTGAGACGTTTACACGGGTTTCTGATAATTTCCTTTTGAGAATACACTTATATTATTACTACGCATGGTGGATATCTAGAAAATATCTTAGTTTTGATTTTTCCAGAATGTAGCGCCATCTGTTGTGGAACATTGTAACTAAATTTGAAAGTTTGTCTGCCTAAAAATTTAATATTATCCCAAGCATATTGCAATAAACAGTGTTTCTACCACTTCCCGTTTAGTTTTTATTGATTTTTCAAATATACCGGTCATTTTTAAACACCCTGTAATAAGTCATAAAAGTATTCTGTCTAAAACTTTACATTCAGAATAAAGCTAAAGATATGTTTGAACTTACGCAGGGAGAGCACCGGATCATGTCAGTTTACAGACACTAAATCTTGTTTAAAAATAACCAGCAGAACATAATCTATAGGTTAAATTTTAATCAATATTAAGTTTTTTAAACCTAAATTTACCCTATTCGATAGCTTTAAAAATAAAGACATTCACACTCAAATAACTGCAATCCCATTTTTCTAAATTTTGTAAATACAAAACTATTTGTGTTCATAATAATGCAGAACATAACTTTACACAAACAATTAAAAATTGTTCAATTTAAATTAAATTGCATTTAAACCGGAATTTTAGTCTATAATGTGGTAAAATTTTTTTGAAGAAATCTTCTAATAATAGCAGTTTCTAAAAGTTTAAAAGTTTATAAACACAACTGTGTGGACAAAAACTTAAAAACTTAAATGTGATTTCAAAGAATTCAGGAAATTATACTTTAAGTTCTCGCTTAATAAAGAGTTTTTACAAATTATTTAAAACATTTTATAATATGGTATAATTAAGCTTATTCTTTGAGAGTATCGAAGCCTATATATTTTTCCGTCTGAGAAATACTAGTAGTTAGGGTTTAATCGTACAGCTATTGCAAATCCACATCGAGTGTTTTATGATAAATGTGGATCGTTGCTGCTCAGTTAGAGAAAGGAAATGAGAAGATAAATAAGATATATAATGCTGGAAGGAAAATACGATGTTAGCAATAATCACGCAAAAAAAGATAATGCTTGCATTTGCTTCCTTCTTTCAAAGACAATTATATGATATCGTTTCATAACGTATAGTCGGACGTTGAAATGTATTAGTTATGTATTCTTTCAGAGCAAATATACTTTTAGAAGTATATGAAACGCCCAAAAAAAATGTTTCTGTAATTTTTCGCAGATTTATTTTCAAATTTTGATATATCCCATATCCACAACCAGCATTATGTGTTTATGTCTTTTTTTAATTATTAAAATCACTGCTTTTTAAATCAGTAAACTTATTGCACAATATTTAATATTCTACATCTCATTCTATTCCTTTTTCACAAAAATCACCACACTAATTTAATTATCTTAGTCAGGAATATTTCAGTGTTACTTTTCAAAGAATTTTAAATTTGCTTATAAAACTAGTTCATATATCTCTGATTCAAAAATCTCACAATTCAAAAACTTTTCTATTTCTATTTATTCAAAATTAACGTTTATTACATTTTCGAACCTATAAAATATGAAGCTATGCATTAATTCATTATCGTGCATAATATCTGATATTCCTCATGCATTAACAGTAACTGATGTGGAGGGCTATAAAATCTAAAGCTATGCATTAATTCATTATCTTGCATAATACCTGATATTCCTCATGCATTGACAGTAACTTATGTCGGGGGATATAAAATCTGAAGCTATGCATTAATTCATTATCATGCATAATACCTGATATTCCTCATGAATTAGAGGGGAACTGATGTGGAGGGCTATAAAATCTGAAGCTATGCATTAATTAATTATCGTGCATAATACCTGATATTCATTATACATTAACAATAACTAGGTCCATGTAAATCAGAATCAACCTACCTGTGTGAGGTTTTAACTAAATACCACACTTTTATCGTCTGTCGCAATTTTCGTCTATATTCTCGTCTGCTGCAATTCAGGTGTTTTGTTTTTTAAAATTCCAAATTTATAATAGCCATATTGTAACGCATCTTTTATATAGTTTTGTCTAGTTTTTAAGTTTTCTTAGCTTTTATAAATAGACGAATGAATTAGAAATACCGTATCTTACTTAGAACTAGTAGAGGCAAATAGATTTGATATTCGAAATCAATGTAATGCTTATTAAAATATATGTATGGAAGATTCTAATACCACTACAGTTAGTTACGACTTATAGATGAATACTTGAATATACGAGAACAAATATTGGCCTTGCAAAGCTTTTAACACTTGGCATGCTGGTATACTTCACCGACTTACGCGTGCAGTTGGCGTTTTTTCGTGAATCGCGCCAAAGTTTAGTTATTCAGAAAATTTGCAGTCCATCAAAAACTACTTTGTTTTTAGGACCGAAACATTTTTTTTTATTTTACACTTTAATATATACTGTATGATTAGTTAACAAAAAATAAACAATATTTTTACGAAATCACAAAAATAAACGATTTTTAAAATGAAAGTCCGAGCATCTGTCAGCGCCTATTTCTTCATCACTCTCTTTGTCACGACGAGTCATTTTATCCATTTTGTATTCAGCAATAAAAAACAAAGCTTCCAATGGACGAAACACGACTCGTACGTTCTGGAGCTAGGAATTCGATGGAAGACGAAATAACGCAACCAAAGACCGAGTCGCTCGACAATCGTAACTTGTGGAAAGAAAAAATGCAAAGCGTTGCATAGTAACGCAAACAACATGCCTATAATGTCACACATACATATAATTATAGGTATTTAGTAGATTTGTGGTGGTGAGCGGTTATCCACCACAAATCTACTCAATACGTATTACTACGTGACCCGCGCTCGAGTGACAGACTGCAAAATACGTAAAAATACGTTGCCCGCAAGGGAAATGCTAATGAATCCAAATGTAAATCAGTTCAAAAAGGACTGACTGTTCACTCAAAATTTAATACTTTAGAAAATGAAATAACCTGTTTAGATTTTTAAGAATTTTGGTATATGGTGTAGAATGAGGTTAAAAAATAAAGACTGTTTCAGCAGACTGGAGAAATGAGAAGATTAATTAAAAATAATGATTAGAAATTTTCAGATATGGATTCAAGCATGCCAAAGAAAAAGATACCTGTTAAAAAAAGAAATATTGTTTTCAAGAGAAAACGTTTTTCTATTCTTTATTTAAGAAGCAAAGAGTTTGAAGCCAAAAAGACAACGTTCGTTTTAAACGAATTGAAGTCAAAGCAAAATTGTGTTCAAGTTACAGAAATTGGCAATTACAGATTTAACTCATGACTTTAATGACGACGATATTGTAAAAGTTTGATGTTAAAAGGAAGTTCTCAGGTACCAGTATACCTATATGCCAGTAACAAATGAATTTTTTGAAAATTTAAGACAATTTGTTAGTGAATGAAAAGCAGATATTCTCTACCAAAAAATGCGATAAAGTAGAGACTAACCTTACTCTGGCAGCTGTGGTTCGATTCGAACGTTCGTTGTGACGTCACTTTGAAGTCAGCTTGCAAATATTTTGCAAGTAAGCAATAAAGCTGACGTCAAAAGGACGTCCAAACGAACGTTCGAACCAAACCACAGCTTCCAGAGTAAGCCCGTGTTTCTTGTAATAGAAAAACGAAGTATAAAGGAAATGTTTAAAAAAACTTAATTTTTTGTTCGAATACCGATACATAAGCATGTAAACAATTCAATTTTTTACGTTATATTTATACAACAGAGACTTAAACGATTGGTACTTATTTAAAGAATATATATATATATATATATATATATATATATATATATATATATATAAATTTTTACATCACTGAATGCATGACATATTTTGAATTATAATAACATACTACAAAGATATAGCTCGATAATTTAAAAAACTAGTATCTTGTAGGTATGTTGTTACATATAAAACAGTTATATAACACGATTTTAACATATTGTATTGTCCAGAACATGATATCTGGAATTATAATAATATTTTTGCACTGATGTACTTTCCCACGATGGTGATCACGTCACACACAACTGTGGAATAAATTTCTAAGAAGAAATTCGACGCAGCTGTTGACTTGGAGTTTTAATCGGGACCCCTGCAGAGGATTTATAGCTATTGTAGTAGCATAAATGTAATGGTCAAGCCCAGGCGGGGATGCATCCATGAGATATGGGGGCAAGGGCTAAGCAATAAAGTCAATTTTCCCCAAAGGGGCCATTTCAAGGAGCCCATCTCACTCCCGAAGAAGGTGCAGATGTGGGAAAATTCCACCAACAAGTGATTGGGTCAGAGAAAAAAAAAGGGGCTTTGAACCGAGGTGTAAAGTTATAGAAGAAAAGTGGGAAAAGGACTCAAGATTCGGGATTCAAGAGTGGCTGGACACCGAGATCCTGTGAGCAATCCAGAGAGCCCGGGCCAGCAATCGATTCCCCAAACCGCATGAGTGTGACCGGCACGCCAGCATAGACGCCTGGCAAACGACCTTTACGACCGGACCGACGTCCAGCCTGTTAACTGCCCCAGCCTTCTCTCCTGTAATGACTGGAGGTAAACTTAATAATATTCATAATTAGTACCTGGGTCTCACAATCTTTTGATAAGAAATACTATTTCAAGGGTATTGATGAATAGCCAAACCAAATAATTGAAAGTCATGTTAAATATTAATCAAGTGATGTATTAATTTGTAAATATTGTACATAATAAACATTTAATTTAAACATAAAGGTATTTTCCTTTGATTCCATAGCGTATATTTTACTGTGTTTCCCATTTGAGAACGAACACTGGTTTTCGTATTGTAAGTACATGACAACAATTCTACAAATATATAGCTGGATGATTTAAAAAACAAGTACCCAACTTATAGCATGTTAAATACAAAAAAAATATATAAAAATTTTTTAACATCGCGTATTGCATGGGTTTAAATATAGTAATATTCAATAAATATATAGCTGGTTGATTAAAAAAAGTACAACTAATGAAAGGGCTATTTCAACACTACATTAATCAGGATATAATAAATCCTGTAAAATATAGCTTGTACATATAAAGGGGGCATTTCAAATTAAACGTAGTAATTTTTAGCTTCCTATAATAAATTGCGTAATAATTCAACAGACATATCCTTTGAAGGTACAGATGACAGATTTAAAAGTTTGGCATGCCTTACCCACATTTAGCACATTTTAACAACCCATATATTTCTGAAAGAAAACTAAAAATAATTTCAAGGATTCATACAGTATGTAAGTAAAGAAAAAAAATCTTTGAGCTTTACCGTTTCGCGTAAGTAAGATGCAAAGCATTCCTGTTGAATCTGAAGGTATTCGTTCATCGCCCTTGCCTCACCTCTTCGTCTAAAACGGCCACGATCTGAAACATCCAGCAGTCGAAATGTTGATTGTATCACGTGACGCAAAGGGTGGACATCGATAGTCAACTGAGCTCTTTTAATACATTTATTTTTATAGTATTGAAATACTTCAAAATTTGGCATGAAATTAAATACAGTCGTTTCGAATGAGAAAAAGACATTTACAAGAAGAAGGTGCCTATGTATAAAACAAATAAAATCAAAAACATTCCCAAGCACGTGTCATTATTCTCACTTTAAATAAGACTCCTTCTTCACTCTCGTTCCGCTGCGAAAATGTGCCGGAGTAGCTGGTACGCAGTGGTACAAAAACATGAAGAGCGCTAAGGGTTAAACCTTCGTTCTTATTTATAGTTATACCCCGTGCACCGAAAAAACGGCTAAATTGGTAAACCAAACAGCTACAAAATCTCATGTCCGCAGTAGTGTTCAAATTCCAGGTTTCATATTTGAATATAGCTCGTTCTTACTGTGATAAACCAACCCAAAGATATACAGTGGACTCTGCAGTTTGGAACACGCTGATTTTGATAACAAAAATCGATATGCAAAATTTGATAAATTTACCTTACTTTATGTACTTATATTATTCTTTGAAACATAAGAATTGTATACATAATAAAAAAAATCAATTGTTGACTGTCTATAATTTTTTCTATGAAGCTTATTGATAAATGGTTCGTAAACATAATGTTTTTTAAAGTCATCGGAGCTGAGTTGTACTCCACGTTTCCACACTTTCAATGCCATTCAGAGGCTGAGAAATGTTTAACTGCGTTGCAGCATTGCGTTGGCTCATTTTTGGTAACCTGTCACAACGATTTAAAATCTCGATCTTTTGTTTTAATGTTAAATCTTTTCGTTTTCTGGCTTTCGTATCTACAAGTTGCATGTAAGCGAGCAAGGCAGATAATGGGAATACGCTTCTTCTCAGTTTCGAATAGAATGTGTTGCCTTCTGCTTATCTAACAACCATTGACCACCAGCAGGGTGTGCGTTCTCGGAAATTGAAACAAGAACCAAGGGAAAGAAAGCAAATGTTCTTTCTGAATACATTATGAATATTCCTTCGCCAGTTAAAATGAGGTTCGAAAACCGATCCCACTAACCGATGTCACGATCCCATAAAGCGATCATTTTAACATCCAAATGAATAGAGAAAATCGGAACCCAGTGATGTCGATAACAATAAGCGATTAAAAACTGTAACCGTGATCCCATTAAGCGGAGTCCACTGTATATATCTACTTTTCGATGTTGTAATATACTATTTTTTATGAATTATTACAATAATTTAAAGTCTAAAAATGAATGGATGTCACTGAGTATGAATCCAGTGTACTTTTAGAATAATAACATCGATTTGTATGAATCAGGGTCAGTTTTACCCAGCCCGGAGTTTTAGGTGGACAGAAACTGCCGCAGTTCTAGGGTTAATTCAGATTCAGTCACGTAAATTTTAACGTCATGTCATGACGTTAAAATTATAATGACTAAATTATAATGACTATATTATAATGACTAAATTAATGACGTTAAACTATAATGACGTACACATATGTAGATTCAATACCATATAATATAAAAAATATATTTTGTATACACATGTGTATATATTGTGTGGGGTTTATAGGAAAAATGGTATGCACATTTCTAGGGTTTAAATGGAAACATTATGTATTTCATAATGTGAGTACGTTTAGAATATCCTCCGACGGAATGATTAGCCTTAAACTTCTTATATTAGTCGGAATAAATAACTTGTTTCTATCATTATTTTCCTCTTAACAACCCTGCATCATTCATCGGTAATTAATTGCTCTATTCTTCTAGAACAGGTGTGACCAATCTGCGGGTCGCGAGCCACATGTGGTTCTTTGAAGGATTGTTTGTGGCTTTAGATAAATGTACCCGAGTTCCTTTTTCATTTTTGTGTTATTACATTTAAAATTTTATTACAACTGATGGAGCTCCGGCAATGCTAACCGCCATCCCATGAAGTGGAGTTCACTGTAGAAATATAATTATTTACCCTTTACAATAAAAATATAGCAAAGCGATATATTTGTAAAAATTTCAAAACCGACAGGTATATTTTCGAAATTCGAGATAACAACTTAAATCTCCTTAGAATTTTCCTTATTTAGATCACAAAATACTTAAAAAAATAACGTTTGGAGGATCGCCAAAATCAATATAGCAATAATATCCTGTAAGAGCGGGTGACATATATCTACTGGTTGAAAACGGAATATCAGGGAATTTATGTTTGTACATGTGTATATAAATAGGCTGTTTGTACATATTCAAAGAGTTTCTCATAGAATAACCCTACGTTACACAAACATTCTTTGAAAATGGAAAAAATGAAGTCAATACAGTTGAACATGTTGCGTAATACCGCATTGATTTCACTTTTGTCAAGTACATAAGAAAATAAGAAAGGTGCCAACACATGAGAGGTAATTAAATATTTAATGACATAGAATAAGCATAAGTTATATATATATATATATATATATATATATGTATATATATATATATATATTATAAATATATAATATATATATATATATATACATATATATATACATATATATATATTACATATATATATATACATATATATATATACATATATATATATATATATATATATATATACATATATATATACATATATATATACATATATATATATGTGTGTGTGTGTCAGGTCTAAAAAGGGGAGGGTTGGAAAATTAAGTGAGTTGTGAACAATTTAAAAGGAAACTGTTTGATAATAACAAAATAAATGAAAAAACCCACGCTCGCGTAAGTTTTTAGGATCATCCGGTCATGCGGAAGCATTTTGAAGGAATTTGATGAGTATGCAAACTGACAGTAAACAGTTGGAACGTAGACATTGAGCTGTTAACAGCCTCCAAGCATAGCTCCACCACGAATAAATGAAAATGGCGCAAGTGACGCCTTTAAACCTTGAATAAAGATATGATTTACTAAGAAAGACTAATTCTTCCATTCGCCTTAAAACTGGATACGACATATATATACATACATTTACATATATACATTTATATATACTTTGAGAATTTTATAATCACTGCTACACAATGATAATAGACCTTATTATTACTTTTGATTGCCCAGACTTTCTGGGCAATGAGGAATCCTACATAAATTGTAGTCGTTCCATTAAAAGAACAGTACAGTTTGATGTAGAACTTTAACTTTATTTGAGATTCAATAAGAACGTCTTTACCGGACAAGAGTAAAGCATCGAATGATGAAGAAAACACGCTTCTATTATTATTCTGTCGATGGTGATCAAGTGGAGTTTTTCACATGAGATCAGCAGGTTAGTCAGCGTTATTGTCGGTTAGAAATTAACTTTCATCATTTTAAACCACCTGGAAAATGTGGCCACTAGACTGAAAATTAGTATTTATTCCAGCGTTAGTTTTTAGAAGACGAGTTAAAAGAATTTAAGTTGGTGAACTGTCCCTTAAATCTCAGTTTTTATGATGGGAAATAGTCATAAAAGAACGGGAACTGGAAAATATCTCTTATTTCCTTTCTCACCCTTTCATAATTTCAGATTGTTATTTTAACACATTGTATGCAGTACATGTACTAGTACGTTTTATGAAGATTGATAATTGAACTCCAGATGCGTACTAGTATGTTTTCTGACAATTGATATTTGAGCGTGGGTCACGGACTAGTACGAGTTCGTGTAGCAACATGGTTTGTTTGTTTGTACAAAAATATACTCCTATGCATTAATTTTGAACTTTATTTAGGTGAGCCACAAAACAAGTTCGAGAGATCGTCGCTACAGATATAGGGATGCTAGAGATCCATGAATTAATTTTTAACTTCATTTAGGCAGGCCGCAAAGCATGTTTGAGAGATCGACGTTACAGATATAGGGATGCTAGGCATCAATGAATTAATTTTGAACTTTATTTAGGTGGGCCACAAAACAAGTTCGAGAGATCGTCGCTACAGATATAGGGATGCTAGACATCAGTGAATTAATTTTTAACTTCATTTAGCTAGGACGCAAAACAAGTTCGAGAGATCGTCGCTACTCCTAATCTACCCTCGCATGCGACTGAACTGCATATATAAATATAACTTTATTATATACATGTTAAAAGGGATTAATTAATAGTATGGTAAAATATCTAATAACTTTGTTGACAACAATACATCCAGAATAAATCAACCGTAACACCACTGCAAACATGAGAAAGGTATAAAAATATCGATATGTATTTCAAGCTACAAACTGTTTAGAAATAAAAACAATAAACACGATATTATGTGAAATAGGAGAATTTTTAAGTCACTAATTTGCATTTATCGAGAATTAAATGCATTTGTTAATGCTAGGTAATTGTTAAGAAAAGCACAATGCTTATATAAGATCTCGCAATATGAAACAGCTCAAAACAAAATATCTGACATGGATTTGATTCAGATGTAATTAGCAAATAAAATTTAGCTATTCTAATATTTTAAATTTCCCGTTTGAAAACATATTTCCAATTATAAACATATCGGCAAATTTTTAGTCTCTCTGTCATTTATTATCCTTAAAAATCGAGGATTAAAATGATTAAAAAATAAATATTTATTTTCTTTATGATCATCTTAAGGTTTCAAAAAGTAATTCAATTTGTAAATGCTCCTAGTTATAAATCCAAAAAAAGTATATCCTTCCATTAAAATCATTAATTTTTTAATCGCTCTAGAGACATAGCTTAAAGAATAGCATCAAAATATAAATTATTTTTTATCATAATTTTTTTTTCTTTGTAATTGGAAGCGAAATTCGAAACAGTCGAAAACAAAAATAATCTTCTAATGGAATACGAAAAAGATAACTTGACGTAAAAATACAAAATAATGTAAAGGGAAAAAAAATATTTCAAGGAGCTACTCTGAAATTCTTTTACACCATTTATAAAGTCTGAATTTTGCAAGTCTAAACTTAATTAATAGCACACCGTAAAACAGTTTTTTGATTGAAACCTGTAATGAGAATTCAGACAAAGTCAGACATTTTTCGACATGCTAGTTCTTAAATTGAAAACTTAAACAAAACAAATATTTAAATGATTGCTTTGCCCCCCCCCCCTTCCTTTTAAAAATGTATGAAATATTACAAATTCATGAAACTAAAAGCTCTTAGTTTTTCTTCAGGAGAAATAAATTTTATGACTAGGTAATGACTTCTAAACATAAAATCTTAAGAAAACTTTTCAATCTTTAATAATTTAATGTATCTTTCACAATTTTCTTTTTTGTAAGAGAGAGATTTGAAATATTTTTAATTGGGCTTTTTAGCTCACAAAAGCCGTTTCTTTCATACAGACATTTCAAGACAAAAATATAAAATGCGCATCTAAAACGAGGTATGGTAATAAATTTAAGGCTGCGAGAGGTGAAGTTAGGGTAATTTATTTTGTAGAATTTAGTATTTATATAATAGGGATAATTAGAACGGTTTGCATTTAGCAGAACAAAGCTAGACTTTGGTTTAGTGTCATACATGTCGTGATATTGCAGGTTAAAAAGTAAAAATAATTAACAACTTTCATACCAAAAGCATTTTGATATAATCTTTAGCCCTTTGCTTGTTCTTTACATTACATATGATTTACACATCTAATGCTTCAAAAGCTTGTATATTACATGGGATACAAAATGATATAACACATAAAATATATAAATTTTTTTATATCAAATGTAATTTATTGTGTATCACATTTGATATACGAGCGTATAAAAGTGGTAGGTTAGTGGAAAAGGCATCAATAATCATAACCAAAAGGTTGTAAGTTCAACCCTTTAGCCTGCCAAAGATCCACTGCGTTCGTTAAGAGGAGCTGGAACAAGTAAAAATTGTTCGTGGTTTCTATTTCCTCCAAATTCAAACGACCTTTGGAGGAGGGGGGTATTCTACTTGATCTCAATTTCTAACTCACCAGTACTCAATATAGGTAAATTTTACCCTCGTCTATCGCATTTCTTAACATCCACGTGCTCTACGGTGGTGCTGAATGAATAGCAGTTCCTAGCTATGTTTGACGTAAAGATATTTGTCAGCTGCATCGGTAAATATACCAGCGTATGGACTATTAGATGTGCATATCGAATATGATGTACAAGTAAAAATTTAAGAATGATTGGGCACGTAAAATACTTTCGTGTCACTGTTGCGAAGACCCCCATTTGTTCAGAACACGAAATACCGAAATCAGCTGATCTGAATTCCTCCTGTTTCGATCCGGCTGGAATAGCGCGTCTACGCCGTGGCGTGTCTGAGATGGTGGCAGTTCGGTTGAATAGGCTTCGCACCCTTGATCTGTCTGGAATCGGGACATATAGCGAATGAGAATTCAACTAAAAAACTAGCTGTAACCTTAGATAGGGTTCTCAGGTAATTGGAATCGTAACTGACCAGAAAACGGTTGGTGGGACCGTCACTGACCCCCAGGTATAAAAAGCCTAGAATTTGGCGACTCGGAGCTTTTCGACATTTTTTGTAGGTGCTTTGACATGGTGGAGGCTTCCTCGAATTTTAACCGGAGCCTGCTTTTTAGGGATTTCGTTCGGGAGACTCGTCAAGTCCGCTCCCATAAGGAACGTCAGGGTCTCGGACACCGAACGGGGGATAGATTGGGTTTGTATTGTACCCTGGAAAGGCGTCCCTATTTTGTGAGATTATTTAATCTCTTTTTCGACTGTGATCGTCGTGGTAATTTTACGCAAGCAACAATCCTCTCCATTTCTACTTGTTTGGGGAGAATTAGAATCCCTTTGTATATAATCAGTATTTACTCCAGAAAAAATATTAGCGATTTCCAATTCTATTAGGACTGTGATCCTTCTTCAGGCTACTTCTCACTCAAGAACATTGACGTTGTCACACTAACTTTTCAAAAGATACCTCTGAGGGTAGCCGAGCAAGCCTGCAGGTCTTCTGCTTGTCTCGAGCTTCTAAATTACTTTGATATTCTTGAGCAGAGGTAGGCAAAAGCCGGCCCGTGAGACAGATCCGGCCCTTTTGCTTACTTTATCCGGCCCGTTGAAAAATCCTGCATGCAATTTTTTTTAATCTTTTATATGCGATTTTGTTGAAATCAACAGTATTTGTATGCGTAGTGTACATATAAATAATGAAAAATATATAAATAATAGTAAAATAATTAAAAATATATAAATAATAGAGTATTATAATTTGAACAGCTGTAACCATATCCCTACTTTAATGTATGCAACATACATACTCTCATAAAGCGTGTGGTTGGCTTACTACATAGAATTGAACGTGCACTTCCTTCACTCTTCGATTATTCTATTTTATCGAACTATTTTATTTTAAAGTTTGATGTTTGTCTTTTCTTTTTATAATTCTATTAACTATTATATTTACAAAATGTAATATAAATATAAAAATGTAATAACTATGATTAAAATAAAATAATTTGTATCGTTGAGATATAAATAAATATCAAAATAAAATCTTTCATTAACGGATTTATTGAATGACCAATAATTTAATATAATGGATCCTATTTCTTTAACCCTCCGAGTGGAACACACCGAGGAAAAAAAGTCTCCAAATAATACGCTAAATTTTTATTGTGTCAGTGACCAAAGCTTTCTATGATTTTTTACTTCACCCTTTGTCTAATACGGGAATACGGAAACCCACCCTCGTTATTGTCCCTTTACTTCCGGTTATAAATAGATATATAAATAGATATTATAGATTGTTAATTTTTAATACACATAAAGCTCGTCAAGTCTCGAAGATCATCCCATAAGAAATAATGGATTCTAAAAGTACAAATAAAAATATTCTTTAAGAGAATTACTTATATTTTTTTGCGAAAGTTATCCAAGATATTTAAGTGGTGCAATTAGAGATACATCTGTTACCGAAAACGAAATACTTCGAAATAAAGATTTACAAAGCCATGAAAAGCTATTACCGTCTTTGTGCCTCAGGGAGTAGGGGTGCATCCCTCAATAAATGTCAGTCAAAGAGGGATGCAGTTTCTAAACAATCGACCTTACACTCCTACCTCCAACACTGGCAGAAATGTACATTACATCCATTTTCGGAACGTTTTTGGAGGTCGAAAATTGTACGTGACAACCGCTTTGAAGACATCATCGATTTGGCGGAATTGTACGTGCTAACCGCTTAGAAGGTTAAAAAATACGTGCCATATTTTAATGGGCACAAATAGTTCGCCTATACACCTAAGTAAGACAATTTATTATTACTATAATCTTTTATTAACTCTCAAATTTCTCTGTCCAAATGCTTTTAAAATGATTCTTATAGTGATTTTGTCAAAAAAATTTCTTGGGCAAGAAAAAACTCCACCCAAAACATTCGCGTGTGCACAGCGTACGCAGTATAGTCCTCCGGCCCGGGAGACATTTTGAAAATTTCATTTTGTCCGCTCTTAAAAGTATTTGCCCACCCCTGCTCTTGAGCAAAGTCGTTCTTTCACCCTAGCGATGCTTATTAAGGCTCACGCCTTTGCCTTAATATGAGTAGCGTATGGATCAACTAGTGCTTAATTTATCTAAGTGGCATCAGACACCACAACAACACGATTTAAAATGTACCGAAACAATACACTTTCAACGTGTACGTTTTATAGAAGGTATAAAACCCCTTAAAATTACTTTTTTATTTTCCAATTTTCTTTCAATATTACATCGAGCAGCCTATGAAAGTTCATTATACACTTTTAAAGAAAATATGTCAACTGATCCAAACCCTGAAAGAAAATTACGAACCATCTCCAAGGAGATGCATGTCTTCTAATAAAAAGTCCTATAATTTCACTGACATATATAAAATCCCGAAAGACGAATTTCTTCCGAAAACCATCAAATGCAATATGAAGCAGAGAAAGCAAACGTGTAACTGCCGAGCAATATCTGCGGCCTTAAAGTGAATGCAAAGAAGCGTAAATAGCTTGTCAAACTGTCATCCAGATATCAACTTTTTTTTTTTCTCCTCAAAAGATGTTTTTTTCCGAGTATTATTTTCATATGTGTTCCGGAATGAGAATGTGTCAGTTATGACTGACAGTAATGGATACAGATAATATAAATTATCCCCAGAACATGCCACTTGGTTTGGTTTGAAAAAACATAAATCAGAATCAGTTTGGGGGCAATATACCTGTATCCTATATTAAAGTGTTGCTAAAAGTTCACTGGTTACAAATATGCAATTACTTTTTTTTCCTAATGAGTAAAATACATAAAATTTACATTAAATCCGATTGAATTTTTACTGAATAATCCACACTTCCAGAAGGTGATTTTACAATACTAATTGCGGCCACATTTGTATTTGCACATTTTTCTTGATTGTCATTTCAGATTCATAGATATTCTGTTTTTGAGCCTTTGAAGAAAATATACACCAAGGTAAGGTAATTACTTTCTCTTAAATGTTTTTAATTCATCTATTATTATGTCACACTCGCAACATAAAAATAAATAAGTTTATCTTAATAAAAAGATATTGGGCTTAGCAACTTGATCTTTTGGATTCACTTTATAAAACCTATTATCAAGCTTATCTAATAGCTATATTTTATAAATAGATATTTTTTAATATGTCATTTAGGCACATGCAGTATCATATTATATATATACACATATATACAAATATATTTGTAATAATGGGGTGCGTTGCTTAAAATATTTCGGTTTTGGTTTCAAAATTCTATATGTCAATTCTTTTAAAATGGCGGCG